>QUSF01000037.1:835740-884642 GCA_003676055.1 Chloebia gouldiae | reverse complement strand
GCATTCCCAGAGGAGCAGCTTTCTTCCCCCTGCATTCCCAGAGGAGCCCAGGCCCATCTCCCCCAGCCCTGGAGCTCCAGAGGAAAACTCCCCCCTTGTGCAGGATCCCTGCTCCAGCAGAAGCACAGCTGGCACTGCAGGAGGGCTGAGCCACCCTGGGATGGGGCTGAGCCACCTCCCTGACCCACAGCCTGACAGGGCTGCTCTCACTCTGGCAGTGTTGAGGGTTTTTTATTTGTACTATTGCATTTGTATTTTTATTTTTCCTAGTAAAGAACTGTTATTCCTATTCCCATATCTTTGCCTGAGAGCCCCCTAATTTCAAAATTATAATAATTCAGAGGGAGGGGATTTACAGTCTCTATTTCAAGAGAGGCTCCTGACTTCCTTAGCAGACACCTGGCTTTTCAAACCAAGACAACAGCCAATTCCAAGGAATTGGCCAGCTGGGGAACACCTGCTCACTCATCTTTCCCATGCCAAACACCTCCCAAAAAACCAAAGCCTTCACAAGCATTCAAACCACACATATGGAATTCCGAGTATTCTGACCAACACCGTGGCCACACTGAAAGCTGATGACGCTGACAACAAAGCACAACTGAAGAAGTTTTAGGTTTATTATGCAGAGACAAATCACAAGAAAAATTAGTTTTATTTCACTTTTTCATTGAACTTCTCAGCTGTCCCAGCTCAGACCATGCCCTTGCTAAAACTCCTAGTAAAAACAGAGCCAAGGCTCCCTGAGCCAGGGCAGCGTTCTTAGGACTCATTCCTCACATTTATCACATTTATCCCAGCCAGACAGAAGGTGTGAAATGCCATTTACACAGCCAAGAGGGCCACAGAATAAACCACAACCTGGCTTTGGCCTCAAGCCTCTCAGTGCACAACCAGGAGTGGCTCCAATGGCTGAAAGAGTAAGATTTAACCCATAAAATCAGTTCTGCTGCTGCCTCAGCCTGCAAATCTCTGGGAGACTCTTTAAAAATCAACACCTTCCCAATAAATGTAAATATTGGGAGAACCATTCTTCCTTCAAAGCAAAGGCAAAATGAACATTAAGGTCAACCTGAAATTAGTCCAATTGTTTTATATTTCAACATGAAATCGTGGGTTTTACTTCAAATAAAGAATATAAAAATTGACAGATCCCACTTGATAAGCAACTAATTAGCCTGGTATTTTCTCTTTAGATTCAGCTATGCTTTCAAATAAAATAGTACAAGAAATCTTATACTGAGCAGTTGCAGTACAACACCTTCCAGAGAAAGCCTTCTAAGTCTGGGTAATTAGTTAGCAACCTTAAAACCTTTACACTGAAGATGTTTTAGCCTTATTATACAGGGAAAAATCACAAGGAAAGGAAATTCTATTCAGCTACTGAGAATCATGGCAGAGCTGCTGCTGCTCAAAGATGTGCTACCAGAGAATTTGTTGCTAAGACAAATTTTAAATAAGCCAAGGATCTGAAGGGCATCTCCAGCACCATAAAATTCAGAACTGCCTTTCTTTCCTAAATCAATAGACACATTCCCGATGTTTTATTATCCTGATATCTCAGCTGCATTGGGGAGTTGCCTCTTTCTGCCTTGAAAATGTGGCAAATTTGAGCACAGATACAAAAAGTGGGAAAAGAAAAGCATCTGTCCTTCTCCCCCAAAGAGTCCAACCAGCACAGCTTCCCTCAATAAAGGCAAACACAAAATGTGCTCCCTAATGAATGGAGAAACATGTTCTTAGTGTTCTAAAGTCAGCATTGCTCAGATCTATTAGCCCACCACAGAGAGTGGCAGCATAATTCGGTCCCTTGTGATGGGCACAGGGAGGAGTGCACACTTTTACAGCACTTGTGGAGCCTGTGCTGATGCATATGTTTGTGAAGAAACATGGATTTCTCTTGTTCTTTCCATATAGATTTTCTTCTCTTTAATGAATAAGTCATTAGGATAACAATTGCCAAGCCCTACTCCACTCATAACAAAGCTGATGTTGTCTAATCTCAATATATTAGCTCATAATTTTTATTTTTTATTTTCTCTGGGGTTTTTTCCTCTCTGGGCATCCAGGTGCAACAAATAAAACCTTGTTAATGCATGCAGCATACATACATACATTGATTTTCTATGCTGAATAACAAAATAGAAAAGAAAAAAAACAACAGAATAACTTCATGTCTCATCTGAATCTTCATTTGAACTGGCCACCAGTATTATTTACAGCAGCTGTTTGATCTTTTTTATTTGCACTTGGTGGAAGAGCATCCCAGAGATTCCTTCAGAAATTAAGGGATACAGAATAATCACTATGCTCCAAATCCTGTGTTTACTTGCCTTTTCCCTATTTACTGGCATATTCCATCAGTTCTACTCATAGAGTTCAAGGAGGGCTTAAAACACACTGCTATCTGTTAAAAATCCAATTACAAGCCTATTCCCCAGTCCTGACATGCCACCAGAGGATTTCAAAACCAAGGGTCAGACTTTGAGCTTTGCTTATTAACATGCAAGCCAGTGGTGGGAGCTGGGCAAAATATTTCAGTGAACACTGTGTCAGCCAGTTCAAAGAACTGTTTTTTAAAATGAACTCTAATGCAGTAATGAAAAAGGAGGTGATAATATACTGGAAATTATTCAGACATCTCAGGGGTTCAGCTGCTTCTGCCATTCATGTGCCAGCTGCCTTCCCCACCCTTAAGGCCAGAGTTTTTCTGCTTATTGCTACAGCATCAAAAAGCAAACAAACATGAAACTGTAACTCCCTGGAAGATTTCATCTCAGCAAGGGTGATGTGGTTCTCGGCAAAATGAATAAATCACTGATATTCTCATACTTTCCTGTTATGAACTGTCTCTTAGAGAAGGAAAAAATCCACAGGAAAAATGTAAAAGCATTGCAAACACCCAGATCTTCATACCAGCATTCCTTGCAGGATCAGCTTTCCATGCCATGTTGCTCTACAAAGCCCTGGAAGGAGTGTGACAGCACATGCTCTGCATTACTGCTCTGCTCTCATGGGAGCAGGATCCTGGGGAAGTCATGGAAGTGGCCACCCTGGTGTGAGCAGGGAGGTTTTTTAGCCCATCAGGCCATCTGTTGAAGAAAAGGCCATGGAGGGCAATGTCTGAGGTCCCTGTGAAATTCTGGCAGAAGGATTGGGATGCTAGTTGAATCCCTGACCCAGCTATGAAATAAATGAAATAAAAAAGTTTTATTGTGGGGGTGTAGAGAACATTACACATGCTCATAAGTCACCACCAGGAGAAGGGGCTCAGCAAAACCCTGTACAAATGCTTTACCTGGTAACATGGACAATTCTCTCATTTATGAATTATTCACCAACCCAGCTTGACACCTTGGAAATTGTTTGGGCTCTGTAATAGCCTAAATCCTGTATGTGGCATTTTTCAGCTGATGGGTTGCTCACTGCTCAGTTCTGCTCATCACAACATGTGCCTCCAAGCAACAAAAGCACTGCTTCTATTCCTGGATTGGATCACTGAGCCTTTTACAAGTGAGGAACAACTGCTCCCACAACAAATAGCAAATATCAGATGCATTTTTCCCAGGCAGACTGTGAAATTGTCAGTAATAGCCATTTGCCCAAATTTTTAAATTTCCTATCTCCTAAAACCCCAAACCTACTCACATTGTGATTGATTTCCCAATATCTCTCTTGCTCTGTCCAATTTGATTTTTATTTGTCCTTGATCAAGAGAATAAGATGAACGTCCTCAGAGAGGCATGAGAACCAACAGCCTCAGCAGGGTCTGAAGGGTGCCAGAGGGAGCACATACACTGATTTTGAATAGACTGAGCAGTTTTGGGGGCTGGGGAAGTCTTTACAGGAAAAAAAAAATGGTTTTCCAACTGCTGAGCCAACCTTTTCTTTCGGTGGCAGAAATATACACCAATCTGGTTTTAGTGATAGAACTAATCTGTAAAAACCCTATAACCACTGATGGATGCACAGGGAGGAAAGACACTGCAACCAACACTTTCCCAAATAGTATGGGAAAAACAAAGCCTTACAAGAGTCTTAATTGAAAAAAAAAATCTTAAAAAAGCAACAGCTTGTTTTGCTTTTTAATATTTTGCGTTTGGAAGATGCAGGATCAATCACCTTAAAAGTATTTGTCTTTTAATGAATCAGGGGGTCTGAAATACAAAGATGAATGAAAAAATCTGGCAGAGGTGCTCAGAGAAGTTGTGGCTACCCCTGGATCCCTGGAAGTATCCAGGGCCAGGTTGGACAGGGCTTGGGACAACCTGGGACAGTGGAAGGTGTCCCTGCCCATGGCAGGAGGTGAGACTGTGACTCTCAGTGCCAGTGACAACAAATCTCTAATTAAGTGCCCAATTCCAAGCTTATTTTAAGGAATGTTTCAGCTGGAGCCTCAATTGCATTAGTGGGCCCTGTGCTTCTCTCAGGAACTCCTTTAGCTTTTCATTCTGTTCTGACCTTTTGGCACCAGCACAACCCATGGCATCACCCAGAGGTGCACAAGTGTCCTGATTGCTGAACTCTCCAAGTCTATTTTACCCTGTTAAAAGAGATGATCTTGAACTTACTGGAGTATGAAGAGGAAGGTTCCCAATATAACTGCAATAACACAGAACAGCTCATGGCTGGCATCAGCTGGCATCCTGCACAGAAGTGCTCTCAAATCCTCACCCTGGGTGGCTGAGATGGGACACTCAGCTGTGCCTCCTATCCACAGGGATTTGGGACAGCAGCACGTCTGCACTGCTGCAAGTGGCCCCACCACCAGCATCTCACACAGGCATGAGAAAACATTTGTGCTGTCAGCTCACAAAACAGCACCCAGACGTGGAGACACGCACCAAAGTTTTCTGTAATAACCATTGGGAAACAAGGGCCAGCCAATATTGCAGTTGCTGTTTCAAAGTGTGGGTTTGCTTGTTTTTTGTTGTTTTTTTTAATTCTGACACACTTCTAAATAGCTGTTCAAATCTCCAGGACTGTGGTGCAGCCTGTGCCTTGACAAAGAACACAGCTGAGGACAGGAAAAAGACAAGGCTATTAGAGTTATGTGTGTCACTGCTGAGGGGATTTTTAGAGTTACATATGTCACTCACACAAGGGGATTTATTCCTACAATTACCCCAGATCCTCTCTGTGCTTCCACACAGAAGCTCTGTGTTTATCTACATCTTTAAGTCTGTACACTGTGTCATTTTTTAGTTTTTGACATGGTTTAGAAAATCCAATTTCAGCTGTAAAGTCACAAACAAATACCTCTGACAGGTCTATTTCTTTAAAACATATAGTGATATCTGCCTCCTATTACTCTTCATTTCCCAGCAGTTTTTCACTCAAATTTAATTTGCTTTTTAGATTATCTGTTTTGGATAACCAATAAAGTGAGAGCCACCAGTAGCAAACACTTTCTACGTCTTAGTAAAATGTAGGAAAGTCCAGATTAAGTGAGGTAGAATGTATTGTACATGCATGGGATGAACTGTGGCCCTCTAAAGAGTCCCAACTCTGCTGCTGTCAGGGGATTTCAGCTCCTGAGGGTTTGCTCCAATGGGCTGAAGTCAAAGCCTGAGGTGATTAAAAAAAACTGCCCACAGCATTTCTGCCTTTTGTGCAAAACCAAACAAGTGAACATTGCTCAGTCCAGAAGGAAGAGACACAAGTTAAAGAAACAATTTTCACAGGAATGTAAGAATTCCAGAGAACAATTCCCTGGCATGCCCTTTTCTCCACGACTCTCTTTTCTCCAGAAATACACAATGAGAAAAAAAACCCTTAGCAGGACAGTGGTTTTCCACCAAACACGAGGCGACAGAGGCAATAAATACACAATAAATTAAGCTTTATCTCCCATATACAAATGCAGATTGTGCTGCAAGAAGAAATTTTAAAAGGAAGAAAGCATTTCCTGGGCTAAGCCCCAGTGTGGGCAGCAGGGAGAGGGGGGTTCTGCCCCTCTGCCCTCTCAGGTGAGACCCCACCTGCAGAGCTGCCCCAGACCTGGGCCAGCGCAGGGAGGAGCTGGAGCTGCTGGAGAGAGCCCAGGGGAGGCACCAGGGGGATCGAGGGATGGAGCAGCTCTGCTGGGAGGAAGGGCTGGCAGAGCTGGGGTTGTTCACCTGGACAAGGAAAGGGGGACCTCACTGTGGCTTTCCAGTACCTGAAGGAAGATGGAGTACGGACAGCACTGACAGCACTGACAAGGAACATGGAGAGAGTTTGTAAGAGCCTGAAGGGGCAGGACAAGAGGGAATTGACAGAAGGCAGGGTTAAATTGAATATCAGGGGAAATAAACTTTCTGTGAGGGTGGGCAGGCCCTGGCACAGGTGCCCAGAGCAGCTGGGGCTGCCTCTGGATCCCTGGAAGTGCCCAAGGCCAGGCTGGACGGGCTTGGAGCAGCCTGGGACAGTGGAAGGTGTCCCCATGGCAGGGGTGGAATGGATGATCTTTAAGGTCCCTTCCAACCTAAACCACTCTGGGATTCTAAAAAAGAGTTAAGTTAGAAGTGAAGAAGAATTAACCTCCCTACAAGTTACCTCCACAAGCTGTCTCAACGCTATTCCAGAGCACTTCAGCTGCTTTTTTCATATTTTGAGATATAGAAATTTGTGTTTAAAACAGCAGCTCTGCAAAGGCACCCAGGCACGTGCCAAGACTGAGCCTGGGAATGTACAGCTGCACCCTTCAGAGTGCCACTGGAGATTCTGGAGATTCAGTCACACCAGGTCACTTGAGGGAGGCTGGAGTCACACACTGCCACAGAGTCAACAGGAAAAGTGGAATTCAGAACAGCCTGTATGGAAATTCATTAATATAGTCCTGCCTGTTCCATCCTTCCTCAGCAGAAAATGCTTGTATATATATGTGTGTATATATATATATATATATATATATATATATATATATACACACACATGTATATTTTATTCATGAGTGTGCAAAGACTATATATACACACAACATTTTTATATATACACACTGTACACTGATGCATAATGGAACACTTAATCAACTGGAAATAACTGCAAGAAAAAGAAAAAATTTCCACAAAACACCCTTAAGTAGCAGGTCACCCTCTGACCTTGGTTATCTTGATAAATAATTTGTGTTTCACAGGGTTTTCTGGGGCCACGAAAGGAAATGCTCCTTTCCTTCAGTAGTCATCTACAGACCTTGTCTGACCACAAACAAGTTCAAGCTGGTTCATCTCTGGATGTTAATTAATACAAACAATTACTTTGAAATTGCAAGTCCCCATTTCTTTCAATACTTAAAATTACATCAAATGTGGACAGATAATTGTTTTTTGAAAGGACATTACAAGCAGGCAGAAAACATTAAATAAATATGGGCAAGACAAGCCAATAATTTCTCCTTGAATTTGAAGCATATTATTTTATCCAAATATTTAAAATGGGTGTATTGATTCATCTCATTGTTCCATTAATTCTGCATTTTTTATTTTTTCCCACCTAATTCGCTTTCTGCCTTGCCTCCCTCATGCAGTTTGCTTTCTGCTCCTGGCGTTTGTAGTGGAATTCACAGCTGATCCACACCATATGTTGAAGTTATTCAAATCCTTTGTGATATTTAGAATGTGATAAGATACTGTGACTTTTGAAAAGCACCATGAATGAGAAAGACATTGCAGAATGGGAAAAGATCTTTCCCTCCCCTCCCTGAGAAAACAACTGCAATTGAGAGAGAGACCTTCAAGAAAAATATTAAAACCTCAACTGCTGCAAACTGGCCATGCTCCAAGAAAGATGAGAGAGGTAAGAGATGAACTGAAACCACCATGTGCAAATGGGAAAAAGAAATGCCACACCAAAAGCCCCAAAAATCAAACAGAAAAGCCCTCAAAGGTCCATTTAGTTTTAGCTGGGCATGAGGAGACAATGGTGATTTTGTTATTTGCAAAGATCATAAAATGAGCACAGATCTTTGATGTTTCTCAAGTGTAATTCCTCAGTTGCTAATGGGATTTAAGATCTTGCTCTGAGGGGTAAACCTCAAATGCCAGAGAGACATGGCAAAGTTTGTGCTAGGGTTGTCCTAAGATAGTGAACAGCCCATCTCTTCCTTAAAAAAATCTTCAAGGCTCACATATTATCCTGGATTTCACCAAAACCCAGCCAAGCCAGCTCTTTACTGATGACCAAGAGTTTCTGGATGACCTAAGGGGATTCCTTACTGGAAGGGGAAGCAGCCCAAGATCTGCAAGGGACCAGGCTGCAGGTTACTTCTCACAGCACACTTTGGAGGCCAGGTGGAAACACACTGCAAGACAAAGAGACTTCTCCAAACTGAGGCTCTTCTACTCTCTTTTAACACCACAGCTCCAGGTAACAGCAGCCATCCTCCACATCCAAATATAACTAAGAGAAAAATCACCTGATACAGGAAATTTATTTATTTTCCTACAGTTGATCAGTCTTCCAAAGAGATACAACTAATCCAAAAAACAAAAGTGTTGGATAATGGACAGTGTTTTCTCAAAGTGAAGGCAACTTTCTATGAGAAATATTGCCACTGGTTGCCTGCCACTGGAGACATTTCATGGGAATTAAAAAAATATCCAGTCAGACATGGATGGGGCAGGACAAAGAGATGGAAAAGGATTCCCCTTACCAGCATCCAAAGAACAGAGTCATAGACAGGGCTGGTTTTTCTCTGCTTTCAAATATTACCACACAATTTTACTTTGCAGTAATCACATTCTTCTGTAGAGATGTCAAAATCAACTCAGGCACCTGAAGCCCACCTTCTGGTAAAGTTTACAGTTTTATGAACAAAAAATAATGCTTAAATGTTTCCTTTTTGCCTGCAAGAACTAGTTTAAAAAACAGAGTAAAAAATAAATGTTTCTTTAATAAAAGAATCAATATTTATGACTTTGTTGTATTTACTGTTTATGAAGATACTTAACTCTTATCCACCAAGACAAACAACAATCATTCCTTCAGGACAAAGCAACGTCTTCACAGCCAGAAAAACATCATCAGTACAAGTGAAGTGTTGAAAAATTTGACATATAAACAATAAGCATCTAGACAAACTAATAAACAGAATGTCTCTTAAAACTAGCAGAGAAAATCCATTAAATACTTGTCCACTGGAAAAACACAGAGCCTGGCCAAGTGTCACGTGTAGAAAGCACAGAATGTACAAACACATTGTTTTGACTATGACTGCAGTCTAAATGTATGATTAATGTATGATTAAAGCAATCAATACAAGAGATAAAAGAGACTAGAAAACCACAGAAGCACGATAGGTGATGCCATAAATACTAAAATAAATTCATGTCAGAATGTTATACCTCTAGAACTGGCACACACTTTACCAGCCAAATCACAACAATGCCCAATTTTCAGAGTGTCTCTCCCTTCTTCTTTCACTCTTCAGCCTGGATTTTCAGCACTGATCCCAGCAGCCACATGAACTCAATCATCTCCACTCTCCAGCGCTATTCCAACAGCATGCTGAGAGCTTGGATGCATAAAACATTCTTGCAATAAAATCTGGTGGAAAGCTGCTTCCCTTTTCCTCCTCACACTGAGTCACGGCTTAGCCAGTGTTTTAAAAGTCCTTACAGCACTTATCCCACTCTTCCCCCTGAAAGCCTCTGGTGTATTTCTCTTTATTCCAAGGAGTCATGATCAAATGCTTATATCCCTTTTTCACACCAGTTCTCAATGCCTTGGCCTTACAGCCCCACCAGCTCAGACATTCCTGGAGCATCTCCCATTTTATTCCCAGCACAACAAACACCTTTATCAACCAATAAGCCCCCATTAATCTTTTTCCCACCTCTTTTTTACCAAAGGCTATTAAACTCCAGTTTTTCAAATGTCCCATAGTACTTTAACATCCTCAGGACCCCAGATCATCCCAGTTTGGCCTTGGCTGTGCCCTGATCTCTTTTGGAACAGCCCTTCCATAAGATCCACCTACCCCAGCAGCTGCAGTTTTACCTCACTCTGCTCATTCAGTTCAGAATTTGTTTGCTTTTTATTGGGCATTTAATGCTGCTGATATATGCATTAAAGGCACCAGCCCTAGCCTTTATAACCCTTTTTTCTCTTGCTGCATTGTTTTTCTCTTTTAACAGTATGATTATTTATATTCCCCTTCTTTTCAGCTTTTACAGCTTCATTGCCTTATATTTTCCTACAACTCCCAAACCAAAGGTTGTCTTAACCCCTGGGCTAGAGCAAATTCTATTATTTCTTTTTATTCCTTTGTTTATAAATAACCTTTATACAAAACCTGAAGTCTGTATCTGCAACGTCTCACTACAGACTTTCCACTCATGCCTGTAAGAAATTCCACAAGCATGTTCTAGGAGTTTTTATTTTGACAATTTACTATTTTGTAAAGGGATAAAATATATACTTGAGGCCAGCTCAAACACAGATTTCAGATCTTTGATAGATTCCTTTCATAATCTTTCTCCTCAGTTTATTTAATTTATACAAACATCAACCTTAAATCCTGAGGATGATGCAATTCCTCCTCCTACTTCAGATTACACTCATTATTCTTTTATCAATTCTACATGAGAAATAATCCACTTTTTATTTCCAAGTGGATTCTTAAGGGTGCCAGGACATGAACCATACACTGAATTTACAAATCAGAAGGTATGCAGAAGTATCCATGTGTTTCACAGACTGGGAAAAATCTTCCTGAGGGTACTGAAATGAAATAATCCTGACCACTTCTTTTCCACTTTGCAGTCCACACTCCACACTGATCAAAGAGCAACTACAAGAGGCAGAATGATTCTGTAGAGGCAGCAAAGTTCTTCAACATTTCCCCTTTCCAGATGAGATGATTTCTTTGTTGCAGAGAAATTATACAATATCACCTGATTTTTACATTTCAGAAATCAGTATTCACATTTTAAAAATTCGCTTTGCTGTTCTAATTGATCCAAAGTTATTTTGTTTTAAAATCCTATAAAATGAAAATGAAGTTATTCTGCATCTTCACATCTACTTGGACAACTGTGCCTCCTGTCTGGAGGAGGGAGAGGGACCAAAGCTTTCTGATGGGCATTTCCAGAGTAAAGTGGCTCCATAAATCATCTTCAGGCTAAGTAACTTGAAGTTAAATCAGTTTTTGGAGAGTTTCATACCTTGGTTTATATTCTAAGTTATAGCTTTAAAGATTATTTTTTTAAAAAAAACTCCAAAACAAAAGAAATGTGATACATGGTAAATGTAGCATTTACATGGAAATAGTGTTGATTTTCTGTGTAGGAAATCCTGCTATGCACCATTCCAGAGGTGGGAACCAGCCCGGTTCCTCCTGTCCCCTGTGCCACAGGGCTGGCCTGGGAGCATCCCACTGCCTTTCCCATATAGGAGAACAGTCCATGGCTTTAGCAAATAGTTAAAAGCAAACAAATCTTTAAATATCAAACAGCAACCACAGCTGCTTAAAAAAAGAAAAATCTAATCCAAAACTTGTGGGTATTGCAAATGAGTGACTAACTCAGGATAATTGCTGTCTGGTTTAACATTTGAAAGCTGTGCCACCTGCATCCCAGACCTGTGTTATTTTCAGGGGAGACATCTCATTTAGGCAGGAAAGAAGAACAACTGGGTGATAGCCACCACAGTTAACTCAACTGGGCCCAGGGGCTTTGAATGCCAGCAACAACTGCTGGGGTGGAAAAGAGCAAATGCTGAATTCCGAGTTTAATGAGTGTCTTAAGTATTTTAAGATTTCTGCCACCATTTAAGGCCTCCATTAAGGCAATGCACAACCTGTAATTGCAGGGACAGGGATCCTCCACAGGCAGCTGGAGAGCTCCATTTCACTCCTTCCTAACCCACTTTACCCTCAGGAAGAAGAACAGATGAACCAGGAGTAAACAAAGCAAATTTATACCAGAACCAGCTTGCAAAGTACTCCAGGATAACTGCAAAACCACAAGGAAATGTCATAGAAAGGTATTATATTTACAGCCATAGGAGAAGCAGGCCTTTAGCACCTTGTTACTTTTGTTACTTCTAGGTTTGTCTGCTCTTTTGCATTGATTTTGCCGAGAAAAAAAGTATTTTAGGAATAAAATCCAAAACCAGCTGTCAGCTTGTTTTTCCTAAAGAAGCAACCATTCTTTCAGTACAAAGTATTTATTTATGCTTTTCCAAATAGAACTGGCTACAAGGGAATTACTTAAGCCTCAGTGAAGCAGCAAACATTGTCTGTGATCTTTTTCACAACGCTGTCCAAACCTTCAGTGTTTATTCAGCTTCTGATAGTTTCTGTTTATCTGCTGGTAGTTTTTGGAGGCTCCAGTTGTGGTTTGTTAAAGCCCTGGAATGGGAATCTGCTGGCATCAGCAGGGGCTCTGCCGCACTGGATCCACAGGCTGATGGGTTTGGATCTGCCAATTCACTGGGGTCAAAGTTGGCACCTTTTCTATGGGCAAGGGAACCTTGGAAATGCCCCAAGGAAGCCCAGCACAGCCCAGACACTGTCTGAGAAGGCACTTCCCTGATTCCATCTACATTCAATACAAAATTAAACGGTGTCAAACAGACCTCATTGCAGAGATTGATTTAATGAGTTATCTGCAGGCTGCCAGCAGGGATGGACAGGCAAGGGAGGCTGCAGGAACCACTGCCCTGATTCAGCACGTGGCACAGCTGCAGCCACCCAACACACAGAATCCCATTTATCTGCAACTCCCAAACCTTACATTGTCCAACCTCTGGGCTGGAATGATCCTGCTTTTAACAAAGGAAATAAGTAATAGCAAAAGAGATTGGAAAAATCTTCCTAAATTCTAATTGATATTTTTTAATCTGTCTAAACTGCTACCGCAAATTAAGAGCAGAAGAGGAGAGTTAAAACTATTTTTAAATAGTTTGTCATAGAAGCACTATTTCTGTTAAGAGACAATTGTATTTGGGCACACCTGACAGCTCTGGACCATTACTCAAGGGTTCTCCAGTTCCTGTTCAGCAACAGAGGATTTGCTGGAGCATCCCATGGCTTCCCTTTGGTCTGTTTTCCTTTGCCCAGAAATAAAGAAATTGCTGGGAGTGTCCCCTCTCATCCTGATGTTCAGAACTGGGAATCACAAAGCCTCTGAGCCCCAGGGCACTGGCAAAGCCTGTGTTGATGGTTCCTGCCTTTCCTCACACAGGTGAGATTCAAATGAAACTTTGGTGCTCTTTTCTTGTGCAGGTGGTTCCCTGATAGTACTGAGCCATATCACTGCGAGTTTCCTGTAGATATGAAATATCTGACATTTAAATGGAAGAGTAAGAAGTGAAACTGTCAGGAGTATAAATGTATTTTGCATCAAAGCTTAAATAGCTTTTAAAATAAGTTTCCTGAATGTGCTATCATGTCTGTTCTCAGGGTTCTCCGATTCTGAAGCTTTTCCTTTTTAATTTTTTTCTGTTAAAACCTATGCCAGTTTCCCAGCCTTGAACTGGGGCAGGGGAGATCCAGCTGTATTTATATTCATAAAAGAGAAATGTTTCCTTAAATGCACATCACTCTATAATCATGGATTTCAAGAAAAACATTGCTTCTTCACACCTGTGAGCAGCTCATACATTGCCCCAGCACAGGTCACTGCACACTGGAACTCCACAGCAGCAAAGAAATCAAGGGACCAGGAGAGATCCCAGCAGGTGAGCTGCTGCCCTGCTTGTTATCCAACACCCACACCAGGCTGTGAAATCTGATTTTGGGCATTTATTTGTGGGAGACTGAGTTTGACAAGGCAGCAATATGAGGAAGTGGGCAGCATCTGCAGCATCCTGTGGCACCATAATGAACTCATGTAAATTACTCTTTATTTTATGTTTCTGGCACTGAAAACATGAGACACAGCTACCAACATGGTCCACAGCACCCTGCAAAGGAGGATTGTTCCCAAGTACAATTCTCTCTGCTGGAACACATTTTAACCTAAAGCACGGGGGTCACAGGGTAAATGGCTGCACTCACTGCAAAGCACAGGAGAGAAATGTAGTTCCCTATGAAGGAAAAACAAATTCACCACTAAAGAATTCCTCACAGAGTATTTATCCTAATCTCTCACCTTACAACGGTTTCCAGTGACTGGAGGCAGATTGGTAAGAGATACCAACTGTCAGGAAAAGGTGAAAAGCAATTAGTAAATCACTATCTCTTTTGTAATCACTGATGAAATTTCCATTTTTTTATCCCCTACTGCTCACTCGCCCAAACAAGCAAGACATCACCTTGAAAATGAATGCAATTAATTATATTAGCTGAAGCTTTTAAAGAGGAATGGTTTCTCATTTACATTCCTGGCAGAAATTCAATAAGATTGCACTACTGCAAGGTTGATTGAACTGCTGCTGCAGGTAGACTGGTATCCTGAAATAAAAAAAATTCTAATGTTCATTATGAGATTTTTAGAGCTAAGTACTTTGAACTGCTAATATTCTCAAGTAAGTCTGCAGTGGAAAGGCTGGAAAAGGTAGTTTTAACTGTGTGCTAACTGAAGCTGAAATAATTTCCTTCCCTTCTGCACCATCCTCCACTTACTTTTAACAAATCAAAAATTAGCAGAATTATCTTACATGCCTGAACTAATTAGTAAAGATGTTATCCAAACCTTCAGCTTTCACCTATGCACCTGAGCACTTGCCCTCTCTTAGCACAGCTGTAGCTCTGCTGACATGAAAGGATTGCAGAAGTTATTATTTGTGTGCAGGGATTTCCTGATTTCACTGGTTGCTGGTGTAGCAGAGGGCAGCACAGCACTGTTGGACTGCCTCAACACTCCCAGCTAAGCATGACAAACCCAACAGAAATTGTTCCACTGGCCTGGATAATGTAGTCTTTGCAGCAAAGTTTCAATGGGAGACAATAAATGATTATGCATGTACTTGTAAAAGCATAATCAGTTTATGAAAGCATAATTGGTTTGTGAAAGCATTATTAGTTACAGGGATGTAAATAAACAAGGGGAAATGCAGGTTGGTGTTTGAGAAAGCTACAGGATGAGATAATGAAAAAAAAAAACATTTAATAGCAAACTGGGCACACATTTGATAAGCCCATCCCACTGCAGAAACACACCTGGACAGAGGTGGACAAGACTCTCAGCCTTGAGAGAGGGACAGAGGGGAAGAGCTCCATCCCTCCACTCTAACAAGGAGACACCTGCACAGTCAGCCAGTCCCCAGGAATAAATATGTACAAACAGAACGAAAATGCTTCAGTTACTACCCCAAACCCCCTATCAAATTGAATATGGAATGGACTTTATTCTTTTCAGAATCACAGAATGGTTTGGGTTGGAAGGGACTGTAAAATTCATCTTGTTCCATTCCCTGCCATGGGCAGGGACACCTTCCACTATCCCAGGTTCTCCAAGCCCCATCCATCCTGAAGTTTGATGGGTTTTATCACTTTCTTTAAGTTCAAGTAGAGTTATGTGAATACACACATGAAATACACAGAATAATATTTGTGCATGTAGAGAATTTGCCACAATTTTCCACTGAGATCTGTCCAGGCCGCTGCACTGTACATTCACAACCCCAGTTTATGCTGCTCATGTTTTTTATCTCACCTCAGTTTAAGAAAGCTTTAAGTATAACTATCATTGAGTGAGATAATGCTTATTGCCTTTGCTCTTGGAATAATGAAAAAGTATTCAGGAAAAGCAGGTGGGAGTATTAAGTCTGCTATCTCATGAGCTAAAAAAAGAAATATAAAGGCAGGCAGAGAGTTTTAGACTGCCTAAAAAAACCCTACTGTTGGTCACATTCCTGCTAACTAAAAGGAGTAAGGGAAAATCATTGGGCTTACTGCAATTTGAGCAAATAGTTAATTTCAGATAGAAAAGTCAGTATCTTCTCTTTTTCCACAAGAATATGGAGACTGAATGAAGTCTTTATGAAGGACTCGAGATGAAGTTTTATCTTTAATATGGAAGGTATGAACTCTGTATTTCACAAGAAGAATGCTGGTGATTCATCTACTTCTTAAGTCTTTCTCAGACAAATGGAAAAAGAAATCTAAAGAGATAGCTGATAGAACAAGAAAGCCAAAATAATTCCCAGTGTATTACCTGTGTTGGAAAGGCTCTCACAGAGCAGTGCCTGTATCCAAATGGAATTTTGAAACAGTTCACACTTATCTTTGAGCCAAAAGTGAGATTTCAGCCAAATGTTTAGATCTCTTTGCTTAGAGAGATGGATGAGGGGTCTAAGCACAGGTGGAACCTGCAGGCATTTGGTGTATCAAGTGTAGCAATAGGCCAGTCTCGCTGTGAAGCTGTAGGCTGGACCTGTGCTTGCTCACAAAAAGTAATGAAAAAGTCAGTTATTTCATTTAAACTACATGCATAAAGCAATTATATCATCTTTAAGATGATATAATGAAGAGAAAGTTAGCTTTTTGTCCTACCAGACTCCAAATCTGTAAAAATGAGCAGGCTGACAGGAGAACCTGTGGCATGCAGGGAGTGAGACAGGCTGGAGTCACCAGCTTCAGAGAGTCAGAACCTCCCAGGCTGGGTGAGCAGTTCTGGGGCTCTGTGTCACTCTGTGTCACCTCACAGGGTATTGGTTCTCAGCCCAGGTTATCCAGGCTGCAGTGAATTCTCCCAGGCACTGGAACCCTGGCTTCCCTTGGAGCAGTCATGGACTTCTGCTGTACCACCAAGAAAGGCAGTGCAGAAACCCCGAAACTGAACCCCTGGTATTCTCATGAAAACAGGGATGGCTCTGTCAAACAGTCTGGGACAATTCTGCATGGAAGAGGATCAGAGTCAGGGCACTGCTAATTACCTTGATGAGCTCATCAGCAAAAGCTAAGATGATTATCACAACAAACCTCCATTTTTTCCTAAAGCATGTATGACTTTTCCATTATTGTACATGTCTAAAACACACACCTGCCAACACTCTGCAGCTTGTGATACAACCCTGTGGATTTCAGAGGAAGCCAGATCTCATGCTGGCAATGCAGAACAGGGATGGAAGCAGAGGTGGAAATCCCCAGTCAGTGGAAGGTTTGGAGGGTCTGGGGCACTGCCAGCTGGTGGAAGGTATCAGGCTGTTGTAAAAGTGATGGACATGAAAACATACCAACATTTACATGTTGGTAAATTTACCTCATCTAGAAACTACAGGTTTAAGAATGCAACAAATCCACTTCAGAGACAGCAGTGACTTTAAGAACCTTGTGGTCCTAAATCACAGTGGATTTGTTTTTTGAAGGAGTTTGTCACTGTCTAGACCGCATGACCACAGAAGCTCTGAGATGTTTCCTTACCTTGGGTTTGAAAAGTTAAAATGTTTGGGGAGGAAAAGTCTTCCTCTTCAAACACAGGATTGGAGACCATGCTTTTCCCTCTTGTAATAAATGAACAGCTGGAATAGATTATGCCTGAAGTTTCAAAAAGAAATCAAAACAGCAGCAGTACTGTGAGGACATGGGCTTGGCCTGATTTTGAAATCATGGTCCACTCTGCCCAAACACTAAAGCATCAGGGACAGGGAAAGCCTGATGTGTAACAGCTCCTTATTTTACAGTGAGATACGGCTCATTTAGAGCAGCAAACTAATTAATACAATCAGAGGCAAAAGTTTCAGAATTCTCCCAACAGCACACATTAGCATATACTGCCAAGAGATTTGATAAAGTTCAAAGCTTATCTTGTAGCCTGCACGCTCCATGTTTGCTCAGAGCAGCAGCTGGCCAAGTGATCTCCCTTCTCCTCAAAGAGCAAAATTAAATTAGATTAGATCATCTTCTCTTCCTTGTAGAATTAAGATTGTGCTACGAAAACAAGCAAATTAGCTTTTGAAATCCTATTTCTCACTTTAAGGCTACAAGGCTGAGAAATGCCTCTGTGCCAGTTCAGCTCAGCTGCAGCAGTGGGTTTGTGCTGTTTTCCTGCTGAGTTGAAGGAAAGAGTTTTGCAGATTTGTCTCTCCCTGGGCTTGAGGCTGCAAGTGGCAGATCCTGAGGGAGGAAACTGAAAAAGGGAACAAAGGAGGAAAGGTAATGGCCAGAAAGTCTTGGGAATGAAGACATGCAGAAGTCATGGAGTCACAGAATGGGTTGGGTTGGAAAGGACTTAAAACTCATCTTATTCCACCCTCCTGCCATGGACAGGGACATCTTCCACCAGACCAGCTTGCTCCAAGCCCTGTCCAACCTGGCCTTGATGGTTTAATAAGAACTGCAGCAGTGAGGCTTGAAAGCTTCTTGGTTTGTTGCTATATAAAAACACTTCCGAGAAAAGGAGTAAAACCTAGTTTCTAGAAAAAGCAGGATTAGGAAAATGAATGTTACATCAGAAGAAAGGCTTAAAGCATAAGGAAACAGAAGGAAAAATGTAGGGACCAGGATTTTTTGGATTAGAAAGCTGGGCTGAAGAACAACAAATGTTTATGGTGGAGGATTAGCTCAGATCAGCAATGCCAGATGACAAATTCAAACCAAACAAATATACAACAGCAAGTTAAGTTCAAGGAGGGACATACAAATGAGGTCCTAGACTGAATAGTTTCTAGAGCTCACGCACTGCACACCAAGCTGTGAGGTCAGCTGGCACAGGCACACTTAAACAAGCTGGTAAAAACTTCTCCCCATTAAGTCACCATGCTGCAGCAATCAGACACACTCCAGAAGTCCATCCTAGGCAATCTGTTCTAGATGAACAGCTAATGACAACTAAGCTAAACCACTTCTCTCTGGTTATGATTCTTCCTTTGAATATTCCCATAACCGTGCTGCTAAACCACTCAAACCTATAAAACTGAAATGGGGAAAGAGATTCTTCTGCTGTGGACAGATGGAGTAGTAAAACTGGCCATGAGAAAGCACAGCAATATCCGTGGCACATCTTCACTCAGTCACCCTAGACTGCAACAAATTTAGCAAGAAGTTAATTTAGCTTATAGTTTGTTTGTTTGCTTTTTAATACTTTGATTATCTCCTGTTAGGCTGGAGTTGATGGAGGAGGTGATTTGGGGTTTATTGCCGAATTTCTTCACAGCTTGATCTTCGCTACCATAACTAGAGCAGATTATAAGATGAAGATGGTATTGCAGGAAAAAAAATAAATGCAAAAAAAACCTCATATACGTAGAAAACAAGAGGGATGGAGGGAAAGGAGGACTTTGAAGGGTCTGTGTTTCTATGAATGGTGAGTTTATGGGCAGACTGACTCGTGAGGAGGCATCAGGAGCTGTTATCCCATGACAATGTTCATCATGCTGCTTAAAGCTTTACTAACTTGGCTGTAAGTGGGACAGAAGTAAATAAAAAAATGGAAGCGCTGCATAAACTTTGAGGACATAAAACATTTGTTCTAAAGCATTTAAGATTAATCAGGAACAGCTCTGCTGTTTCATGGCCTTAAGGACAGTGAGCCACTTGCTGCCTCCAAGTTGGTGCTTTCCTCATGCTGCCACATCTGCTGTGTGTGCCAGGGCTGGGTGGGAAGCTGGGACAAAACGTCCTGACTGCCACCAACCCTACAAAGAATAGATGGCATTCCCAAAGATCTAAGGGATGGCATCAGATCTCCAGCATGAAGGATGATCTTGTTTTAGAAGAATGAGATGAATCAAGGAGGTTCTTAGACACCTGAGCTGTTATGAGAGTTTTTATTCTGCTTTCCTTACTGTATCCTTCTGATCAACACTGACATTTCCTTCATATTACACCCTCATGCATTTACTGTAAGTAAAGCCAAAGTAGAAGACCAGAAGGAAAAGTTTTTCCACACTTAGAAAGACAAACCCAACCAGCAAAGTGTCTTTGTTCTACCCTTAAGAGGTTTACCCAAAGGGCTTGACACCTTTCTATGTTTATCGACATTTTACTAAGGAAAAGCCAAGCATTTCTCAAGGTAAATGGGGGCCCAAATAGCTTGTGTTGAAGCCTGAAACATCTCAATTTCCTGTGAATTCCCTGTGACTTGGCTGGTGCCATTTTTACTGCAGCTGCTCATTCAATTGAGAGCTCACATCATGAAACATGTCAGGGAGAAAAAGAGCCAATGAGAATTCAGTGAATACAGCTTTTCATTTGAAAAGATCCTCAAACACACACAATTGCTTTCTGTTGCCTAATTTTCAACATTGATAAACATAATTGCATTTATTTATCCAGTCAATACTGAAAACAAGTGATAATTTGTAATATAACAACTTTACATCTCAAAGGAATACAAGCACAACAGTTTCCAGTCCCTTCTAAAGGAGGTGAATGACACAGAGGAGGTTGGATTGCCTGTGTAGGAGAAGCTTACATTATTTTTTTTCCATGAGGATATATTAATATTGTTGCTATCAACTTGCTTTTGTACATATATAAATGACTTTTGGAAAAGAGATTTAAAAGCCAGCATTTTTCATGTGCCAAATTACACACCCTAAATATCTGATACTGGCAATAGCAAATGCTAATATTTCCTAAGCATGAAAAATGAACTCTCTTTCCCCCACAAGTTCTCAATAGCAACAATTCTCATTGGAACCAGTGATCAGAGGTTGTTATTATCATTCCATCAAACAATCTGTATCCTTCTAATTAAATAGTAAAGCATCTGAAAATCTGCTCATTATAAGTCTTCATCCTGTTTATTTTGAAGCTGGCAGAACGACTTACAGTTAGTTCACTGAACACTGAACAGGGCTTGTGGTAAAGAAACTGCATGAGTTAAATAATTCTTAACACTGCAACCTTGGATGTTCTTCCAGAGCTTTGTGCTCAGGTGCTGGGAGTCTGTTAAGTGGTGTGATGGTAGGTGACAGAAGTAAAAAACTAAAGAAAAAAGTAAGAATGATGAAAGAAGAGAGTTCACTGGGCAAAAGAGACAAATGGAGGGAAAATCGTGCATTAGCCAGACAATTCACTGCAGCACAGAGTCCCTCTAAGAGATTACACCCAGCTCCCACTGAATTTAGGGGATTTCAGGAGAATTCCACTGACTCTATGTTAAACAATTCCAAAAAGCTGAGCATTCACTCAGAGCTACCAAGGCTCACAAGGGGCTGAGCAACAGCCTTAGTGCTACTTCCTACTTTTCCTGTATTTTGCTCACCCTCTGCCTTGAATCCCTACTTAGTGCCTCAGTTGCTTTCTTGGATCATGCTGAAGAGTAATTTTGCCTCTTATTTCCCCAACATTTCCTTTTGTAAATCCTTATCTGTCAGTATTTGTGCATTCATTCATGGCCTTCTCTTTCCCTCTTTCAAATCTGGTCTGTCTGAACCTGCCCCATGCAGGTTCCCAGGTCACTCTTCCCTTGGAGCTTCTTTCCTGTTAGACCTGTCCATCTCTAGGCTGTTCACAAACCTTGCAGAAAAAAGGAAAAATACCCAGTGCAGAGCAGGTTCAGTTTGAGGGGAAGAAAAAAAATAAAACCAGAATTCTGTCTACTCAAAAATTCAGTCTTCAAATGTTGTTACAAATCTCAGCCCTCACTAGACCTGCAATATTCCCTAATCCAGTCAGCTCCTTCAAAAGCACTAGAATTTATCTCTTTCTCCTAAAACTTCTGCTCCTATTTACTCACTGCTTTGCCTCTTCCTTAATATCCACTAACTTCACATTTATCAATTTTAGTATTTAATTTTTGTCAGAAAAACCTTTCCCATCGCTCATTCTACCTATGCACCTTGTTTACTCCTGCAACCACATTTATTTCAATAGACTTTATATTAAATTTCATCCATTGGAAGAAACCCATTTTTTCTATTTCCCATCTCCTGAAGAGTTTGAAGCTGTTCATGAGAAATATTTTTCCACTGGTGTGGTTATAAAATTCCCTAACTTAGTCCTCCAATAAAAACCAGTTTTAACATGTAGGCATCTGGACAGCATGTCCGAGCAGAGCTCAAAAGAACACATTATCAAAAACACAGGCTGTGTGCTCAGATGCTGAGAGGCATCAGTTCCTGCTAGAGCCAACAGGTGCTGAGAAAAATTAATGTTTCTGTGCTGAAACCATGCAGGAGAAATGAGTTCACCAGCAGCTTGCTTGTCCTTCCTCCCAGGGTGATGCTGAGTGATGCTGTGGCAGCGCTGTGGAAGTGCCATGAGCTCACTAATGGTGATAATGGAAAGGTCCTGACACTCACAAACAGCTCTCTTGGGGAAGCTCTCGCAGGAAAGGCTCAGAAAGAGACTGACAACAGTTCAAATGTATCATTTAACACATCAAGGTGCAGAGCTATGTGTGCTCCCTGCAGACAGCCATCTCTTCAGGGTTATTAAAACACTTCCTAGAAGCCATTCTGGTCTTTGATATCATTTCTTTATACCCTGTGAGCTCACTGAAGGCTGCACATCTTTGCTGAGCTTGATTTCAGTACCAAAACTCCACCTCCCTCTAAGTGGAAGGATGGTTCTGCTGACATGTGACAACAGCACATGAGGAGAAATTCTCTCACACCTTTACAATGGGAGTGACACAGAATTTGAAACTGGGATATAACTTCCTCTCAGCAGAAGTCTTCTAGAGAGGTAAATGTTCTTAATTATATCTACTTTTTACATCATTAAAAGCAAGTACTTAGTTAGCTACGTGTGATATACTTAATTTATTGTTCTGAAATTTCCCCACAGACTTAGGTCAAACAGTCTCCCACTGGTTCTATTTCATGCAAAACCAGTAGACCCCATCCCGAAGGAAAGGTTTTACTGGGTGTTAGAACACAGGAACATGAGACAGAGCAAATATTTGGTAAGAATCACTCTTGAAACTCATGGATTTAAATTGCTACCTGTATGAAATCAGCTCATGGTCATGGTCTTCACTGCTGAATAAGAAAGATTTTCTACATTTACACAGGTTGGATTTAGTTACTGAGAACCCAGACCTAACATGAGATAATAAAAATGTGTGGGTGACATCACATTCCTCCATGAGACACCTAAATCCTGGTGCTGGACAGAGAGCAGCCATCACAGAATGAATTATAGGGATGGCTTAGGGCCTGGAGAGAGTAAAACAGAGCAATTGAAGGCTGGAAGGGCAGGAAAAACTCCTTCTCATTGCTTTCCTCCCAAAGATGCATGAATGAATAGGTCAAAAGTGTGCATTTTCCTGGAAACCTCAACACTGGCATGCACATCCACTAAAATAAACCCAACACCTGCAATCAATCCCAAAAACATTCACGTTAGCATCCAGCAGGGATGGAATTCTGGAAATAGGGAAGAATTATTTACAACCACAAGAAAAAATCCCAAAACACAGACAGGAAGCTGCAGAGTAAATAGCAATATAAAAACACATTGGGGAAACTTTCCAGAGATGCCTTTCTCTTTAGACCTTAACAGCTGAGAAATTACTTGGAGTTCATTAACAAGCTACAGACTCATCTGTTTACTTGTATGGAAGTGAAAGAGTGGGGAGAAACATATTTGACTCATTCTTAGTAATTTCCCCTGCATAAAATATTTTTGGAGGAAAAAAAAATATACAGGCAGCTGAGCCAATTTTTTTCTCCCTCTCAGACAAAACTGAATCATGATTCATCATATACACAGATGAATTTTAATTTATTCCTTTAACAAGTTTCTTTTTGTATTTTCTTGTAAGCAAAAATTAATACACTCAGACATGGGGAAATGTTAATTTTACTGCCTCGCCTTTCAAATTTACAAATATTGAGTCTAACTCCTGCTGGCACCATTCGGGCCTGCAGGGAGAAGAGACAAATGCCTGACCTATGCACAGAGGGTGTCTGGCCTTTCTAGAGGTCAGCAGTAGCTTCACATCTCTCCTCTCCTGAGCAGAATTAAAGCATCCTGCCCATCCAGTGTGGGTTATCACCTTCCAGAAGGAAAGCTGTTTGATAATTATCCATTCCTGCTGTAACTCCATGGTGCCACTCACAAAAAGACAAAGGTGACACAGGAAAGCATTTGGCCTATTAGGCTCCCATAAAACTTCACTCAGTTCAGTGCAGCCCAAGTGGAATTTTGCCATCTGGAATTCCTGGATACATCTCGATGCTTGCCTGCTAAATGAGTATTTCACAGAGCAACACTAATGATGATGACCCTTCTGTTCTTGCAGTGAGAAGCTCAGAGACTCCTCCAGTCCCTGGAACAAAGGAACATGCTCATTTAGGTGTGGGAAGGGCCCCCCATCCCTCATCCCTGCTGCTAGAGCAAAGACAGAGATTCTGCTGTGATTCCTCAGTGAGGAGGTACCATGGTGGGGGATCCATCACATCCAGGGGAGGTGATGCACCTCCACACCCAGCTCTGAGCTGGGCTCCCTTCACTGGGACACAGGATGCAGGCTACACTCAGAACTCATTTGGGCCTGAAAATATCATCTCAAAACACCCACCCTTAGGTGCAGGCTTAGATTGGTTCTCAGGAAAAAATTCTTCACCAAAAGGGTGGTCAGATAATTGAACAGGGCAGCAGTAGAATCACCATCCCTGGGAACATTCAAAAATATGTAATGGAACACTTGGGACCATGCTTTAGTGGTGGCCTTGGCAGTGCTGGGGTAATGGTTGTATTTGATGATCTTAGAGAGCTTTTCCAACCTAAATCACTCCATGTGAGATAAAAATGCACCAACTTCTATCACAAAATTACTCTTCAACAATAACAGGTCCTGTTGCTCTTTGCAGATGTTTTTTGGAATAAGGATGCAAAGTGAGGCCATTTGAACTAGCCAGGTAACCTACAAGTGATGTCATTCTCAATATTATAATTTTTTCCAAACATTTTGCTAATCCATATATTCTTCATATCTACACATCTGTTTCCTAGACAATGCCCAGCTGGAAAAGAGTGAAGCAAGAAGCAGCAGTGATATGGAGCATGCAGAGGTGCAGATCTATGTTTATACACACATGTGCTCCATTTCTTTTGGAAGAATTATTGTTTGCTTCTGTGAAAGCAAAGTAGCACTTGCTCTAAGTGCTACAGAGATGAAAGGAAGTGAGCAGTCAGGCAGATGGGGCCAGAAATTCAGCCTCTGTGTGCTGATTATTTATCTGCTAAGCTGAAACAAGAAAACTTTATAAAGTAAATGTGGGATTAAAATCTGACAGCAAAGAATGCAGCTGCACAAATGCACAAGACATGATGCCTTTGCAATCAGATAGAATCATATTTAATACAATTAAAGTAATTACTTCAGTCTAGTCAGCCCTGGTTAAGTCTCCATTGGAGTTAATTAGCAAATGATAGTAAAATACTTTGAACTTTAAATGTTAAATACTTTCATTATTAATATTATTCTTGCAACTGTTGCCAGAGCAGCCAGGTCCTGGCTCCTTGGAATGCTGCAAAATGGTGACATGGAAAATAAGAGCAGTACTTTTGCCTGGTTGATTTAAACACATTTCTTTGTTGTGCTAACCAAACATCTGCTTCAAAAAAGACCCACAAAAGAGCTCAAGTCCTGCTCTCACAGGATCCCAGACTGGCTTGGGTTGGTCTTGTGCCTCCCAGCACTGCCATGCAGAGTGCTGAATCCTTGCTTGGTAGCACAGCTTCAAACAAATATTCCCAAAAAGATGAGAAAATAATGACTGAAGGCACAAGGAAGACAACAAGACAATTAACAAAGGTTAAAAGGACTGGGTCACATTTAGTTCTGCAGAATAAAGATTTAACTGCATGCTACTATATAGGAGAGGTTATAAGAAAGCAACAACTGATTATTCTCCCTAGTCAAAAATGGAAAAAAAATATATAATGCGTTGAAGCCACAGAAAGGAAAATGAAGGTTTGAGAACCTCTACAATTCAAACCGTGGAACAAACAGCCCAAAAGCTGCAGAATACTCATCACTGAGGGTATTCAGGCTTAAGTAAACACCCATCTGTTAGAGAATATTTTGTTATAATCACTCCTGCTATTGTGCAAGGAGGTGGAACCAGAGTCCCACTGAAATCTGGGGGTTGGATACCTACCATTCATGTGTTCCACGTTTTTGAAACATTTATTCAGAACAACAAACATCTGGTTCTTAATCCCCCAATTAACACTGTTTCCAGCCCTAAGGAATTAATCACAGAATTCATGGGAAACAGTTTATTTGCTGGCAACGGAGTAAAACAAATTGCCTACAAACTTCTACATTGCTAATGGAGCAGTTTAATTGGCTTTTTTTTTTTCTTTTTGACATTTTAATTAAAAAAATAAAGACCAGAAAGACATCCCTGGGCAGAGACCTTTACAGCAGTGTGTCAGCAGAGAATTACACATCTCTGGGGACTCAGGCTCTCATTCATGGTACTGACCTCCTTTGAAGAGCACTCTGAGATCTCGCAGTGAAAAGGACTTTAAAAAGTGCTACACAGCATCATTAGTATTCAGGAGGACACAGTTCTGTGGCTTGGTTGAATTCAAAGGGATCTGCTGGTACTTAGGAAAGCCAAAACGTTTTCCAGAGGAAAGGGCTGAGCAGCTGGGGGTTGGCCACGCTTCCAGCACTGCAGGCTGACTCAGTGTCACTGAACCAACCTAATTCCTGCTCACTTTTTGTTTTTGCCACTTCCACAATGTAGAATTTTAACCTATTTCCAGCTATAAAAGTAAGGCAGCGTTTAAAATACGGTCCCAACATAAAAAGTCTGCACTACTGCATCCCAGAGCCCTGCTGGCATTCCTGCCACCCCTCTCTGTGTTCTGTTGTGCTTCTGGGTGCTTATTCCATGAACACCCCTTTGTTACCACCTCTTACACCCTGCAGCTCAGTGGATTTACACCCTGCTTCTCTCAGTTGCTGTGGAGAAATGCAATGGAATGGAAAATCATTCATCATGTGTTCTAGGACTCCAGCTTTAAAGATGTCCCTGATTGTAGGAGTGGAACATGCTGTTCTTCAGTTTATCCACCTGGCTTTGCCTCTACATGAATATTAAGTAAACAACATTAATTCCCACTAAACAGCTTTTCAAAGAGTAACCAACACAAACATCACAATTCTAGCCAGTGACAGATTCTCAATAATAGCTCCAAAAATCTCAGGGGATCTGACTGAACATTGCAATTTACTCCAAGGTTAGCACAACATGGACAGCTCTTGAAAACATGGGGTTTGTTACACCAGGCCCTTCTGTACCCATTTGCTGTGGCCCATGATCTTCCACCTACTGATTTTGCCCTTTGCTCTCTGTGAACAATCCTGTGACATCAATCAGTCACATCAGGAACTGACTCACGTCCCCTCATGCTCCTTCAAACCTTCTTACATAGTATTTCCTTATCAGCACATTCCCACTTGATAGCTGCTTTATCTTTGCCTCTTAACTGCAATAAGGTTTTCTGCATTTTTTGTTTTTTGTACATTTGCAGCTGCTGGAGTATCTCTAGATATTTTTTTCATTATACCAGATATCAATGAAAGGGTGAAACCACAAGTATTTGGAGAAACTACACTGTGATGTTCTGGGGTTGGCATGGGGATTTTTTGTGTATATGAGTGGTTTGTTTGGGGTGGGGGTTTTTTAGCTTTGTTGCTTTGGGGTTTTTGTAATCATGCCATTCCAGGCTGTTGCTTGTGTTTTGTTGTTTAGATTGGATAGTAGGAAAAACTTCTTTGTTGAAAGGGCTGTCAAGCACTGGAACAGCTGCCCAGGGAAGTGGTGGAGTTTCCATCCCTGGAAGAATTCCTAAAATGAGGAGATGTGGCACATGTGGTCATAAAACACAGAGATGTGGGAGCATGATTTGGGGATGGGATAATGGAGTCAATAAACTTGGAGGTCTTTTCCAACTCTGTGATTTCTCCACAGTTCCAGGGTATTTCAGATGACAAAACACCTCCATAAGGAGGCCAGGAAAGGTTTACTTTAACATTTGGAGTTAACAAAGCATTGAACTCATCCAGTGCAAGTCATAGAAACCTTCCCATTTGTTCCAGATTCTCAATTGCATCAAAATTGTCTAAATTCCTACTCCTTCCCTCTGGGACCAGTTAACTCAAACATTGGCCATGTCTCTCCAGCTTGGTCTTTACCAAGGACACAAAATAAGGACACAAAAATGAACCAAAATCTGAAGAGCCTCAGAGATAAAATTGCCATGATTTAAAAGACAACAACATCCAGAATCATGAAATACACTCTTGAAGACAGGACTGAAAATCTGCAACTTCCACAGTTAACTCCTTTGGGGATGCCACAGCCAAACCAAAGTGTGACACACTTTGAAGGCTCCTATTCTGAGCAATTTCCAATGATAAAATGATTTCAAACCCACGGAACTTAAACAGCTTTCAGTGCTGGAGGAAGGCCAGCCAAGCTGGTGTCTCCTGAGCTGTTTTTTTACTGACAAGCACCCAGGAATGGGGTCTGGGCTGCCTGTCAGTGGCTGTGGCAGGGAGCTATTGCTGTCTCAGCTCCACACCGTGTCCTTCCAGGCAGCCAGCAATTATAAGTCTCTTATCCCAGTAATTACAGGCATAAGAATATGTCTTGAACAACATTATATTCTGCTCTTCCACGTAGCTCGTGCTCTCACAGTGCAATGCACTAACCAGAACACATATTTCTTTTTTTAGGAGTGAAATCAAAGTCTTAACAAGCTGATGAAAACTTTTTGCCACTCTGTGCCTGAAAGAGACTTGTATTGCTATTTTAGGTGGCAACCTACATGGACAAAGTAGGATTTTTTTTGAACTTTAAAGTGTTTTCTTAAATCCGATTCTTTTTCAATGTAAACAAAGCATTCTGCAGCAATTTAAGGCTAGAGAATTCATTCCCACATAAAGCATAAAGGTAACTTCCAATGGAAAACAAAACATGGAAATTATCACCATTATGAGCTCTGCTAAGAATATTCCAACTATCACATGGAAGTCTACACCATACTCAGTATATATTAGTAAGTTAGAAACTCTGGTAACTCTCACTGCTGGAAATGTTTTTCTTGCATATGAAAATTCTCCTGTCTCAAGTCCCAGCTTAATCAAGCATTAGCTACCACAACTAATTCTTTAGGAACTTTCTTGCCTTTCTCAAAATTGGAATTTAAAACCATCAGTTGAGAGCTAAATGGTAACTGGAATGTCCAATATTTCCTCACATTTTAAGACTTTACTTCTTCTGGCCTGTCCAACATGAACCCGGTAACCTTCAGATAACTCTCTCATCCAGAAACATGCCAAAAGCTGGCTGAACCTTAGAGTTTTATATCCAAAACATTTCCTCTCTGCTAAATGAGAAACAAAATAAGAATAAGAAATGTAAACCAATTCTGCAAGGATATCCAGTAGCAAATGTTGCAAAAAGCCACCTCACATCTATGAATTCTGCTGCCAGAATATTTTGAACACAGAATTAACATTTTATCTCAGAATGAAGCCCCGCTCCGCTGCTGTGTGCTCCCAGAGCCAGTACACACCTACACAGCAATAACATCTGCTTCTCTCCAAGAATTGCAACTCATCACCGCTGATGAGGCTCCTCACTCACCAGTTGGGACAGCAGGATCCATTGTGGGCTTTTCCCAGGTATTGATCTGCTCCCAGGTAAATCCATTGGTTCCCAAGGCGACGCTATAGCCACAGTTACTGTAGTGCTCATCAAACGAACAACCACCTAAAACCAAGAAAAATGCAAACATTTCTGGGTTAATTTTCTCTCTTTCTTTATGGAAGGTAGGTCTTTTACTTAGTTGTTTTGTACCCAAGCTTACAAAGGAAATAAAAATAAATAAAACTCATTTCCTAAACATTATTTTTCGTGCAGCTCCAAAGGTGATGTCCAAAAAATATCTTTGTACTTTCCATGTTTTACATTCACTGGAAGCCCTTGTTTTCTTCCCTCCAAACTACTGTTTCTAAGATCACTCCCCTTTATTTCAACATGATATTTTCAAGGACAATTCTACACTTCTACAGGATACCCCCATGCAGGAATATTTGCATGAATCTCCAAGAAAGATGTTTTTTTTTTAAATCAGTAAAAGGAAGGAGGAATGCAAATTACAAACAAGTACAGCAGCACTGTTCCTACAGCAAGGCCTCACTTCTTTTTGCTTTTAAGCTTTGATCATATTTAACCTGGCTTTAACCATCCCCTTAACAACACAAATTTCTGTGTAGTCCATGAACACACAGTTTCCTCAAGGTCTTTCAAATCAATAATTTTGAGCATGGCCCTGTACTTTCTGAACAAGAGAATGAGAAGCAGCAGATGTCAACTGGCATTCACACCTTCCAGACTGCTGACTGAAAGATCTTTATTGCAATTCCTGAAATACTTGGAAGAAGTTAACACTCATAAATACATTGGCAGCTGCCTGAACACCTGTGAATCAAGGGAAATTCAGGAACTGTGGAATGAAATTTTGTATTCCAGTGCAGATCTTTGAAACTTGTGTCACACAGAGGGACAGAGATTGTTTATTCCCTGGGAGGGTCCCACACTGGTGTCCCTTAGGAGCTCACCTCCACCCAACCCAGCCTGCCAAAGTATTTCACTATGGATCCACTGGATCAGGGATCTGGGTAACTCAGTTTAGACTTGAATCATGCCCAAGGTGTGTCTGTAAAGATTTGGTTTCCTCTTAGGGAAGAATGGACCACTGTTCTCTGCAGATCCCAGTACTCCAAAGAAACTGGGCACATGTAACATGCCAGGGCTGCACAGTGCTCATGGCAAAGCTCCCTTGCTCTGCCAGCCAAGCACCAATGGCTCTTGATGATGCCTCAGGTTTTAGCTTTTGTATTTTTCAGATTCTGTGCTGCTTTAGTGTGTAATTCTGAGCTTCATATCAGGGCATGGTGAGCTCTCTGCACAGAGCAGAGAGACAAAACAATTGCTGTTCTAGCTGGGGACCAAGGACAAACAATCCAAATCTCAGCCCCAGGAGCACAAACACCGTGGGCTGGAGAGAGAAAAACCAGCAGGGTGGGACTGCCTGGGCTAAAGCTGGAATGGGACAATGAACTCCAAGGTGCCAATGGAGCAGAGCTGATCCCAGGGAGAGCCCCCGGGAGCGCTCGTGCATTTTGGGACCATTTTGGGACCATTTTGGGTCATCTTGGGTGCAGCCCTGACTGGGCTCTTGTGCTGCCCAAGGTGGATCCATGGAGGCCTCCTAATAAATCCCTGCTTTATTCTTTAGCTCTGTCTAATTTCTGTTCTAGGCCAGCCTTCACAAGGCATCACTGACACTGACCAGAGCTGTATGGACAGAGATATTCCTGATTCCTCCCTCCTTCCCACAGCTGCACTCACACAATAAACACCTGGTTCATCACCCACCTGTGGTTCCTATCCAATAAATGATTACCCAACACTGAAGACATTAAAGCCATCTTTAATTTTCACCCATATTACCCATCCCTCTGGAAAGCCCAAACTTTGTCTCAGTTCCTATGGAACTCAATTACAAATATATTTCATGTCATTTAATATTTCTCAATCCATTACTCTTGTTAAATGATTCTCTGTGCACTCCAACTGCAACTGGTTTTTTTAATGGTTCTACAAAACTTCACCAAACATTTCTAGTCAAGTATACTCTAGGAAGATTTGTTGGGTAGAGTACCTGACATCCCAAAATAGTCTGTTGCTGAAAAAAAGTGTAAAGAGATCTGCAAAAAAGTTTAAAGCATGCCCTAAAAAATTAAAAATTGTATATATTACATATTTTCATTATAAATAGATCTCTTAATAGATTTTATGACCCTTGAAACCTTGCCTGTTTCAGTAGCTTCTGCAAATATTTCTGAGTTGTCATGATTTTATAATATTTACATAATCCTTGCCTTTAATTTATCGCATTTGTGAAGCCTTCCCAGCTGTCAAAACAAGCAGGATTACACCTAAACCATTTCCCTATTTTTTTCTTCAATTAATTTAGGTGAAAAGTTCAAAATTAAAATATTGAACAGGCTCATTAAAAATATTCTAAGGGAAGATCCAGGCAGCCTGGACTGTGTAGGAGTGAGCAATGAAAGTCATCTTTATCCCAGCGAGCAGAGAGAGAGGCAAAATCCAACCCTGTGCTCTCAGCCTCCACGGGGCATTCTCATTTTGCTAGATTCCCTTTAATTCAGACACAAACCATCCCCACCCCCTGCTCAGCACACAGGGATGGGGCTGGCTGGGAGCTATTCCTTTGGAGGAATTGTAAACACGTTCTCTCCTCAGCCCAACTGTGGTGCAAGGTCTTCTGTACACAGAGAAAATTGCACGGGAGCTCCTACAAAGTCCCAGAAGAAAAACAAGCACTAAGTAGCAAAATATGGGGCAGCAGTGCTCATTGAAGTGGGAATGGAATTGTCAATAACCTGGCATAATCAGCTAAACAGGTGGTTTTATCCTCGCTGAGGAAGATGGAGTGTGAGGAGCTGAAAAAGGGACACAGTGAGAACTTGTGGAAATTAATTGGGAGCATCTGCTGATACAAGACAACACCTGAGGAAGCTTTAAAGTGCCTTGCCTGAAAGTCAAAGCTAACCTTGTAGTACAGCTGAATAGGAAAGGAAAGGATAGACCATGGAGAGCCTTAAAAGCAGCAGCAAGACACCTACATTTCAGAGAAAGAAAAGGTTAGTGGAGAAACCTCCAAACACAGAGTGACAGGGCAATAAGCCAGAAGGATTAATTTACTAGAGGCAGCAGAATTGGAATGTGGAGGTGAATTTGCAGAAAATGAGGACAAGGAGAAAAAGCTGGAGTTGATTTTAAGGGCTCAGATGAGCAGACTGCCTGTGTGAATCCTGGGTGCCAAGAGGGAGACAGTGCACACCAGCTTCTTGCTCTGCTGTGTCCACAGAGAGCAGAATTAAAAATGAAATAAAGGCTCAGCTGGGAGCCAGAGCCACAGTGACTTGTGAGCCAAAAAGTCAGCAACTCCTCTCTTCACCCTGTAGCAGTGCATGTTGTATCATGGAATAGGAAAGAAACGTCAGAAAGTGACAGGAAAGTAATGCAATATAGCAGAACATCACAGATTTTGGGGTCATTTAACAGTCACAGGGTCACAGAATGGTTTGGGTTGGAAGGGATCTGAAAGCTCATCCAGTGCCACCCTCACCAAGGGCAGGGACAGCTTCCACTGTCCCAGGCTGCTCCCAGCCCTGTCCAGCCTGGCCTTGGGCACTGCCAGGGATCCAGGGGCAGCCACAGCTGCTCTGGGCACCTGTGCCAGGGCCTCACCACCCTCACAGTAAAAAAATTCTTCCTTTTCTCCAATCCTTGATAAAACCACGTAGCCACAGTGACTTGTGTTCATGTTTGCCAAGCAAGGACATCAGTGGTGGTCCCACTTTCTGCAGAAGTTGACATTGCAGCTTCCCTCCCAGGCAGCCAGGTTCAGAAAATTGAAGAGATTTTAGGAGTTCACTAAAGTAGGAATAGTAACAAGCAGAGGTATTGTTTTCAGTGATGTCAGCAGAAGCTTAATATTCAATATTTCTGAAGACAACCCACCTATGCAGATACTTTTATATGATCTACACCCAAATATGATGGAACATAAAAATGGGAAGAGGTTAGATCCATCCCCAAAGAAAATCATCCATGGCTGAAATCTGTCAGTTTAGAGGCAGAACAGGGCTATTCATTAACCTCAAAAAAATAATCCTCAAGCTGAAGGCAAAGGAAGACCAACCACTGGATGAATTTAGTCACCATTAACTGCATGTTATCACTTCAGTCACATATTACAGAGTAGCTTGAGGAAAATGACATTTACACAATCACCAAAATGGGGTGCTGGATCTTCATAAATTGTTAGCAAGAATCAGGATTTTTGGAAAAGAAATTGGGATATTTAGAGCCTTTTTCCTGCTTGACTAAAAATCAAACAAACACAGTTGCTCAGTGGGGCCAACAAGGGAATGGAGATGGCTTTGATGTTGTTGGATAACACAGGTGGTGTTAAACCCTTTTCACAAAATGAAATCTAAACAAGAAAGCTTTTCCCTTTCTGAAAAGGGTCATATTGAGGCAAATAATGGCTCACATAAGAAGGATAAAATATCCCTTGTTTTACACCGCAGGCTTGTAACAATGCCACTGCTCATCTGAGTGATGCTAATTAATCTTGAGCAGACCTATCATCAGTTACTGAGACTTGCCCCTGGATTATATGTAAACCAGCCTTGCATAAATTGAATGGCTCCTTTGAATATATAATTGAATTTGCAGAAGTGTGTGCCAGGGGGGTGTTTAAATAAGTGCACAAATATGATAAAAAGAACTTCACGCCATAATATCTAATTCAGTAAGCAAAAATAATGGCAGGGCACATTCCAATTAGTGTTTGATTTATTTATTTTAACAAATCCAATTAGTTGAATGTTTTATAAAGTCATCCAATGTCAAACTCTCACAGACTCACCAGATAAAAAACACAATACTTCTAAAAGGGGATAAAGAGACACACTGATGTGAGAAGCCTCATTTGTTATCCTGTGGTTCTAAACACACACAGGAAACAGAGCAGCAGATAGAATTTGATCAGGCATTTACAGTAATCCCAAAGTGGGAAAGGGACAGGGGTGATGAGAACATCAGTCTCACTGATCCACTCCACCATTCCTCCAAAAAGAAGTAGTTATTTCTCTCATTTACTAAAATAAAACCAAAACAAATAAAAACAATAATAACCCTCAAACAGCAACAAAATGGGCAAAAGTTGAGAAAGCATGAACACTTCTTAGTAAACATGCCTTTTGAAGCTTTAATGAGAACTGATATTTACTCTATCAATTTTCATCTTAAACCCACAAAATGCAAAGCAAGTAAAGGAAGAAACAAATGCTGTTAGGATGAGGCAGTGCTTATGAACTATAAAACTCTACAAATTAAACCACCACTGTTTCTGATCATTCATTCTCATCCCTTCCAGAGGCATTCTTGTTTACCAGGGCTGGAAAAGATGCATTTGGCTTATTAAAGCAACTCCTAGTGTGGGATTTATTGTAAAAAAATCCATTTGAAACTTATTTTTCAGACTGTAGAATTCATACAGCAAATTCCTGAGAAATCTTACTATATATTCTTCTGGTAGTGGGAGAAAATGAAGAATGAAAATATACATGTGAAGCTTGTGCTGAGTTGCTTTAAGATGAGATAAATCAGGAAATATTGGAATTTCCTCACTCAGGAAGAGCAGGAAGTCCTTTATGCTCTTGCTAGTCCTTCCAGAAAGATGAAGACAGAAGACATCAAATGCATATCAACCTGCTCTTGCCAATTTCAATGAGTACTTTATTATCCTCACCAAATGTTTGTTCTATAGGCACAGATTTTCAAAGAACAGGTTTCTGCAAAGAAAAAAAGAGTCATCTTGACTGGGTCAAAGGGCACCATGTGTTCAGGGTGTATTTAAACTCAGACTCTACAAGGGAGACAAAGATGCTCTCACTCCTCAAACTGCAGGAGTTTGATCATTTTTTATGCCTCATTAACTAACAGAGGATCCACACCAGGAGAAACTGGGGAATAGATTCTCCAGTGTGTAAGAAGGAATAAACTCTGAAGTAAAGCATTCATAACTTCTTTTTTCTCACGTCAGTTCTTTAAGAACTGGGCTCAGACCTTGCACAGATTCAGGTGAGTCGCCCAACCATTGAGCACAGCTGTCAGGCTTCTCAGCTGCTGGTGCTCACAGGAGGGCTTCTCTCGAGGCATCCAGATGTTTGGGGTTCAGAAACAATCGTCAGTGATTTCTCCAATGCCCCAAATTCATCCCACCTGGTTTGGTTTCTGCTGCAAGCATCAGCCCCCATGGGCGAGGAGTGATTCACCCACCACACGACACTTCTGTTCCTTGTCTTGACATCTCAGTCTTGACATAGTCTTGCTAAATTTACATGTAAGCAGAGACAGTTTTAGCTATGCTCTGGAAGGTGACAGTTCTCTGAGATACCAGTAACAACTGCCTGGCCAAAGTTGAAGCATTTTTGTTAGAGTTGACTAAATTTCATTCTTTTTGTGTGTTCTGTGCCCTGGCAATCCAGATTACAGGGGAAGCATACAGAAAGCTTGTATTTATTTTTAAAAAAGGCAATGAAAATTATTTATCTTTAGAATTAAAATACATATGTATAGAGTTTCAGGGCTTTTTTTTTCCCCCCTAAATCAGTATAATCCTTAAAAATCCTCAATTCAGTTTAGAAAAGCCCTCCTTGATTCAAAACTGGAATTGTGATTCCAAGTGTTATCAAGCCATTAAGGAAGACACTCATACCATCAGCATATATTTATAGATTTTCTAAGTATTTTTCCAATTATACAGCCTGTGGCCTTGCTGCCTTTGCAGGTTCAGTGTTACCTATCTATTCCCACATGTTTTGAGCAGTTTCCATGCACACACATCCCTCATGCAGGGATAGAATCAATAGTGGGAGGTTCCTTGCATGGGAACCTTGCTGCAATCAAAATATTGCTTCCCCTGAGTAAGGGATCACCTGTGATGTCCATGAGGAGCATCACCAGTAACAGACAGGTGAAGCTTTGTCACGTGAACACCTCAAGTGCCCTCTCAGTAATAACAAGTTTTCATCCCAGCACTTCCCTGCAGAAGTGTTGGTCCCAAATGTGCAGCAGAGCCCAGCAGAGTTTATCAGTTCTGCTCCTAATCCCAATGGAGCAGAGCAAACCTCGTGGATCCTGGCATGCATGGAATGAGTGTTTAAGCTCCATGCCCTGAAATTGTCAGTTTAAGCTGAATTCTCTTCCTTAAACTCATCATTACAGGTTTCCCTTTGCTGAATTTCCCCTCTGTGTCTCATCACTGAGCCCCAGACCTGCTCAAACACTCATTACTAATTCTGTACTTCATAATCCACCACGGATCAGTGAAATCACTTTGAAGTATCCCAGGACTAAAACTAACACTAAATGTCATTTGTTTCAATTTAGATGTCCAAATCAAGGATGACTCATCTAACTTGCCTTACAAAAATGTATGTCCTTTATTTAATACCAGGAATACATTTTTGCTACTGACAGCTGAGCTGTCACTATTTCAATAGCTCAGTATTAACATTTTATTGCTTTAAGCATAAGTTAATACTAGAAATCTGTACATATCTCTTATCTGATTGAATTATTAATTTTTCAAGCTATTAAAAAAGTCAGTTAATACCCTACACCTTTTCAGAGAACCCTGACTTTCCAAGTTCAGCTAGTTCCAGTCTGCTGCATCACACCAAGATTTATGCTAAGAATGTTCAGACTTGCCTGTCCCAAGGAAATGAAACTTGTAAAATTAACACAGGTTATCAAACCCATAAAAGATTCTTAAGCAGACATTCCCCACCAACTTTTCTCAAGATTCTAACTAATAATCTTTCAGTCTATAAATCTAATGGCTTTCCACCATTGAAGCAGACTCCTGCTTTAGTCATAGTATGACAGAAGATTTATTTTTAAAAACACATATTTGTAGCACACACTTGCTGCTATATTTATAGACTAAATATTAAAAAAAAGCCTTACTTTGCTTCAATTCATTTCTTAAGTCACAGGACAATTTTTTCCCTAAAATAATCTTGTTTTGTATTCCAAAAATTCACCCTAAATTGTTAGCCATGACTGTTGAAGATGTGCTTAGTTATATTTATCAGTAAAAGATATCTGTAGGTGTTCATTGTTTCTCTAAAAAAAAAAAGGGGGGGGAACATTGCTTTTCTTCCAGTATCTGAAAATTCTTAGGACTAATTATTCAGTGGATCTTAACAGGCTTGTCCAACATTGTATTTATAGTGCATTTCCACTAAATTCTACCTCAGCTGCTACACTGGGGCGTTGATCAGTGAGAGCTCTCTGTTGACTTGCTTCATTTCAGCATTTATCAGTCACATGCATATCTGCTCAAGCTGCACACTTAAATTACACCCTTCTTTTACTCTACAAGGCAGAAAAACCTGTCTGGAAGTAGCTGTTTCTCACTTATTTTATATTCCATTAGCAAGCCTCTCATTTTCAATAAGCTTTTATACAAATTTCAAATTAATGTGTTTGAACTTCAAGCAAGAAGCAGCCGTTGACTGACTCACATTATCTTCGCTGATGAATAAAATATTGTCTCAACAGACACCATTTCAGGAATTCCAACTGCAACTACAAAACTTCCAGTCTTTCTCCTTTCCCTGTTCTGCTCAGGCTCCTGCTTTGGAGGAAGATCTCCTTCCAGCTGAGATGTTTCATTGGAAGTTCATGGTCATAAAACACAAGGCTTGGCTTAAATAAGGGAAGGAAGTCTGGTTTCTTGTCACACCACCAAACACAGAATAGAATTAAACACAATCTGGTTGCAATCAAATATAACTAGAAGAGACATAGCCTTTTCAGAAAAGAATTTAAGTTTTTATTGGACTGGCATTTTTATAATCATTCCATTACCCTCCCAAATGAGGCCAAGGAAGTAAATTAACTTTTGCACTCACAGAAAACTACCCACAGTCTTCACGAGGACAAAAACATCCATGTGCACACACACACATCCCATCTCTATTCTAACAGTTCCAAAAAGAACTATCAGTAGTTTAAATGTTTTCCTGGAGAAGATTCTAGTGAAGTGCACTGATTTTTGATAAACAGTACTGATATTTTGTTTAAATTGCTTCTGAACATGTGCAATTAAAGATGTAGCACTGTCCAGGACTCTAAAAACTCCTTGATATTTGAGCTACCATGCTTGACAAATATTAGCTCAACTCACCCTGGTTAAGTATCAGATTTAGATAAAAGGACAGCTATCATCTGTTATTGAGTATCAGCAAATAAAATCTAATTGGCTAATAATACAGTGGTAATAATTTGCAATGAGTCTTGCCAATGGTATATCATGCTAAATTTAATAACTTTGTTATTGGAAGCTACTCCCAGAGAATGGCTGTATAAATAACTTCTATTGACTTCTAACAATTCCAACAGCTCCAACTTTATACATATCTCAGATCAAGGTTATCTCTTCCAAATGCCCTTTCACTTGTTGCTGGCAGTTACTGTTTCAAATCACAGTTAAAGTGCAATGTCAAGGATATTTAAAGACATGTATTTTAAACTGTTTTCAGTCAAACTATGATCTTCATTCAGTGTGTCAGGAGCAAGTCAGCCCCAGAAGTGACAGTGGCTCTCCAGCTGCTCTGCTTCCAGGAGCCCTGGAGTCAGACTGGGAACAGGAGGGCAAATCCTGGACTCTGTAAGAGCTCTTGTAAACTTCCATCAGCTGACTGATGGTTGAGGCACTGACAGCCAGCTGCAGATTTGAGTTTCAGTAATTCGTTAGCTGACTTTTAATTGCTTTTTCAGTTTATTTATTCTGCTTCTGCATTTTTTTATCCATGTTTTCTCCCTTGATGTACCTGTGCACTGGAATACCCAGGATGCTGTTCAGAATCCCAGTGCAGTGGGGCAAACACCAAGCCCTGGAAGCCCCTCTGTCCTCTGCAGCATACTGGAAACAGTGTGGAAAAAAAAATAAATTTGCTTGCTTTTATCCTCCAGCCTCCTCTGTGTAAATTCATTGCCCAAAGAGAAAAACACAGAGTAAATACGTGCCAGGAATAAATAGGTCTCTGCCTTACAGCGCTTGTGAGTTCTTGAAAATATACAGAGCTCCTCTTCTGTTTAACCAAATTTCCCACTACTACATAAGCATATGTGCAAAGTGCCTCTCTAATTACAGCCATGAATCTTCCTCTCACAGTCCCTGACCCCGAATGTGCATTTAGCAGAGCTGCAGCATTCCAAACTCTCTATTAATGAGGGCAGCATGGCAATGAGGAGAAAATCCAGCGTAACCTCAGCACGAGTGCAGTCATCTCTACAGACAGCTCAGATTTTGTTAAGGGGCCATCACAGCCTCTCTCCTCCCCCTGGGTGGTATCCTGTCACATCCTTGGCCACCTGCAGCCCGTGACAAGTCACAGGTGGGCTCAAAAATGGCCCAGCAGCCACGTGCTGCTGAAGGAGTCCCCATGAGGCCCTCCAGTGTCCATCCACTGATGGGGGAAATGATTTGTTAATAACAGGGTGGGAACAGCTCAGTATCTGCTGAGGTTCTTCATTTTAGAGGAACCCTAAACTTTTAAATGGACAAAATTTCAATATCTTATTTTCACTGTGCACTTGACTTTGGAACAGTTTCAGGCAGTACTATCCCCGTTATAAAAAAACAGGTTGGTAATGAACATAGAGAAAATTATTCCTATTCCATCTTCTAAGGCCTTATTCTTGTCTTTGCTATAGATAACCTCCAGTTTAAGGCTGAAACTTAGAATAATACATTTCCAAGGGAAAATATTTTTCAAGGCAGATTTTCTGAAGTCCACAGCTCTTATTCCTTTTAAGCAGCATCAAGCCTGAACTCTGCCGGGAAGCATTAAATCCTTAAAACACTTCTTTCTGAGACTTGAAAGGCACTAGGTGAAAGAATCTAAAAGCAATCACTTCTCAGTATAATGAATGACCAGCTTGGGATAAGAAGCCCTTTTCTCTCACATGAACCATGGTTTCAGTCAGCTTTTAATCCCTGGTCCATTGAGACATGTGAACCGAGTGCTCTGAGCTCTCCATCCCAACCTCACCAGCCCTTGTTGTTGCAGTCAGGATGGACATGCAGCAGAGATGGTCCAGTAAAGGGCAGATTCTAAAAATCAAAATTTAAAACAAGCTTCAAAGCTGTTTCACTGACAGTGCATCAATATTTCCTTTCAGGAATCTTGGAAGATTTTGTAAAAACTGTGTAAAACCCCACACAAAATTTATTGCTTTTCTTAGACTGAAATAGTCGAAGTTCATAAGTGCTTTTCAGATACACAAAAAGCTCCTTTACTGATATTTACATCTGGAAATAAGGTCTTACCAGCAATTTAAGAAGATAATTGTCTTTGCTTTAAAGCAATTGAAATTGAATGACACCATCTCTAGAAATTAGACAAATACCTTGTGCATGTCTTTGCTTTATCCACCTCCTCACCAAGCCCTATAAAGCACCTTTGCATTTGATTTTGGTAGATGAAAGGGTATTTGTGAGTATAGCTGCATACAGTATTTAACAGCCCAGGAAACTCCATTAAAATGTAATGCATTCCCAGTGCCCCAGGTGAAAGTGCAGCTACTCAGAAGCAAAGATTTTTAATAAGTGTCCTCCTGAAGATTTCAGCTCCACAGCTTAACTAAGTATAAAATTTCTAATAAATTCATTGTCCATTTTTATACAAGTCATTTAAATTTTAAGATGCCTGTGTGAGAATCTGATTTATTAAATATATGATTCTTCAAAAGATTATGATCATGACATTAAGTCATTCAGAAATTAGATTCAGTTTCTGATCAACTGAATTGGTATTAAATATACTTATCCAATTATAACCAGAGTGCAATTACACTGATACTTGAGCTAACTGCACATTAGGCATAGCCAAAAATGTAAGAGAGATGGAGTGAAAGAATGTCTGAAAGCACATTTTTTAAAATAAAGGAGAAGAGATTCGGATTAGAATTTAAGAGGAAATTTTTTACTCAGATGGCCAGAGGCCCTGGCACAAGGCACAGAAAAGCTGTGGCTGTCCCTGGATCCCTGCAAGTGCCCAAGGCCAGGTTGAATGGGGCTTGGAACAACCTGGAAAAGTGGAAGGTGTCCCTGCCCCCCTCTTTAAGATCCCTTCTGACCCAAACTATTCCATGGTTCTATGACTTTGGTTTTGTCCTATGGCCTCTCCGTTGATCTTTATTCAGAGTACTAAGGCTTGCACCTGAAAGGTTAAGTAAGATAAAACAATAATAAAATAAGCTAATCAGGCATCTCCTTTTGTTATCTATGCACTTTGTAGCCTATTGTAACAACCATGGCATCAAACCAGCTGTTCATACCCCAGAGTCCTCTCACAATCCCTCAGCAGCACATACTCGTGACTGCCAAAGGGAAGGACCACAGGGAACTGCACACAGTCAGCTTAAAACCAGAACAGGGCCCACAAAAGGATCAGGATCAGGCCAGACACCTGCCAGGGGTTACCTGGAAACACTCATGAACAGGAGAAGCACACACTGGATCTTCCTCAAAACACATTCCCAGCCTCCAAACCCTTCCCACCTTCCCCAGAGGTGCTGGCACTGCCCAGGGGATGGCACATCCCCAAACCTGCCAGAGCTCCAGGAGCGTTGGGACAGCGCTGCCAGGGGTGCCCAGGGTGGGGCTGTTGGGGGGTCTGGGCAGGGATGGGGCTGGGTGATCCTGTGGGTCCCCCCCAGCTCAGGACATTCCATGATTCCATGGACAAGCTTCACTGATACTCATTCAGGATCTCTGTGCACTTCTGGAATTTGTAAACTCCCAGGCTAACTTCCCTGGCTGTCACCTTCACGGGGTTCAGCTGGAAACAGAGGGGACAGGAGTGCTTGTGCCAGGACTGGCATGGGACAGTGAGAGCAGAGAGAGCATCTGCCATGTGCTGAACCACACCCCAGGGAGGAGACAGGGACTGCAGGATATTGTTTTTCCATGGAAATGACTGTGCCTGACAGGCTGTTCCCGGAGGCACAACTGTTCTCCATCACATTTTCACTTCATACAAGACAGACTTCTCACCAGACTATCAATATCAGCTTTGGTTTGTTTGTTTTCTTTTTTTTTCTTCTAAAACACTGTCTCACAGGGAGGAAATAATTGTGATACTTGACTATACTGCAGCCTTTCTAACAGTTTAAGACTATTTTAAGATTAGATAATTAAGATAAACTTGATGATGAAGTCCCAGCTGGAATAAAGATGTTGTTTATCTGAAAACACTCATCTGTGGCGAAAACTAATAGAATTTCCCAGAACAGAGGCTATAATTAATAAGGAATTAAAAAAAAATTATTTAACCAGCAGATATAATTTTATTAGCACAGAGACTAAAAACAATCCAAGTGAATGGACTTGGTTTCAGATATAAAGATTATACCAGAGTTGTGTAAGTCAGGTTTTGATTTAATGTTCTCTATCCTCAGAGGTGAGGATACAACTACTGATCATCTTCATCCAGCTGCAGGGCAAGTGTGAACAGAGACTTTCTAAGTGCACTTGACCCAAATCCCAGTCACAGCACAAACTTTTCAAACACTTACACTGATCCCACTCCTCACACAAGCACCAGAGCTCTGAGCCAGCTGTGCTGGGAGGTTCCTCACCTATCCAGAGCTAATTCTGTAGTGGAGGAACTATCACAAACATGGGATTCGTGGCACTACAAGCTGAAAATAAGGAAATGAGCTATTAAAAAGTGACCTCTTTCCCCAGCACTGATAACAGCCCCTGGGAACGATGAACTGATGGTGACAGCACAGGCTGGGTGCCTCAAGTCAAAATTACAACAGTTATTAGCAGATCCTCAGCTAAATAATCTGATTTTATTTTTTAACCTACATTGAATGATGGAGAAAATAATGAGGCGTCCTCAAGAGAAAAATTACCAATGTCACAGAGTATTATTTCCTTGCCAATGTCACCAAAGCTCTCTTGGGATGGCTGGAAAACACTGTGGTGAGGACAGAAGTAAAACACTGTTTATTGCTATTTAGGAAAAGAAAATAGTTTCATTGTGGAGGAGTTTGGATGCCAATTTTGTGCATCAGCAGTTTGTAAACCAATAGTTTCACTGTAACAAAAGTTTGATTGTTCCCAGGTGAGGGTGCCACAGTAGAGAAATCTCATCCCAAGCACACAGGGTGAGGCTGAGGTGGTGCTAAGGCAGGTTCCAACCACTGCCTCCTGTTCCTGCACACTCTGCTATTTATTCTTTGGAAATAGAAATCCTGTGATGGCATTGCTGGATCCTCACAGCCAGTGAAGGCCTGCTCAATTCATTGTTTCCAACCTGGAGTGGCTGGAGCATTCCATGTTTTCCTTCACTGCACTTCCCAGGATCTCTTTTGCTGGATTAAGGAAGCTGCACACTCCAGCCTCCCCATGGCAAAAATTCTCAATTATGCCCAATCTCCTTATAGCCCTCCTTTACACCTGTGATGTGGTGGATTCACCTCTCCTCTGGAGGAGTACCTGTGCTGTCCAGACGGAATCACCTTCCAGAATACTCCAGATAAAATAATTGTTGATCTATATAACATATTCCTGTTTTGCCATCTTGCCCTACAGAAAGACATCCTCTCTGCAGAAGCACATCTCAGACTCATCTCAATCTCCTGGTTTTAATGCTCCAACAGCTTCTTGTCACTTCCAACTGATTTCAAATCTTAAACTAAAAAAACTAATTAGTCCTGAGATGCCTGACCTTGCATTCTGTAATGCTAAATTACATACAATTTTTTTATGTCATCACATTTCAAAATCCTAATTCCTCCTGTCTGATAATTTTATCCTCCTCCAGCTGTGTGTGAGGAACTACCTATGAGAGCACATTCCTTGTTTTTATGTTTGGAGCAGCAGTGAAATAAACAAAGATTTCAAAAATTATCATTTAATATCAGTTAGGATTCGTCCATTGTGGTCCAGTAGAAAGCTTACAATGCCCAGGGTAGTCCTAGACTCACACATGGAGCTCATTTGTCTGCAGCAATGCTATAAAACCTGAGTTAAATTTACTACACTATGTTTTCCAAAACAGTCACAGAGTGCTGGAATGGTTTGGGTTGGAAGGATCCTTAAAGCTCATCCAGATCATCAAAATCCCTGGGCAGGGACACCTTCCACTAAAGCAGGCTGCCCATCCCTGGGCACTGCACTGCAAGCACAAATAATCCTTTGGTATCATCCAGCTAAACAGTGCATCCACATTCCAGTTCCCTTGTAAATTCTATATCTTATCTATCTTTTATCTACCTTTTATCTAAATGCTGTCTTTTTATCTATGTTAGTATTTCCAAAAACCTACACTTTAAATAAAACCTCTCCAGCTTTAGCAATCAACATTAAAAGATTCAGTAGCAAAAAAAAAAAAAAAAAAGAATTTATGCCCTGTTGGACCAATCCACTATGATTCAATTCGACACTTTACAACATTTAAAGTGTCAATTATGTGATTTAATATCTTAGATAAAGTCAGTGCACTAATATGCTGGTACTAATTAAACAGGGCAATTATAAAACAGAACCTGGCTTCCAGTCCTGGCAAACTGACAGTGTTTCACAGGTAAGAAGGTGACAATGAGAAACACAAAAACGAGAGGAGTTGCTCTAAAACCCTTCATTTAACAAGCTCCACTTGACTTCCCCAAACTTGCTATTACTGTTTTGAAATGAAGCATCAATAATCTAGAATCAGTAACTCACAAGTACCTTTACTAGTTACTACAAAGTTAGATTTTTTGCCTTATTGAATTTTGGGAGAATTCCAAAATATCGCTGAAGTACACACTGAGCAGAAATTCTGGCTCTCACCCTGGCTTTGCAAGTTTAATTTTTATATACATATAACAGATATATTCATATACAGACCTAGAGAAAGATCCTATCCTCTTTCTGCTGTCACATTCAGGGAGTTGATCTCCATTACACCTGGTACCAACAGGTGCAAAAAATCGGTGTACAAACACGAGGGCAACAGAAAACCCACTGAGGAGAGCAGCTGAGAGTGCTTGGTCAGGAAAGCCCTGGGAACTTGGTGAAAGCATTGGGTCTGTCCCTTGTTTTATAGAACAGGGAGGTGGTGCTATACAATCTTTGGAATAGGATCAAAAAAGCTGTCAAAGCACAGAAACGTAACTCAAGTCCTTTTTAAGGTGATTTTGATGAATCCCAGTGGGCCAGACTATCATGAAGATTATTATTTAATTGAATTATTATATAATTGAAAGGGATGTGGCAATGAGGAGTGTAAGTTATGCACCACGACTGTTTCCCTCTGCTGCTGCTCAGGGCATTCATGTTGGAGTGAAAGAGATGTCACCCACAGCAACAAACTTAACATTTCCTGAGAGATTGCTCAGAGAGAGAGAGGAAAAAAAAAAAACCAAAAAAGCAGAAAAATAAAACAAACAAACCAAACAAAAATTTAAAAAACTAAAATAAACAAAGAAAAAAAAACATCAACCCCACATCATTTTGTAATACTTTTACTCATTCTCAAACAGAAGAGATTTGAACACATGAAAATCATAGAAACACAGAATGGTTGGGGTTGGAAAGGACCTTAAAGCCCATCCAGCCCCTTCCCTGCCATGGGGACACCTTCCACTGTCCCAGGCTGCTCCAAGCCCATCCAGCCTGGCCTTGGGCACTGCCAGGGATCCAGGGGCAGCCACAGCTGCTCTGAACAGATACATTCCCTGTCTACCAGGGAATTCAGTTTATTTAAAATATTAAATCATTGAATGTTTTAACTGTTTAACTATCAGTTAGCTCAGCAAATTTCTAGACTCCTACAAAGGTCACATAATTCTATCCATTAATCCATTATTTTCTACAACAGCTTTAAAAAAGCCTTTACTTTTTTCCAGTGAGCTTTGTGGACTTCATGTACTCCAACAGGAAAAAGTTTCTAGGGAATATAGCAAGCAGTTCACTGAGCAAGACATTTTTTACATTTTTTAATTATTATTAAGTTTTTAACTATGTTCCTTTTCTATGTGACTTTTAAAAACCCATAATCTCCCTGAAACCCTACACACCACAGGCACAAAAAGAGACTTCATTAAGCTATAATATTCTTATTTTAATCTTTAAATTATTACATTTGCTGCCACTCAGTGCCAGCATTTTGAGGCAAAGTGTCTTCTAAGAGTTTTAAATTGTTTTGGCTAAGATATCAATCACAGGCCTTTCCTAAAAATGTCCCCTGGAATGGATATTCATCCTTTTTCCTTATGCCATAGGTTAAAATTATATACCCAGCTGATTATGCAACTTCCCATTACTTGTTGTTCACAGCACCCCAGAGACCTGGATGAGGGCCAGGGCGTGATCAAATGCAGGTTATTGAGCTACAGACCTTCTCTGGCATCTCTGGAACACTCCATACCCTGAAGCCCTCAGGAATGGATCCCCTGCATGGATGAGATGCTGGCACTGTGCTGGGGGAGCAGCAGTTTAGGATTCATGCAAGGAGTCCAAGATTTGCTGTAAACACTGATTTACCTGCTGGAACTCTGCTTTCCCCTGTCTGAGCAAAGGGCCACTGCCAGCAACCCTTGGGAGAGGGGGACTCCTTGGAGGGGAAAGTTGAAGGATTATAAACCATCTAACTTCTGCTATAATCTGTTTCCTAAAATGCATTTTAGAAGCTGCACTGCCCAATAATGATGCCCAAGGCATTTGAACATAACTTTGCTTTCTTTTTTAGGTTACATCCCTGTGCTGGGGACACAGGAAAAGAGACCTCTGGGAATCAGACATCGTGTACACCTGCCAGAGCACCTCTTTGCTGCAGTTCCACCCCAATACACAACATTTAGGTTGCTAGGATACATTCAGGGGTAATCCAGCCTGGTACTGTAATTCCCCATTTCAGAACCCACCAAGATTTCACCTACTTATTCCTAGGCAGGTGAAGAAGCAGTTGGCATAGATTCATCCAAATCTGAGCTGCCTGCTCACCAGCAAGTCAGTCTCATTCAGGAACGGGGCTCAGGCTTTTAAATTCAAATTAAATTCCAGCTGTTTGCTTTCATTCCTTCTGACTTGACTCCTTCATGGCACTGCGAGGCAGATTACAGACACTGACAACTACAGGTGAAGGAAAATTAAGAGCAATTCAAGCCTGAAGATCTCCAAGCCTCACACAGACCACACAGCCTCTACCAAATTCAGGTCATCATGTGTTTTGATTACTCCTTAAAATGATCACACGGCTAGTGTCACCCAAATACCCCACTTGCTCTACCTGAAAGATCCAAAAGCCTTAACAAAAACTGGATTGAAAGTCTGAACCACCATCAACTTCACCCTGCCACCGATAAAGAGAGACAGAGTTCAGGAATGATGGTTTATTCTTGTGTTGCCCTGGAAGCCTACAAAATAATAGTTCTCTATTTTCTTCTGAGATCTTAGATCTTCAACATAAAGTTTAAACCTCATTTGCAATCAAAAAAAAACTTTTTAAGGAAAGAATTGCTGTTTCTTTTCTTCCTCCCTGAGGTATGAAACACTGCATTCAAATAAATCAAACGCTCTGATCCTGTTTCATTAATTTACTTTTATTTTAGACAGGATTTTTTGCAGCAAGAAAGAGAACACTCCATGTTCTCCTTCACTGTGAGTATTTTTGCAGTTTTACCCACCTGTGAGTATTTTTGCAGACTCCAAAGCTTCCTGGCACAGGGAATCACAGACTCATGGAATGGTTTGAGTTGGAAGGGACCTTAAAAATCATCTTTTTCCAATGCCCTGCCATGGCAGGGACACCTTGCACCATCCCAGGGTGCTCCAAGTCCCATCCAGCCTGGCTTTGGGCACTGCCAGGGATCCAGGGGCAGCCACAGCTGCTCTGGGCACCCCGTGCCAGGGCCTCAGCATCCTCAGAGGGAAGAATTTCCTTCTAATATGTAATCTAAAGATAATGTTTTCAGCTTGAAGACATCCCCCCATATCCTGTCACTCCACCCCTTCTCCCAAGCCCCTCTCCAGCTCTCTTGGAGCCTGTCAGGCACTAGAAGGGGCTCTGAGCCCTCCCTGGAACCTTGTCTTGCTGAGGCTGAACACACCCATCTCTCTCAGCCGGCCTCTGTAAGAGGTGTTCCAGCCCTGTAATTGGTTTGGTGGCCTCCTCTGGACTCTGTCCAACAGCTCCATGTCCTTCCCACGCTGGGGACCCCAGTGTCCCTCCCTGGCTGTGCCAGAGGTGCCCCTCGTTGTGCAAGGTGCCAGCTGCTCACAGCCCAGCCTGCCCTGGATGGATCCCAGCAGCTCCTTGGGCTGCACACACACAGCCCTGGTTTGGGGAACCCAGCCCTGCCCAGGCTGAGCACAGGACAGCCCCAGCGGGCACTGCCCATCCCAGGGACAGCCCCAGCAGCCCCTGCCCATCCCA
>QUSF01000037.1:713679-835730 GCA_003676055.1 Chloebia gouldiae | reverse complement strand
CCCTGCCCATCCCAGGGACAGCCCCAGCAGGCACTGCCCATCCCAGGCACAGCCCCAGCAGGCACTGCCCATCCCAGGCTGGAATTGCCAGGCACACGCTGCTGTCATGTTCACATCACCAGTGAGCAAACAACACCCGTAACTATAAAGACTTCACCTACAATTTACATTTAAAATTCCCTGAAAGGCAAAGAGCATTGAGATATTTTCTTCATCTGGGGTTGAGGGACAGACACATCAACAAACAATTCAAATGCATCTTGATGTGACTGCATTAAAATAATGGATAAGATCTATCAATTAGCAGGTCAAGCATTTCCCTTTCAAATTCTACCTCAGAAAAGAAAGGTAAATAGAAGAATAATCATATTAGTCTTCCAGAAAAAGCAGTATTTTTGGAAAAGACAATGTTTTATAGGTCAGTACTTACCATTGCTTTAGATTATGTGAGAAAGAAATTGTTCCTTTATAGACCTTTTAATACAATTTTCTAGCATTAAGGATGCATTACTTTTAATAAAGAAACTTAAATACTGATAGACTTTCAATTTGGGCTTGTTTGCATACCTCCCTAACATTACACCCAGGAAGAGTTAACCAGGCAAATAAATGAAAGTAGGAGCAGGACATACACATGGGAAGACAAGAGTTTGAAGACCTCACTTGGCAGCTGCTCAGTGTATTAGAAAAATGTGGTTTAGCTCCAGCAGTGGCCCCTGATAATTGATTTTCTGAAGAACAACTTCTACACTACTTTTAAAAATCTGAGTTGAATTAATGCTGCTTGAAAAGATTATCTTCCTCTGACACATCTGCATTGTCTCTCCTTTCAGTCCCTGCTGTACTAAAGCTGTGTGACCTCCCTTCTTTTGTCACCAGCAGCTCTGGGTTTCATCTCTCAGATTCTTTCATGTTTGCATCTGGTAGTAGCAGCACAGAGTTCAAATCAAGATGTAGGAACAGAAAGCAATGTTTGTGCTTTCCTCGCTCATTTTCCCTTTTAACTGATAATCCTAGGTAGGGAAAAAAAAAAAAAAAGACTGCTTAAATTTAATTAATGAAGCTGAAAATTTCAGTTAAGAAGTCAACTACAGAATCACAAAAATTAGACTGAAATAAGTGTGCAGCTGATGACCTTGCCACTGCTGTAAATGAGTAAATGTTCTCACTGTACCAGTACCTGAATGAAAGCAAAGGTTTAATTGCATTTTTTCTGTGGTACAAGTGGACATATTAAAACTAAGCATGGGGAGAGAGAGGAGTTAATTTGATAAATCTTCTAGGGCTGCAGAAAAGACAGCTGGTACTTAAAAAGCAAAAGACTACAGTGTGATCTTCCCCTCTCCCTCCCTTCCAACTTACTCTTATCCAAGCATCCCAGAGCTCTTCCAAGCTTTATCACCCTTTCCACTGACACTGCTGGTCCACACAAATGCTCATGAGGGCTGTTCACAGATCCAAAACCTAACATGCTGCTTTTTTTTTGTGTGTAGATCCTTTCCCTCCTTCTTCCAAGAGCAAAAGCCTTGAGCTTCCTGAGAAATTACAGAAATCCAGGAGGGAGGGGATGGACCAAAACAAAATAAACCAAACAACAGCAATTTTTTCATGACTGTGTAAGAAAATGTCCCCTGGTTCCAATTACTGTCAGGCAGCAGAGTTGATGAGATGTTGGGACTTCAACCTCTTGTGGCATTGCACGAGAGCCCCTGAAAGTGCCTGGCTTCAATCCAGTTTCACAAGCAGAAATGTCACTTAATCCCTTGGTAAATTGCTTTAAAAAAGATTGCTAAGTATGAAGAGCTCTCCAGCAGATCAAGCAAGTTATCAGACAGTTGCCAACTTCATGAGAGAGAACCCAGAAGTGCCAAACTCAATTTCATCCCATTGTGCCAGCATTACACAATCTCCTGGGGTTTTTATCCCTTGCATGATGCTGGCACGCTGTGGAACAGCAAAAACCTTTCCCACAAACACAATTTAAATGGCAAAGCTTGTGTAGATGCAAAAACTTGAATTCAGTGGAAAGCTTTTGCCTGTGCACCTGCCCACAAGAACTTCACATTAACCCTACTGAGGAGTAACTTAAAAACAACGTGCCACTCTGAACAATTACCCCACAAAGCTCTCCCTGCTGTGCATTCAATGACTGACTCGAAAATTTTGGGGCTACAGGGGAATATAACAGAAATATGAACGTCCTAAAGATGCCTCATCCACTTGTCTCCAAACATATATTGGATATTAAGAATAAAAGTTTCCCTCTGAGTGTGGTAGGACCCTGGCACAGGTGCCCAGAGCAGCTGGGGCTGCCCCTGGATCCCTGGAAGTGTCCAAGGCCAGGTTGACACTGGGGCTTGGAGCACCCTGGGATAGTGGAAGGTGTCCCTGCTCTGAGAATAGATAAATTTTAAGGTCCCTTTCAACCCAAATAATTTTATGATTCTGTGATATTTGTTAATCACACAGCATTTGTTTATTGAAACTTCCTATGCTCTTTTCTCCACATCCCATCCTGCATTAAACATCCAGTATATTCCTGGGTTTTGGGCTGTTTGGGTTGGATTGCTGTTTCTTTGGTTTGTTGTTTTTGAGGTTGTTTTTTTTTCCCTTATAAACAGATCTCGAAAAACTGAAGATCCTTGAATTTAAAATACCAAAAGCCTGATAAAAATTCCAACCAGCAGCTGGTGTTCACAAGCAGCACTCTGGAGACAGACCACCACAGGATACTGGGAGGGAAGGAAGCAGGGCAGCAAAATTCATTTGCTTTGCTGCAGTTTGCAACGGGAGCTCCCCGTAGCTGCCACCAGCTGCAGCTCTGAACATCATCTGGAAAAGAAAACGAGGTGGGAAAACAACCACAGCCACTCCTGCAGCCACCACAGGCATGGAGAAGCCCATCAGGAGCACAGATCACCTCCTCTGTTACCTGAGCTGCACTTCAGAGAGCCAGGATCTCTTCTGCAGTCACACAGCAGAGGAATCCCAGCAGCTTTTGCTCCTCAAAGAATCCTTGTGCTCAGTCCATTCAAGAAATGACATGATCTTGTAATTTAGGAATTCCTCAGAGAGTGTTTGGTTGTTCTAGAAGAAGTGGCTTTAAAGTGTCTTTCAAACTAAACAGCATCAGTTCCCCTAAGAGGATGAGTTAGATATGAGTCTGTTTTACAACACAGAAAGAGATTGCTGTGACTACTGTTCCCTGGGAGGAAATTCCACAAGTCAGAAATGGAAAATTCTCCATTTTCCTGATGTTTCCCCACAAATCCAAGTGTCACCACGTTGAAATGCAAAGCCATGTTCCATCTCTAAAATTCACAGACTCATTTAGGTTGGAGAATATCTCCAAGATTATTGAATCCAGCCATTCCCCAGCCCTGCCACCACTAACCCATGTGCCCAAGCATCACATCTACACACCTCTTAAATCCCCCCAGGCAGGGTAACCCCACCACTGCCCTGGGCAGCTGTGCCAGAGCTTGACAAGCCTTTCCAAAAGAAACTTTTCCTAAATGTCCCCAGTACAACTTGAGATCACATTTCTACACATGAAGCAGCAACAGTGCAAGAGAGAAACAAGCAGCAAATAATAAATTACTGTTGAATGCACTGAGCTTTGCACACATTGAATTTTCTTTGATAATTTTGTACTTATAGCTGTGACCTTGCAAATGGAAGTGCAGATCAAATCTTAATTCTTAACGATTTTTCCAAAGCCTCTAAGCCAGTAAAGATTTGCTAAACTCAGGAGTCATAAAATCTATTGTTTTGCTGCCCTGAAACACTCAGAGAATTTGTCAATATTCAGAAAAATCACCATTCAAACCTCCTGCAGCTTCAAGTGGGAAAGCAAAGGGAGGGAATGAGGATCAGCTGGTTCACATGCTGAATCCCAGTGGTAATCAAAGTACAATCCTCAGGTTCTCAAAATCTAAGGTGTGAGAAATCTGAAGTTTGTCTTAAATCACAAGGCAAACTGAATGTATTTGCAGGATTACCTCCTGGAAGCAAAGAGCATTTGGATGCTTGTGACACTTGGGATTTCTGTCCCTGCCTTTGCCACTTATAAATAGATGCTGCAAGCCTTAGTGTTAGAGAAATGTTTTACTGGAAGCACAAAGTATTTCTATATTAGCTAAAAAAATTTTCTAAATTGTTACTTTGATCCTTTTATTTTCTCCTCACTTTTATCTATGTGAAGAATGATGCACAGAAGAAGAAACAACTGCAGTTGAGCAAAGAAAATTTCTCCTCTTTCATGGGAATTTCAGTGCTCAAACATCCTCCACAGGAGAGGAGGTCTCATTATGAATGTTACTCTTCCTATTCACCAGTGCAACAAGCACAGATCCGTATCCTTACTTGTTTTTTGGGGTTTTTTTTTGTTTTTTTTTTTTTCCTGACCTGTTTTGCACACAGCAAATCAAGCCAAGCCCTCAAGCTCTGAAGAGCTGAGCAGACCCTGAGGCACAGCCAGTAGGAAGGAGAACATTTCTCCCAGTGCTGCAGAAAACGTCATCGACCCAGGTAACCTTGATTTCCAGGCTCAGCTGACAGCAGAACAGAGCAAAAAGCACTGCTATCATTAGCACATCAAAACCAGGCAGAAATTAGCACTTTCCATGTGGAGTTTTTACACAAAGCTGAGCTCTGCCTCACCCTCTGTCACAAACCCAACCTCCTAAAGGTGTTCTCAGTGGGCTGAGCAGCCACGTGCAGCTTTGCTTCACCCTCACTCCACACCCTTCAACTCAGCCAAAACCTCTCAGCTGCCCCAACACCTCCCCCATGACAGCTCTAACCAGGAGATGATTTTACCTCCAGGAGGCACACGGCCCATTTCAGTCAAGTGATGCAGCTCCTGGAAGGGGGAGGACAGAAAGGATGGAGAGAACATTTTCTTGCTTTCTGTACTGCCTAACACACAGAACAAGAGGAAAGCACACTGCACACAGCTCTCTGCTCTTCTGATGACAGCAGGACCTCCACTCCTTACCCTCACTGGTTTGTATCAAAGAAAAATAAACCCTGAATAGAAAATAATACAATTCTGAAACACTGACTTCAAATCAGGTATAGCAATTTTATGGCAAATTATTTAAATATTTATTTATGTACAACTATTCTGTACAGTTCTCCGTGCAAGATGTTTGACTCTGTCTCTTTAACCAATGGTAATTTAACCAATTGGTACTCTAAGCACTCAATATAGCACTGATAGGGCCTTCACAAAGAAAGCATAGTCTCAATTTCCAGAAACAAAACTACTACCACCATGGCAACAAGGCAGCAAACAGAAAAAAGTTCCTTCAAAACCTGGGAAGCAATCTAATCACACCAATGCCAGGTGTATAATTTTTAAATACAGTAATTCCTGGCACACTCTCTGTAAAAAGAAAACATTAAACTCTGTGTACAAATATTCACTGAAAATATGTTCACAGATGCATACCGTCTTGCAATAAAAAAAATAAATTACATCTGTAGGACTGCCTAGGATGATTTTCAACCAGGTGGGAAATAAGCAGTTGCTTACAAATCTAGGATTGAAAATAAGCACAAGATTGGAAACATATATATATTCTGAAGCAAAAATCCTGTAGACAACTACAGCTAAAAATGCAGAAGTAATAACTAGATTTGTTCCAAAGCATGTGGCTGTCAAAGCAGAGCTGTTCTCTACCCATTTAGATGTCTCTAACCACACACATGCAAAAGTGTAAAGGAAAATCCTAATGAGACCCACACAGCACTCAACTCAAGCTGGATTTACTTCTTTGGGGTGGTTTTTGGTTGTTTTTCTTTTTTTTTTTTTTTGTTTTGTTTTGTTTATTTGTTTTTTCTTTTGTTTTGTGGGTGGAAAGGAGAGAGGAAAAGAGAATTAGGGGTTTGTGTTGTGTTCTGTCTTTTTAAAACATGTTATTAGAGGCAAGCCATATCTCAGAAACCAAAGCAACATCAACAGTCCTGAATTCTAACAAAGTACAAACACTAAACTATTTAAAGGGCTGACAAAACCAGTTCCACTCAGATGAGAGAGAAAGCGAAGATCCTTTTGCAATATTTCTCTGAAGCCATTGAAAAAATACCTCAACTTCAAGCAGACTTCACCAGGCTGAAGCTGGGAGATAAAATGAACAGCATAATCCTAAGCAGAAGGCTCTGGTGATTTCACCTTTTTCCCCAATTTGGCTGATGCCAAATACTAAGGTGGTTGAAGTGGACTTCAGAGAAGCAGCAGCTATGAAAAATGTAACCACAGCATTAATTTTGATGGCCTTAAATAAGGAATCATAGGTCAAGAGAAGCATTGCTTGATCAGGAACCCAGAGTCAGGCTGGAGGTCTCCATGCTAGGAAGATTCAAAAGGCCTTGAGTTATAAATTTCTGGCTCCACACACTCACAATCAGCAATTTCAGCCTGAAGTGTGGAGCCAAAATGAACTTTTGGAACAGTTGGGTAGAAGCCATGGTGAGGATGAGTGTGCCCTGCTCAAACCCTCTGCACAGATGAAGTCAAACATCTGAATGAGATGCTAATTAGTGCTTGAATTTGAAAGGATATTGACATAAAAGTAGTTTTAGAGCTAGACTTAAACTTTTGGAGATTGGTAAAAAAGTGTTTGCCACCTAAGACTTCAAGCCAGGACAGGGCAAATACCTTCCTGTTCTTTAGAATTGTTTCATGTACAGAAATAAAAGAGCACAAATGCACACCCATGGCTGCTGAACTAGGAGATTGCTGCCAAAAAAAAAAAAAAGCCTTAGTGAAAAGGGGTATTAAAAAAATAAAATAATAATGTTTTGTGAAGGTATGAATGAAATGGCATCATTAAAACCCATCAAAACAGCAACAATAGACCACTAGAACCCTGATATGAAACTCAGCAGAAATAAATTTTCTGAAGTGTTCCTTTTACCTCCTCACATCCCCTCAACTTCCCTACAGCACCTCCCTATCCCCTCCTCCTGACCTGAGCCAGGCAGAGCAGGGCTGAACCCAGCTGGGTGCCCACTAATTTGGTACCTACTGCAAAACTTTTACTCTCTACCCACTTCCCCCTCCACCCCTGCAAAATGTTACCCAAGACTAAATCCTGCTTGGAATTCATCTGAACTTGGTAATTTGCTTCAAAAAAAGCATCAGGGAAAGGGAACAGAGAGCAGCTGGTAAAGAGAACTTGCCATGGAAGCGAAGTTTGGGGCTGCAAATGCTTTCCATCATTGCTGTCAGGCATCCTTCAGCAGCAGCTGCACTGCAAACAGGAGTGCAGATCTCAGGCTCTGTGTGGGTAAGAACCTGTTCTCACACCATGACAAGTAGGTCACAGAGGCTGATCTGGCCAGCTAAAAGTGTCTGCAGGGCTGCCCCAAATTCTCTCAAACCTCCAAAGGCACCATAGAGAAGTGCACAGCTCCCTGCTAGCCCTGCCTGCCCCAGGCTGGGAGTGGGGACAGCAAAGATTCCTGAGATTGCAGAAGAACAAAGCACAGCCGTAGCTCTCACTGTCTTGTGGTCTGAAATGGATGGGGTTTTGAAGTGTGAAAATGCAAATAATTTCTACATCTTGTATCCAAAATATGAGTATGCAGAGGTCTCAGATTTCCTTTTTTCTTTTGGAGGGGTTCTAGGTTTCAGAGCACTACATTCTGCTCCCACAGTTGCCACTGCCCTCTGGATAGCAGAGCACACTCACCCAACCAGAATTACATCTGAAGAATTTTGCCCTATTATTTGCTTCACATGATCAGGGAGGAGAGAAAAATAGGAAAATTGGACTTTCCTCTCTCATGTTCCCTGCAAGCCACTTATCTTTCTCTCAAGAGCTGAGAGAATTTCCTGCTGTATTTCTATGTTCCTGCTAGTAATGAGTAGTTTCCTGTTGTAGATTGAGGGCTGCTCAGGATTTCTACTATACTGACATAAAAAAGCTCAACTAAACTCTAAGCCTGTACATCAAAATAATGTTTGTTGCAAACTTTTTATTTCTTTTGTTTTTTGTATAAAAAAAACACCAGATAAACGCAGCTCTTTCCATCAGTTGCAATTCTTTCCTGGTTTGCTTTGTTGGTTTTGGGCTTTTTTCCATGGAGACCTCAGTACAGAAGGCAGAAACCCAAAGGATTACACAGAGGTAATGTTCCTGTACCGAAGATCTTGCAAGTTACAGCAGATATTGCCTAATGGTTATGATTTTCATGGTTTCTGATTGCAAAAGCTGTGATACCCCTGTAATAATTAACTGCTGGCACTGCTGACATGCTAGAGGTATAGGACCCCAAATAACACTCTGTAACAAACTAATAATGGCATTATTCTTATTGATGCAAGACTTGTCTCTCTCTTTGTCTGGCACAAGTTCAGAAAGCACAGTTTGAAGGCTGTCCTACAATTTGAACATTTCCTTTCTTCCACAAGTGACAAACACTTGCACTTTTCAGACAGATAAGTGATCAGATTAAGAAATTCCTTCTTTGTTCTCAGAAAACACAGGACAAGCCTTCCCCACCTAGAAGGAACCTGTAACCACCAGTTTTCCCTTTCTATTTTCCAGCCTCCCTGTCCAGGCTGGCAGGGATTATTCCCTACAAACTCTGCCAGCTCCTCCAAGCCAGAGCCAGGTGCTGCTGCTGGGAGCGCAGGACGAGGTCCCTGCACTGAAATTTCTGTGGCACATGGCACTTTGCATCATGCATTAACATCAGCTCCTCCACGTTGTGGCAAAGAGGTAAGAACATTTCCAGAAAGCTGGGAAAGCTTAGAAACAGAAAGAACAGAGAACTTGGAACCAGCTACAGCTGCAAAGTCAGAAAGTAGAAAATGTTACAATGGTACAGCAAGCAAGGACATGAAACAATAGTTAAGTTTTAGGCTTGCCTAAGATAGACCTTAAGACTGCAGAAAAATATGCTTAGAAAGATAGGAGAAGGTTTTAAACTTAATAATGGAGTATTGTGTATTGTTAATGAAAGGCACAATAGCAAGCATTGTGTGAAACAGGTGTAGGTGTGCTTTTAGTGACTGGCTAGAACAACTGTCTGTGAGCTTTAGCAATGTGCTGTTGGCTAGAAAGTTTTTAAAATGCTCTGTAACAAAGAAATCTTTGGTTGCTGCTGGCAGTACATGAGCTTTTGCCATCTCTCTATTGTCTCAACCATGCAATGAGGCTGATGCTGCAATAAAAGCTCAAGGAATGAATCCCAGCAGTTCTGTCCTGCTGGTGAAAACAAAAAGCTTCCCAACACACCACATTTCCTGCCTTCCCCAGCATCTGCCTTATGTGCAGTGACATTCTGCTTGAAGCCTGCTTCAGGGGAATGAGTACCATGGGATGGATTTCCAACACAAGTTTCACAAGTAGGTCAAAGGCAGCACCAGCTCTCACCTTCCAGGGCCACCGCTGCTCCTGCAGACACCAGGAGCTGCAGAGGGGCTCCAGGGCTGGGGACAAAGGTGTTATGGACACAAATCCCAGGGGATGTGCACATAAACCATCCAACAGGAAGTGAAACAGGCAGCAGTCCCCTCTCCTGCCATCGTTGCTCCAGCAGAGCTCCCTGCTCCTCCTTTGGGGATGCTGACAGCCACACCTCAGCCTCCCGCCTACCTGAGCCTCACTGAGCTCCTCAGGTGGCACAGTGACACAGGGCAGGGACAGGAGCACTGCTGATGTTGCACATGCTTGAAGTAGAATTTTCATGAGAAAACACACAGTTTTCTCCCTGACAATGTGAAAGGCCCACAGGGAAAATGTAGCTGTCATAGATGGTAGATGCTGCTCCTTTCATCAAAAACAGGCTTCAGTGGGCAGTGTCCTTCCCTCCACCCAGCATGGGAGAGCATGAACAGGAGCACAGCCTGCTCCTGGGAAAGCCACACAACCAAAAGGGAAGAATTTGCACAGAGTTCTTGGCACTCACATCCATCCAGCCTGCAAAAGCCAAGAGGAGGAGGATCAATTGCCCAATAGCTTAATACTAACCTACATTCTGAGTACTCTGTTGTGCCACTGGGTGTCTCATGATCAGAATTAATTACAGGGCCAAGGAAGTAAAAGGAAGCAAAAATATTCCTCCAACATAACATTCTGAGTGTCCCAAAGATGTAACAGATTCAGCTGCACCTTGGCAAGGACAAACTCACCTTGGTTCTAGGAAAGGGAGGATGTGTTCTGTCCCAGCTGAGGACCTGGGATAAGAACTGCAAATGTTTCTCTGGATTGTGCTGCAAGCCTGTTTCAAGGCTGAGACAAAGCACCTCAGGCCACCCTGTCAGGCTGCTGTCCTGTAAACTTTAAACCTTACAGAGGGGTAGAATTTGTCAACAAGCCATTTTCTTAATCTTTGACCTCTCACATCACAATGTGACCCAACCTTTTATTCTTCATAATGCCTTTCTTAAGTCTGTCCACATATCTTATATGTCCTTCACAGCTAGAGAGAGAACAAATCTTCACAGGCAGCAGACCTCAAGTGGTCAGCCAGAAGACTCATGCTTGTTGCCCAGATCCGAATTTAAAAGCAAAAAAATTCTGAGATGTCACCATGAGAGATCTACAAAGCTGCACTGTCAGTTGTGAGAAAAACATCTCAGCCCCCTGCCAGAACAATGTCACTCACTGCAGACCTGTGAAAATTGTGCATATGGGGTGGCAGCAGGAGCCACATTTGGGGTTTGGTGCCTGCTGCAGGCAGAGGGAACGTGTACCTCAGCAGGTATTGTGAAAGCAGCTAGAAATGAAGAATGGTGGCACTTTCCTCACTATAGTGTATTTGTATTTTCAACCATGTGGGTGGGTAAAGCAAGTTCTACTGTAACCATAGCTGTTCCTAAACAAAGAGCATTCCTGTAAACTCGAGGAATCTATTACAAAGCACAGAAAAATATTTTTACACACAGAGTCTAATAACATGTTTTGTCAATTAGCTCAGTCACTGTTCAAAGGAGTCACCATCCTACCCTCTTCCCCTTCTTTCCTCCCATGAAATAGAAAAAACAGCAGTTTTAGAAGTAGTTCTTAAACACAATTAGCATTTATTATAACTTCCCAGGTACAACCTACGCTTATCTCCCAACTGCATGAACAGAGATCTCTTTGAGGGGTTATGATAAAAGTAGCTATTTCACAGCTGATCTCCACACACTGTTTTAACAAGCCTGCCCATTTCCAGAAAATCCTGTCACCCTATAATCTTCAGAAAGATTAAAGGTACATAACACAGCTTTAAAAACCCACATTGCTTAAGGTCTCTTATTACTCAGGTTTTCCCTAAACTCACTGCTCATTATTTCTCAGCCAAGAATTGAAATGAATTTCCTGTAATGCCACCAAAATGTCACTTTTAACAGGCAGCAATGGCTTCACTTCCCAACTGCCAGAGGATCAAAGAGCACACTGGGACCATTATGTGAAGAAAAGGGTGAAAATAGAGCTGAATACCTTCCATCTCCTCAAGCAGTCTGAAGTGTTCCACCTTTAGCTCTAAATTTCCTGCATCTATCCCATCTCTGCCTTGAGAAGGCACAGAAAGCTCCACACTCCTGAGAATAAGGATGTTCCTCTTTAACCTGAAATCAAAGCCCCAAGTACCCCAGAGCTTGCTGTATGCCCCCCAGAAAAGTGAGGCATTAAGCACTGCTGCAATAATTAGAGGAAAATAAGGTGCTCCCATTTCTTCCCTCCTTTTTGTGAAGTTGTAACATCTTCCTGAATCACTGTTTTCTCTCATCTCCCCCTCACCCTGTCGCTGTGGTTTTGTGAAGTGGCAGCCAAAAGCAGAGGATGTTCCTAGGTGGGAACATGAAATTTAATAAGGTGCTCCCTCTCCTGCAAGGATGTGGTGGAGAGAGCCAGAATCAGAAGGCACAAACTCCTTCTGGAAGGAACCCAAGAAAATGAAACCACTCAGTAAGAGAGAAATGTTTATTCATGAAACCTCTGCCAGTGCTGAACCAGGAGAGGTGTTTCCAATCCCCCCCATTATTTGCAAGGCATCTCCTCTCATTTGTATTAGGTTGAATCCCTCAGCTCCATTTTGGACATCCAGCTCTGGATAATGGTGAGCCACGTCCATCAGTCATTCCAGCCTCACTTACAGCTCCCTAAAGCTAAATCCCCTTCTTATTTCAGCTCACACCACACCATCAGGAACCAGTTCTGTACGCTGCTGCTGTTCGAGATTTATTCTTTGGAGGACAAGTGGCTACAGAATTTCCCCTGCAGGAGGAAAGTTTCCCCAAAATTCATTGCCTAATGTTGTTATCACCCACCATCTAGAGCATTCACAGCTCAGCAAAGATAATTTCATCTTCTGGGCAACTTTAACAGCCATGGGAAGATGAGGAAAGCTTGCAGTTCTTTAGAACGAACTTCCATGGGACAGAAAATGGACAGCACTGAGAAACTAAAGGAACTGAATCACAATTTCTTCAATTACTTCATGTGCAAGGAGGAAGACTGAGCACAATGAAAATGGACAATATTCCTTCAGTGAGCTCCCATCAGGAGCAGATGGAGATCAGGCCAGTGGCACAGAAATAGTCAAAATAATATCATAAAACCTGTCAAGAAACCCCTGGACTATATTAAAGAAGCAACACCACTGAAGCCAGTAAGAAAACACTATTGTGATAACAGATAAAATGTGGGCAAAAATAGCTGAATAATACAGATCTCTATAAATGTCAGATATCTGTGACTTGGCTGGATAAAATTCTCACAACTTGGGGTTTCTTTGTTTCTTTTCAATAAAACTTAGAGGATTTATGAGAATCTAGAATGTGTACAAAGGTAAACATAGTACCTGTCAAAAAAAAAAAAAAGTGTTAATTCCAGTCCAGCTTGGCTTAACTTAAAATTCCTCAACAGAACAATAGCACATTCTCACAGACAAATCACCCATATCGGTTTGGATGACAAGGAAATGAGTAACAGCCAAAAATTGTCATGGAGGAATCAATTTTTTTTTCCACAGCCATGAACAGGCTGGATAAAGGAATAACAGAAGTTAGATATTGAGGCTCCAGTGAGGTTTTTGTCACTGTCTCATCAGACAGACTTCTAAACTGCTTCTGAAACTTGTTCATTTTAGAGATGCCCCCTTTATTTAATACTTTGTAAGAACATCCATTCCCCAAGAATGAGCCAAATTGCTAATGAAACATCAGAGCCCACACAGCAAATTGCAGCCTAGCCCAGTGCTGAAAGCTTTGGAAGCACCTGGAAGTGCTTTCCTAAGGTGGAGGACGCACAGCAGAAGGAAGATATTGACAAATCTCTCCTTGAAAAGGAGAGTCAGGTCATAGGACAAATAGGTACAGGATCTCCAGCACAAGACTTTTTTTGTCAGAGGATCTGACCAATTGCCTTGCTGAGCCTCCAGCTTTCATTTCCAGTCACTCAGAAATGTTTCAGCAGTGTGTCAGAAACACCCCAGCACCTCCCCACACAAGTGGTGGCCTTGGCACTGCCTGGTCAATGGTTGGACTTGAGGACCTTAGAAGTAATTCCCTACACAATTCTATGATTATATTAACTCAAAGGTTTGCCAGCAAAACCAAGCACTGGATCCTCCTGCAACTTTAAGTGCTCAGATTGGGTAAATGTTGGAACTCTCTAATCTCTGCAGGGCACAGGGAAAAAAAAGACCATTTCTTTACATTTTTGACATCATGAGGAATGTAAGTGCCCAGCACAGAACATGCATCAATCTCTTTTCTAGTCAGTAGAGAGAATCCACAGCCCCTACTCTGTCCAAGCAGCACATGGACTCAGACCTTGTTCCAGCCCCTCAGCTCCCATCCTTGTCTCAAGGGCACGGGCAGAGTGACAACAGCCACAAGGGTCACACTCAAACCATCCCTGCTCCAAGGAGCTCAGCTCCCAACGCTGGGCATTCCACCCTGCCCCTTCACCCAGCCCAGCAGAAACAAATCCTGTTCCCACACATGGTGACCAGATAGATGCACTTCTTTAAAGTGCAAGCTATACACAATTCCAACCTTGCTGAGAGAGAAAAACTTTCCACAAGGGGTTCAATAAAATCCCCATTACATTTGCTTGTAAAGCACCTTCATTCCTGCGTAATTTGAGATTTGGCTTCTTCTTTCCATATGACAGAACACTCACATCTAAGCTGCTACCAAACACCTTAAAGTGCCAATTCTTGTCTTTTATTTCCACCAAAACTTGGCCTCTGCCTCCAGAGCCTACCTAGGAGCTGAAACAGGTTTGTACAAATTCACCAGTTAGGATTGTTCGGAGCATTTTCTGTCTTGCCACAGCTGCCTGATATCCAGTGACACTTCCAGACTAAACCTACAGAGATTTGGGTACACATTAGCAATTCATATGCCTCACTAAAACCCAATATTTCTTGATTTCACCTCTATCTCCCAAGCCACTTTACAAGGGATAGCACATGGGGGAGGCAAGTCAGCTTTTCCTCAATGTAACACACACCAGTTCATGCTTTACAGCTCACACCTTCATGTTACTGCCTGTTGTGCTGGGAGGAAAACAAACCATTTCCAATCCCTAGTTGTTTTATCCTCCTTTCTTTCATCAACAAGAAAAATGCATTGTGTTGTACCAAGCCAACCTTTTCTTTAGTGACTATTTTACACCTCACTTCTTGCTGTTAATGCAACAGAGACACACTAAGAAAAAGAACATTTCTTTCACCCAGCTCCCCTCCTCCAGCAGCACATCCAGCAGTAGGGAAATCATGTGTTGAGTAGAATACTACAATCATAGCATAAATACAATATAGCTCCTTACCAATGTGTGACAGAGACAAAGAAATCTCAAAGTCCTTTGGCAATACAAGTTCACAGCCCTGATTGTACAATTCTCCTTCCCCCGGTACAAGATCTCACTCCTGCAGAAACAGGGCTAAGGAAAGCTTACACCTCTTTGTCTTTCTTAGCAGAGAATATGCAGAAAGGGACTGGCACAGTTCTGACTTTACTCGCCCAGACTGTTGATTCCAGAAGCAATTTTTGGATCTAATTTATTAAGCCAAGTTTCTGCACTCCTTAGCAACCAGAGATAATGTGTTAGTTAATGCAGCTTATTAGGAACAATGTGGATCAATGCTCCACCTGGGCACAAGGTGACAAGGTGACTGAACTTGTGACTACAGTGACCACATTTAATCTGAAGGAGAAGCAGCAGCTTCTTAAAATACCACAACACCTCAAGATTGTGTGAATGAAACACAAGTCAGGGCTTTCTGACCCTTTCTGTAGGGCTGCTTTATACTCTAAAAGTGGAGTCCTGATAATGTAATTTCCACCTTCAGCCTGAAAACAGACAACACACAGTGAGCTGCACTGACCTGCGGGGTGCATCCCTGGCAAGCAGCACCCTGCAGACCTGGGGCTAAATCCTCCTCTGGAGACTTTAACTGGCAAATCTAAAAGCTTTGGCCAACACCTGTTTCCTTGGATTAGCTGTGGGAGAGTTTGCCAGCCTAGAAAAAAACCCTGGTTGCCATAGAAACAGAAATACCATAGTAAAGCAAAAGGAAGAAATATTCAATTGTCAGCACAGAGAGATTGATTGTTTAGGTTTCCCCCCACACGTGTAAAACCAACACAGGGCTTTGTGTCATTTACTCCCAACCTAAATCCCTTCCCAGGGGTTTGATCTGGTATTTATGAGGGCTCTGAGCTGATAACCTCCCTCCCTGCCCCAGCCCCAGCCAGCCCAAGCACAAGGGGCAGGGGGAAGGAGCCCTGTGCCACCCCTCAAAACCAGCACAGGGGGAAACACTGAGGGAAGAGGGGAAGAAAAGGGTAAAACACCATAATTATTTGTTTGAAATTCTCTTTGGGCAACACTCCTTGAATACCAATGCTGCACCCAGCTCTTTGCTATGCACGAGGTGTAGCACTCGGTGCCTTGGAGAGCAGAGCCAGCCCCACAGCCCAGCCCTGACACATCATTCCTGCAGCTCCTCCGTCACTCACAGCACCCAGTCATGAAAAGCCTGGCCAACTTTATGAGCAATTAATTGGAGCACTGAGGAAAACTAAAGGAAGAGGAACATACTGGGTTGGAACAGCGCAGCAGCTTGTCCAGGGCTCGAGCTCTGACAGAAGGTGCAGAAAAGCAGCAGAAAAGATCATTATAGGCAGTAACAAGGCTCCTGGGGAGGAAGGCAGTGCCTAACCCCAGGCCATGAGAGCTTGGCTCATGTCTTAAAGCAGGCAGCTTTATCTCTCTTCTAAAACTTCATCCTACATAATTTAGATGTGGATTTTCAAGTAAACGTCTAATCTTTTGCCAAGCCAGCTCAGTTATTTTCCTGAAATGCCTCGAGACAGAGTGGCACAAGTAAAATATGTGCTCTTTTTACTCAGTTTTAAATACATTACCTTCCAAATTTCCTGGATGTCCTTTTGTTCTCACATTACAAGAGTGGCAAATAGCTGTTAAAAAGAATGGCACAGATGTTGCATTCTCTCTGATGGATTTTTTGTGCATTACAAGACAGAAAAATTAAAGATCACTGACTTGCATTTTCATTCCAGATTAGTTAATTGATCAATTGCACACTAAAAAAAAAAAAAAAAAAAAAAAAAACACAGAAGAAATTAGCTTGGAAAGGAGAACCAAGGAAAAGAGAAGGCTTGGTGAGCACAGGGAGGCAAACAGGGATGTGGAAGGGCACTTGTAAATCAAAAAATTATTTTTCTTCAAAGTTCTCAAAGTACTGAGACTGGGAAGAGGGTCTGAAGATGATGAACAGGCAATAAAAGAGAATACAAATATCTGCAGCACACAAGTGGAAAACTTCAGTTTGGTTATGACACCACTGTTATAAGAAGGGATCAGAGTGCTAAGATCTTTTTATTGTTAGGAGCTTGAAAAATCCCACTGTCATCTCTGGAAGAAAAATCCTTGGCTCTTTCTCCTCCCTCTTTTAGGTAACACCACCAAGGTACAATAAAAGTCCAAGGCCTGATTTGTACAAAATGACTCTCAGAACCAGCACTACAAACCCCAGCTGATTCCTAATACAAATGTTACCTGAGATAACTTCCAAGAAGTTATTGCACATAAAAATTCCTTTCCAGACTGGCACAAAACATTTGTGCACCTTCAGAATACGTTTTAAAAAACCAAAACCAATGAAAATTCAAGGTATTATATCACACATTACTTTTGACTTGGTGAAAAATTCACTGACATCAACAACAGCATTTGCAACAAATTGCAAGGCAGGATGCCTGACATCCCTTCAGACTGGACTTGGTTTCAGGAAATCTAAGCAAAGGTCAATGAATTTTTAAATACTCACATTTTTAATTAGCTGTAAATCAGTTCCTTACAATTTTAAGCAAGTAATTTTGAAACACCATTTCCCCATCTATACCATTGGAATAAATCTTCCACACTTTCCTGCAGCAATAAAAAGAGATTTGGCAGGGAACATGTGCAAGGCACTCTCAAAATGAACATGCTCCATGCTGCTGAATTATTTCATTCAAAAAAGACTAGAACCCAAAAATTCTGCAGACAGCCAGGTCCTCTCAATTCAACTCTTTCAACTCAGAGTTGCTGATTTATTTGTGCACTATGACTTCCCCAAGGTCTGCCAAATTAACGGATTACAACTAATTTTATTTTAAGAAAGTAATTTCTATAAATTAAAGTCTGCAGTGTTTTAGAGTTTTAGGGGAAAAAAAAATCAAAGCATTTTGGCAGTTTAAAGGAAAACTAGAATTATCTCCTGGGAACAGCTAAAACTGCTGAGTTTCTCTGCTGACACCCTGAGACAGCAGCAGAGAGAAGATGCACAGTGAGGGCAAAACAAAATCCACTCCATAGGAATGCATCCAGCTCCAGAATTCCCTGGAATTCTCTGTAGCTTAGACAAAAAAACCCAACTTTTTTGAAATTCCCGCATGCATACTAGGCTTAGATGAAAATGGAAAAGTTATCTTTCACTTCTAGAGTTTTACAGAAGTTGTTAATTTCCCTTTTTCTGTGATTTCTCCCAAGTGAAGGGGGAGGAAAACCCCTGCCACTTGGCATTAATGGAGTGCTGCACAGCCTCTTGCCTGAAGGAAGAGCTTTTAAGCAAGTAAAACCAGAATTCAGCAGAAAAAGTATCCCCTTTACCTCAATTAGGAGATGAAAGGGGCCCCCTCAGGCCCCTAAGAAACCTGAAAGGACAGGGCAGCAAGAGCAGCAGGGGCAGGAAAAATGTATGATTTTATTTTAAGTGTTACAACAACAGTCTGCAAGAAAAGTTCTCAATTTGCCAGACTTCAAATATGATTAAGGGCATGGTGTTTAGCTCAGTAACATCAGTGTAAATCAGAGTAGGGCCACTCTGCTGACATTAATTTCCTTGCACACTCATTGAGCCCTGTGTGACAACGAGCAGTGTCAGCAGTTGTGGTTCTCATCCAGCCTTCCTCAGTGCTGGGTTTCCAGCAGAGAATTCAGCACTGTGATTCAACATCTGTCACTTGAATTTTAGTTTTTCATCTTCGCCTTGGAGCACTTTCTGCCCAAAATAGTGTTTTGCTTTTAAATAACTATCAGGAAAGAGCCAGAGAGCTTAAGAAAGTGAACAGTGCATATTTTAAGGTAACACGGCTAAGATAAAAGTTTAAGAGCCCCATTGCTCAAGTTAATTCAAATTCAGCACTGAGGAGCTGACCAAGAACAGCTCCCACTGGCTCAGGATGGAGAAGGGCTCTTGCTGGAGTTCAAATTTGCAGCTGATGCCCAGCACTCAGCAAGGGAAAAACAGTGAGTGATGGTAACTATAAATAGGATGGATAACTCACAGAAATGCACAGTGTCTTCTGAGTTTTAAACTCACAGAATATTGAATTCAAGTGGTTTGTAATAAATTGTTCCAGCAAGAACAGGTCAAGAAAGAGAGACATGACTGCAATTCAAATAAGAGAGGTATGAAAATTGACATAGAAGTTGCTGATGTGTACAATCTCACCGGAGAAAGAACAAGGAACTTTAAAAAAACCCCAAGTTCTTTAGTTAGTGGTAAGAATACAACATTTTTGTGTCCTGTGTATAATTAAAAGGCTGGAACAAACCCACTATTCCCTCATCCACTTAACAGGGGAGTTGCCATCTCTCCAATACTGCTGAGAGTTCTCTGCCACAGAGTGCAGGAAGACAATGCTGACTTCCACAGGTGACATTTTATTCATTAATGTTCCTCCACATCCACCTCTCCTTTGTCAGACTCTTCTCCCCAGAGCACAAAGGCACAGCAGAACTCCCTGCAGCTCTTTTCTCTCCACGCTGATTCAATGCCACACAAACTCTCTCTGCCTCTCTCCTATTGACCACCCCATGAACAGTGGGATTTTGTCATGGGTGCTCTGTCTGCCACTTAAAAAAAATCACCTAAAGGAAATCCTAAGTGCTGACTCAATGAAAAATCATTTTCCCCATCTAAGCCAGTGGCCTGACCCCGGCCCTGTGTCAGCAGGCACAGGGAAATCCTCTATGGCTTTGGTTACAGATCTGCTTCAGGATGCTGCCAGAAAGTTCAGACTTGCAACCTGGAGAGCTGCAAAGCAAACAGCAAAGCAGACACACTCAAACCAAAGTCACCAACATGGGCTGAGAAATACAGGAAAAAAACCCATTCAAGTTCTAAAACTCCCAAACTACACAGGAAACAGAAGGCAAAACTTTATTCATAAAACAAATTTCTCTCAGCTGATGCTCCAGACATCAAATAATATGAAAGCATTTACCTAATGCCTGAAGTCTCTTCCACCCTTGGCAGCTGACAGCTCCAACCAGCATGAGTGGGAGAGCCTCAGTGCCTGCCCAAAGGAAATACCTGGTCTTGCACTCTTTGAGTTATACTGAGGTTTTCAAAGGGAGTAATGGAAATTATGTTAAAAAAAAAAAAAAGAAAAAAAGGTCAGTCCTCCCACTCAATGTAGACATTAATAATTCCTTTTGAACCAGCTTTAGATATACCAAGCTTTAAAGAATAGCCATAAGTCCATATTCAACTTTAATCCCCTTATCTGTGCAGGGAATCAGGGAGCAAAACAATTCATTGCCCAACACATCTTCAGCAGCAAAGCTACTCTGAAAGAAGGTGTTCCACAATATCTATTCCTAATTGTGAAATATTGCATCTTGAACTTTGGAGCTGGTTTCAAACTCTGTTGAAAAGTTTGTAAATAACTTTTTCCTCCCTTGCTCTGTCATTGGAGTGCACAGACAATAACTGAAGAAAGGCAGAGGAAGCCAAAGACCATCTCTGAGTCCCTCAATTAAAAGAAAGGAGCAGACATTGTGACCAAGGCAAACATACAACAAATCCCCAGGAGGATACCTGGGTTTGGGCAGAGCAGCAGAGAAATCTGTCATACAACCAAGACACATAAAACACACAGTGGCTCACAGAGAGTGATCTCTGCAGTGCTCAGGTAGGTTGCACCATAAAAGATGTGATCCAATCACTGCTGAGACCACCAAGTCACAGTGCAGGTTTGTTCTCAGCATCCTGGTGACAAAGCCACCTAAAATGACAGAACTCACCCAAGTCCCCTCTGATCTTAGAGCTGAGATTTCAATAGCATTGACATTTTAAGGAAATCAAATTAATTTCTTTCTATTTATTCCATGTGAAGAAGCAGAGGTGAGGCTGCAGAACAAGGACATGGGGAGAAGTGGTTTAATTGCATTTTCACTACCCAGCTGTGTCTGCACTGCTGCCTTCTGCTTCCTGTAAGTACAAGACCTGGCCTGGGCTGATCCCCACAGAGTCCATCCTCAGGGCAGGAATCCAGCCTGGAAATGCCACACAACACACATGTTCTCAAAAACTGAGCCCAAATGCTGTCACACACCTAAAACACTCAGGCACAACCAAAAAATGCACGTCAGTGAGGAGACACAGAAAGAACACACTGCCACAGAGGACACCTCTACAACAGCACAGGAATGAAATGCACAATTACAGAAAGACTGATGTTGTGCAGGGTGCTGTGGCCAATTACACTGCTTTAAAGCACACATCCAAATAGCCACCTTAATGAGGCACAAGGAAAAATCACTTTGTGTCCCTTTCTCAGATCCTTCTTTGTATTTGACTCTCTTCATTTCCAAGGAGGCAAATATTTGTCCTGTCCCAGGAGGGAGGCCACAGTGAGATGTAATAAAGGGCAGGGACTTAATAACATGAGGTATTTACAGAGCAGCAGACAGAAAATATTGGCTTGGCAGAACAGAGGGAACATCATTTGGAACGGTCTCTGGGTCAAGGCTACTGTGGCAGTGGTTGAAAAAAAAACCAATTGATGCTGAGGTCCTGGGAAAAGGCAGGAAATTAAAAAGAGAAGATGCTGTATCAGCATTTACCATTATTTTAATACATAATTTAGATTATGAATTCCAATAAAGCCCAGAGCAGACAGAGAACACAATGCAAACTCTGCTGTATTTCTTTGTTGATAAGGCAATGTATGTGAGAAGGGAACTAAGTGCATCAGATCAAACCAAGATGTGAGGCAAGATTTCAAAAATATCTCAGAAATAGCAGCAGCTTTCAGTCTCAGACTCCAGGAGGATGAGTTACAAAAGTGCTGCCAGTCCAGAGGAAGCCTTTTGGAAAGGGACACGTTCCACTGAGCTCCCAAGTCCCCAGCTGAGCTGGTCAGTGCTTTTCCTGCCCATAAACATGGATTCTCTCCCCTGGAAATGCATGGAAAGGCAGGAGCCACTTCCCATATTTTCCTTGTTAGTTTTTAGCAAATGAGCATCTTGAAAAAAAAAATACAACTTCAATATTTAAAGTGTTTCAGCATCTATCTGTTCAGTGCACAAAATGGAGAGAGGAATGTTCTACTTGGTTACAGCAGCACAAATCTAAGTGCCTTCATTTTTAATTTTTTTTAAGCAGTGATTTTACATCTGTACAGAGAGCAGGAAAAATTTGACCTGCTGACACCACCAGAATGTCTCAATCCCCGCATTCCCCCCTCCAAGCCAAGACAAAAGCAGCCCTGGTCCACAATATCCTTCTGCACATCATCAGAATTCACAGGCTCTCCCACCTTCAGTTCCACTTCCAGGTGCAGATTCTCTTGACTGTGTTTGTATCACACACCACAAAATTTACCTTTCTGAATTATCACCACATGGAACAGATGGAAACCAACCACTGTTAGAGAGGATACTTGCCCAGAGTTCCAACCCTGGCCTGAGAGGAGAGCTACCTTGCTCATTAAGGAGCAGGAAATCACCAAAAGGGCTGAGTAAAAACCTTGTGATTGATTTCCGGAGCAGAAGTGAGCTGAGTTATTAAATACATATTTATATAAAAATATATATATTTATCATTTATCAAAACCTCTCAGTTCTTCATCAGGCACAGCTACACCTGTCTGGATGCTCATCTCAACACTTGAAGATACCTATTTTGGGAATCAGTGCTGGTTTATGTGTCCCAAAAGCACATCAGGCCTTTCCACGTTCATTTTTGCCTCAGTGTGTGCATGCCAGCTCTGTAAAGCTGCTGCCTGATGTGTCTGCTGGGTCCAATCTTGTTAAGTGTTTGCATTCTATGCTGTTTCACAAAGTATAAAATAATCCACTTCAGCAGCCTTACTTAAAATTTATGGCATGGCAGCTGCAATCTTAAGCCTTGTGTTAATAAAACAAGCACATAAGTTTTGTTCCTGATCAGTAGCTGGGTTCACCAATAGATAATTTGTGCTTTATTTGAAGGTCTGATGAAGCTCTGCATTTACCCAGAATGAAAAAAAAAAAAAAGTGGAATTTGCACAAAGTCAGACAGAAACACAGGTTTGGAAAGTAAACTGTTAGCAAGCCCCACTCCCTGGCTCTCAAACAGCCCCAACAGGTAAATCCAAACAATGGGAAGAGTCCAGATACTGTAGTAAAGGAAGCCAACTTTGCTCCTTCTGGAAAAGAGAGTTTTCAGTTTTCATCCCAGCCTTGCAGGAATTCTGCTGACCAAAATCACAGGAAGCAGCAAGGAAGACGGGGAGCTGGCAGGAGCATCCCTCTCAAGTGGTGCTAACAGCCCATAGATTTGCTGCTCAGCTGTGATGCTGCTCTTTTCTAAATGCTTGACTTCTCAGACTTAATGTGGTGTGAAAGCTGGGCTTGCACGACATAGATAAACATAATTATCTCCTGCTCATACGGAGCATTATTTAAAAGAAGTTTTCCATATTCACAATTCACCAGGATAAAGAGGATTTGCGGTGATCAGGAGGCCAGCAGAGTGAAAATGTGGGAATTAAGTAAAAATCTGGAGTGTGCATTCACCCAAAAGAACATTTTAGAGAGGACTAGCAAGGTATTATGGCTTGCTAGGAAAAAGTTTACTGACTTGAGAGAGAATTGGAAAGGAAAACAGCCCTTGATCCCAGAGCAGGATGAAGCTCCTCAGTCCAGGGAAATTGCCTGCAACAAGCAGGGCAGAACTGTGCCCAGCACAGGAACCTTCAGTTCCCTGCTCATTCTTGACCTTCTCCCACCCACAGAGCCAGAAACATCCCCACTGCTTCTGTGTCACACTCAAGGCAAGTAAATGGAAGTTTCTGCATGGCTCATATTACATCCATTTCAACTTTGTATCTACCAAGTAACTTTAGTAAATCAATTTTAATGCAAAAAAAAATCTTATAAGCTTATTTTCTCCTTCTGCAGATAGTAAGTTTAACTGCTTTATGTATTTAATCATCCTGAAACACTATTTTTTCCCAATTTCAATTCAAATGCACACAGACAAATCAAAAGTAACAGCCAAATCTAATGAAAATAACACTCGATTCACCCAGTGACAGGAACATGCAGAAAACCAAGAACCCATATCCACATCCATCTGTAAATCTGCTTAAATAAGTGTTTATAGCTTAAACATTGCAGTCTTAGCACTAAAACCTCAGCTCTAAGCACACACCCTGCATCAAGCTTTAAATGGATTTATCATCCATTGAGAATCTTACCTGGGAAAATAACCAGGTAGAAAAGCAAAATATGGCTACATCCTGCTTTCCAGTTCTACATCCATCATTAGAAAAAGAAATGTTAAATTAAAACTTGAGACACCAAGAGCTGGTTGAACACAAGGGATGTCAGATGTCATCTGACTTCGGAGATGTCAGGGCCCAAGAGCAGCCAGCAGCTCTTCCAGTTGTCAGAGTGCTCTTATCAGCTCACACTGGCTCTCAGCGATGCCAGGGAGCCTCTCCCCACTGACCTCGACAGCAGCACAGTCAGGGCTCCATGGGCTCCTTCCTGGAATCCCTAACTTCAGCTAGTCCTTGCTCTGGGTGCCATGGCTGCAGCCACCACTCATGGCACAGCTCTCTCTCATTTCTGCTCTCTGTTCACAGCCTGTTGAAGTGGCATTTCAGCTTTAACTGATTCAAAAACAGCAATAACAAAATGCTACAACTCTGCCATTTTAAAAATGAAAGATGCTTTCTTAGCCTTTCTTCTGTGCAGGAAAGGGTTTAAGCAGTTGGTCAGATTCATGTTTTTCTTTCCAAGTAAACTCAACCTTTGAGTAAATTCAGCTTTTCCCACAGTTGGGGAAATCAACAGCACAAAGAAATCTGCAGCAGCCATGGTCCTCAAGGATTTCACCAGGGAGGAGCTGACAACAAACCCTGCACTGACAGAGTGTGTGTCCCTCACAAGTTGAAATTCCATCATTTTGAAAGCTGCTTAAAACGCTACTGAAAAAAAGCCCCTGGAACTTGGGAAACAAAGAAACACAGAAAATGTAAAATAATTTATCTGCTTCTGTTTGTTCCTCTCATGTGCCAATCAAGACACTGCCACCCACATAAACCATTCCCTTTCTTCTGCCTCTCATTGGCAAATAGATGAAGGATATTGATTTGACTGGCAAAGAAATAAAAACAGATTCAGCTTCACTGAACTTTAATATAATATAATTTGAAGCTAAATGTATTACAGACTGGTATCCAACAAAACAACACTTCAAATCTGAAAAAAAAACTAATTCCACAGGAGGCCAAGAGCAGGAATGGACTAAAATATTGTATTTGAAGGCCAGAGGCAGATCTTTCATGTAAAGACAAAATAAAAGATTTTATATCACACCAATGCCTAGAGAAAGATCCTCTGAGCTCAGAACCAATATTGAGTTTGCTCAACACTCACAGTGTTTGCATAAAAGCCACACTCCTACTCCATCATCTGAGGACAGGAAGTCAATCTCGGGCTATGGGATAATCACAGTGACTACTCCAATACAGACACAACACAAGCCTTAAAAGGAAAGGATAATCTTAATCACTGCTCCTCTAATCCCATCCCTTCCAAAGCCACTGGAAGCACAGTGGGATTGCAGCCATGCAGAACAGAGGCTGTTGAGTATTCTGCACCAAAAGGAAATTAACTCCAGCATCCCCTCCCCTCTCAGCATCCTCTGTGTCAGCTGTAGTTCCCTGCAATCCCTCTGCCCCAGTGTTCTGTGCTCACAGCCTCTTGCTCCAGAGGTAAACTAAGGATTAAATTTGGATTTTTGTCACACAAAACTCAGCTTTCAAATGAAAACCAAAATCTTTCAGGTGTTGCTGAGAAGTGAAGCAACTGAGGTTATGAGCAGTGAGCAGCTTATGATCAAGTGCTGCTCAAAGGATTAGTTTAAATATTTAGCCCATGATTCCACTCAATTCAGGAATCTTAACAATTTTTCACATGCTCTTCATTAGTGAGAACTGAAGGAACATTGTCCCTATTGTGTGAGTGAAAAACTGTCATATAAGCACCACAGGATGCACTTTTATGTGTAGCAATGTACCTAAAGCTGTAAGATGGCAATTAGCAAGGTTGAAAGCAGCAGCCAGGCACATAACTCCTACTGAAAACCAGTGGGAACTAATCACTTAACACCTTTTTCAAACTGGCATTAGGCTCCTGTAAAGCTCCCATGTCCTTAACACCATGGAAATTTATATCAAACTTGCACAAAACCTCTGGAGAACATCAAAGAGCTGAATCCAGACACTTAACACCCAGTCTCTGTACCAGCAGGTAATTTGTTCTTGTCCCAAAATGCCTGGAGAAGACAAGGGACCAGTGCTGAGTTGTAGCCTTGACACGCAGCTGGACAAGGATGGCTCAACACTACAAATCCTCAGCATTTCATGGAACCACTGAATGGTTTGGGTTGGAAGGGACCTCTGTAACCTCTTGTTCCAGCCCCACTGTGCCACTCACATGAAAGCCCTAAAGAAGTTAAGCCCCTAGAGGAGAAGTTAATGTGCAAGTGGAAATCCTAGGAGCAGCACAGATACTGAATTTCTCAAGTAATGAGATTCCAGGGTTGGGAACCTTGTTTCATTTCCAGTTCTCAGTACATTCCTACACTTGTTACAACAAACCCAAGTGAGCGCACCATCCCCAGTACATGAAAAGAGTTTTAAGAGGCAAACAGAGAGCACAGTGCTCAGCCTCAGCAGCTTCCAGTGCAAGAAATATTGTCCTTTTAGCTCTTGGGGATTCTGAACCAGCCTGCACTGTCACCCACAAAAACAAACCCCCAGTATCTGATGTTCACAGAATTCACAGAATTATCAGAATGGAAGAGACCTCCAACCCAGCCCCAACGCCTCAACTGAACCCTGGCACCCAGAGCCACATCCAGGCTTTGTTAAACACACCCAGGGATGGGGACTGCACCACCTCCCCGGGCAGCCATTCCAGAACTTTATCACTCTTTCCATGAAAAACTTTTCCCTGATATCCAACCTGAATTTCCCTTGGTCAGCTCGAGGCTGTGAGCTCTGGTTCTGTCAGTGCTGCCTGCAGAAAGAGCCCAGCCCCAGCTGAGCACAGCCACCTTTCAGGAGCTGTGGGGAGTGATGGGGTCACCCCTGAGTCTCCTTTTCTCCAGGCTGAGCACCCCCAGCTCCCTCAGGGGTTCCTCACAGGGTTTGTGTTCCAGCCCCTCTCCAGCCTCGCTGCCTCCTCTGGATGTGCTCAAACATCTCAACATCAATGTTTTGCCAAGCAGAGCAGAGCCCCACAAAGGGGAAATTCATTTGGGTAGCCAGCAGCCCCGTTTGCCTTTGCAGCAGCACAGGTACCCAGGTCTCATCCCCTGCTCTCTCCTCGCAGCATCCCAGCCCTGACAGAGCTCTGGGGCTCCCAGGGTTTTGTGCTGATGAGCTCAGACACTGCTCACATCCCTCAGCACCTCCCCAAAGCCACTCTGCTCTCCCAGGAGCTCTGCTGGCACCATCCTGCCAGCTCCCAGGCTCTTTGGGCATCTCACAAACGCAGGAAGAGACAAGGTGGAACCTCCAGGCACAAATCCTCAATCCTGCCTCCAAATGCATATGTCTCAGTAAACAACAAGCTCTGATTTCCTGTACCACCAAAACTCTTATTTATCAAAAGCAAAATGAAGCAGCACAAACATACCTGCTACAAATGTTTGTTCAGAGTACAAGGCTCTATTTTATTTTATTGTATTTTATTCATTCATTTGGTTTCAAAAAACAATCCTAAATTCAAGCACAAACTAGTGCACCCTCCAGGTTTTAATTTAGCGTTTCCTAGGACTGAAAAACACTTGCAACATTTGCCCAAACCTACTTACTATTTCTGCCCAAGATAGATTTTTTTCTAGGACAGCACAGAGAATGCAGAATGCATCCAGGGATGGAAGATGAAGATACAGAGCAAATACATGTTTACACTGATACTGCAGAGCTCAATAAATGTGCAGCAAACCTGCAAGCCCACAAAAATGCTACTAAAAGAAGTCATCAAATGAGCATGTATGAGAGCAATAGAAAAGTGGGGTGTCCTTCATGATGCAAACCCTCTCACTGCAGGCTTTTAAAATCCTGGCAGGCCGAGCGGTCCACAGATGTTAAATATTATTAGATCACTTCAGGGAAAGAACATGAAACACTGTTCTGTCAGATTCACAGCTGCTGTTCCACAGACTCTCAGACAATTTCAAATTAGGGAGAAGGGACACATTTTTTACAGTATATGGGTGATTAACCACTAGTGCAAACAGCAAAGGGGAGAATTGGAGCTGCCATATCTTGATGTTTGAGATGAAAAGTTTCGAAAGGACACATTTAGACAAAACATAAGGTAGGTTTTCTAAGAGCTACAGCACTTTTTTTGGCTCTGAGTGAAGGAAAATAAGTGAAAATCAGTAGTTTGACTATCAGAAGATGCAGTACCACTGGATGGTCCCTCCTGTAACTGAGTTTTAATGACTATATTCTCACACATAATTTTGCACAATATTCTTCTTAGAAAAGTGAGGTCCCAGAGGTGGGACATGGCCCATCCCATAATTTACTCCACAAGGATTTCCTTAGGATGGTGACAGGCTGGAGTGGAGCACAAGAGGACACCCACTTCTGAGATAACAGAAATGAGAACCCTTTCTTCAGCGAGATTATGGATTTCATGTGAGAGGATTTTAAGGCAACAACTTAAGATTTCAAGCCTGCACAGCCATGGAATATTAAAATGGCTTTACTTTAGATAACATAATTCTTTCATTCTTAACAAGCATTTTCTTATGATAGCATAATAATCCATAGTTTGAACTGTTGCTTTGTTTCAAGTAAAAGTGATTACTATGGTAAAAGCAAAGAGGATTCAATAAACTGGGTAATCTTTTCTGTCTGCTCTACAACATTTCAAATGTCCTGAACTGTAAGAACTTAACTCAAAGACAAGGAAATAAAGATAAACATTTCAATCTCACAGCTCCAGATTTCACCACAATCCACACAAGAACTTCATTTCCAGTTCAATTTAGGCTTGAAGGTTTATATTTCTAACCTGGCCAGTTTTCCCAGCTGTCTTAAGAAAACCATTCAAGGCAGAAATATAAAATGGTTCGGGTTGGAGAAGACCTTAAAATTAATCCAGTTCCACCCTCTGCCATGGGCAGGGATTCCTCCCACTATCTCAGGTTGCTCCAGCCTGGTCTTGGGCACTTCCAGGGCTCCAGGGGCAGCCACAGCTGTGCCAGGATCTCTTGGGGAAGAATTCCTTCTAAATATCTAAATCTCCCCTCCTTCAGAGTTACCACAGGTTCACAAGAACATGTCTGATCCCTGCTTGGTATGCCACAATTGTGAAGATCTAAACAATATGAATTAAAAGATTTAGCTAGAGCAAAATATTTCAGAACTTTATTAAAGCTAGGAAGTGGTGATTTTTCTTTGGAAGGATGCTTTATTTTTGTTCCTTAAAAAAAAATCCTGATTTTGCAATTACCATTCTACGTAATCAGAGAAATCCTGTTAGTGCACAGCTAAACTCTTCTGTTGCTTAGCAGTTTTCATCTCAAAATGAGAAAGGGTATGAAAGGACTTCTGGTCTCCAAAGCAGAGTGCATAATTGCAACATGTTTTCAGAAACAATAATCCCATCTTTACCACTGCTAAGCTTTACAGTTTACACATCTGTGCAACTGGATGTCTTCATTGTTCTTATGGGATCTTTATTCTCTTTTCCTCAGAATCCTTCTTTCCTCTCACAACAATAAATTAATGTGTCACACACACAACAATTCTTAAACCTTGATGCTACATTAAGCCTCGCATAGAAGCACAAACATCCCTTAAGCCTCAGGCTTAAAAATCATTCCTGTGTTCAGATGTTCTGCATGCAAGTAATACCTTGTAGCTTTGATAAAACTTAAATATTTAAATCAAAACAAAGAGAATCTTTGGAACAATGAAGTTTCAGGTAATTAATCCCTTACTCCTGGGACTATATAGATGTTTTTGTCACCCCCATAATGCCACAACAAAAACTATTCAAAGACTTATTGACCCTAAATAAAAGACAGTCAAAAATTCTGTCAGTTATTCAATGACTAATTTTTATTTAGGTAGGATATGAACAGCTTTTATGGGTGTACAGGGAAAGAGAAGGAAGCACATATGAAAAAGCTCTTCACAGCCTCAACAGCCACTTCTCACAGCACCCTTTATTTTAGTTTGATCCAGCAAGGCAGGGCTTGCCTCATCAAAACAATTTGTGGAAGATTAAATTATTCTGCCTCTTTCATTACTTCTGTATTGGTGATGCTCTATGATTTTACACTTCCAGCAACCTTACTATGTTAAAATTTAAAACTAAATCTCAAAATATCATTATTTTACTTTATCTTGGAGTGACAAATTCTCTGTTTTAATTCAAGTCTTTTAAACTCTAGTGATATGCCTTTATGTAATCTGAAACACTCAGATCTGAGTCAGCAGGACTCAAAAACACACATGCATGTATTTGACAGGATAAAGTGTTCTGCCTCTTGCAGCACTGATCTCCAACCACTACTCTGCTGGGGCTACTCAAATGACAAAACGAATCAAAAAAACACCTCAAATGAATCAGGATCTGAAAGCCAGAAACTCCAACACTAAAGCCAGCAATGATTTTTTAGTGTAATATTGTCCCTGAAAGTTTTGAAGGTTTGAAATGGAAGAGAACTGGGTTTTGCATCTGTATATCCACCTGAATACACAAATCCCAACCCAAATCCACTCTGTGTGACATGTGCAGAGAAGAGAAGGCTCCAGGGACACCTCACTGAGGCCTGTCAGTGCTTAAAGGGAGCTTATAAAAAAGCTGGAGAGTGACTTTTGACAGGGACTGACAGTGACAGCACAAGGGAGAATGGGTTTAATCTAAAAGAGGAGAGATTTAGATTGGATATGATGAGGAAACTCTTCCCTGTGAGGGTGGGCAGGCCCTGGCACAGGTGCCCAGAGCAGCTGGGGCTGCCCCTGGATCCCTGGCAGTGCCCAAGGCCAGGCTGGACAGGGCTTGGAGCACCCTGAGACAGTGGAAGGTGTCCCTGCCATGGCAGGGGTGGCACTGGATGGGCTGTAAGGTCCCTTCCAACCCAAACCATCCCATGCTGCTCTGTAGGAGCACATTCACCAAGGCTCCCCAGAGACCTCATGGAGCACATCTGTGACCAGTGGCAGGGGTCAGGGTCAGCAGGAACTGCACTAAAGAAGAAACAAATCAAGCGTAAAAGCAGAAAAGCAAATCCTTAACAAGAAATTTGACAGAGAACAACTGGTAACAACCAATAGTTTTCAAGCTGCACCTCCCAAGTTTAGAACCTTTGCTGAGAGGGACAGATATCACAAAAATTTACAAGATTCTTCAGAGTAACATTCACCATTACTTGGCTTTATAAAGCAGATAAATAGGTAAGAGCAAGAAAAACATATTTGCATCTCCTTCATAAATTCAGAACAGTGCCCAAAACTACAAAAGGAACTATCATACACCTAAGTTTTAATTGGTACTTCTACTAAATAAAGGCATTATATATATAAAAAGAACCTTCAGGTTCTCACCTCTTTCTGAGCCAGACAGATTAGTTTAATGAGACTTTGGATGAAGCACTCCAAGTCAAAAAGGTACTGAAACTATTATGCCCCCTGCCAAACTTTGCCATGATTTTTTCAATTGGAGCAAACAAGGAGCTGCATCCCGCTACTGCTGATACAACAGAGGATTAGACACTGACATGGATAATGGAAAACCCTAAATCCATCAGACTGAATTTGAATAAATAAATAAACAAATCCTAAAACACATTAACCCTCTGCACCTTTCTAGCTGAAGTGGGAAAGAGAATACCCATAAGAGTTACACCAGGACTTTCCTCTGGTGTTTCTTCCACTCTCCTGTGATGCATCCCACAACGATAGGGCTGGACACACAGCTGGTATTCAATTAATGAATCATTTCCTGATAAATCCAAATCCAAATGGTGCTCTCAGAGAATTTCATTGCATTTTTTCCCCTTAACACCCTGCACACTTCAAAAAACAACACACAAGAGCCACTGAAGACATTATATGAAACGAAAGTTTCATTTATTGTGTGATCAAAGTAATCTTTTCTCTGATTTATAGATTCTGCTGCATCTCCTGCTACACAAGCCAAAATTATTTGAGTGATAAATTACAGGGATGCATGAAATTACAGACTGGGGGAACATCTTGTCAAAGATCCCAAGGGAAGGTGCAGCATGCAAGATGCAGTCAAAACAAGTCAGAAAAAGGAGTTCCCTTTGCATGACAAGTTCCTGGATGTACAAATTTCACTTGGCTACTGATTTGTGAGATTTTTAGGGTTTAGCAATCTGTATCCTGCCACTCTTCCTCTGCAAAGGAATTTGCCTACAGGACATGGCCAATTATTGTGTTTTCTCCCCCGTCTCTCACACTTCCCAAGAGCCCCTTGCACCAGTTCCAGCTGAAAAGCCCAGAGAAAGGCAGAGCAGCTTTGCTCAGCTCAAGCTTTGCCCTGGTGCTGACACAACCTCTGCACTGATTTCCCTGCATGGCTTACACCAGAAACAGTCCATGTTGATGTTAGTCAGGAACACACCTGGATATTCTTGCTAGCAAAGATGTGACAAAAAAAAAATGACCTGAGGTCCTGCAAAGACTGACAGAGCTGTCTGTGTCAATAACACAGGAGGGAGAGGTCTCTGTGGACAGCTTCTGCCAAAAACTGCTTCTCTACAAGATCCAGGCCAAAGTTATCATGAAAATTTTGCTACAGAGCTGCTCTAAGTCAGGCTGACAGGACAGGGGAAGAAAATAAATTGTGCTACAGTGCAAGAACAGGCAGGCAAAAACCCCTGCAAGGCTTTTGCCTTTCAGGTTTGTAATAATTCCTTCCTCTCACTGACATTGCCAAGAACACAATTTCAACAGAGAAGTGGTGAGTGTCCCTCAGGTGGAGGAGCTGTCACACCCAGCAGCCTGGGCAGGTGTGACTTGTGCCCTGTGAATGAGAAGCTTCAAGTTCTTGCCTCAGTTGCAAACTCTTCTCTGCCACTGAATTTCTATTAAATAAACAGCCAGCTTGAGCTCTCCTTCCCCCCAGGAGTAAAGGATCAAGGTGCCACTGTCACCTAACAATAGGGAAGACCTGGCTTAGGGGGTGAAATGAATATTTAAATTAAGGATGAAGAAGGCATTACAATGACAGTCATATATATATCTTGGAAATGTTGGTATATTCAAACAAAATAAAACAATCAAATAACCAAACTTAAAGTTTCTACATTAAAGCTGTGGTTCAGGAAAAAGAAGAAGAGGAAATTAAATCAAATCATCTGCTTTTTCAGAATTCACAGAATCACTGGGTTGGAAGAGACTCCCAAGATCATTTAGTCCAACCCAGCCCCAGCACCTCAACTGAACCCTGGCACCCAGAGCCACATCCAGGCTTTGTTAAACACACCCAGGGATGGGGACTGCACCACCTCCCCAGCAGCCATTCCAGAACTTTATCACTCCTTCCATGAAAAACTTTTCCCTGATATCCAACCTGAATTTCCCTTGGTCAGCTCGAGGCTGTGAGCTCTGGTTCTGTCAGTTCCTGGAGAAAGAGCCCAGCCCCAGCTGAGCACAGCCACCTTTCAGGAGCTGTGGGGAGTGATGGGGTCACCCCTGAGTCTCCTTTTCTCCAGGCTGAGCACCCCCAGCTCCCTCAGGGGTTCCTCACAGGGTTTGTGTTCCAGCCCCTCTCCAGCCTCGTTGCCTCCTCTGGATGTGCTCGAGCATCCCAAGGTCCTTCCCAAACTGAGGGGCCAGAGCTGGGCACAGCACTCGAGGTGTGCCCTCACCAGAAGGTGATCCCAACAATCCCAACCCAACAACAGCAAGAGCTGCTCCCCTGAGGTGGGTTGGTGGCATCAGTCTGGGTCTCAGCGCCCCAGTGCCCCACGGGCCGGGCACTCCCTGCCCTTGTGGCCAGGGCTGGAGCAGCTCTGGGTGCAGCCCCGGGTTCCCTGGAGCAGCCAGCACTGCCCAGGCTGAGCAGCTGCCAGCACAGGCAGCCTGGAGCTGCCCGAGCCACCCATCTGCTGCTTCTCAGCTCCTCTGAACACGGCTGGAGCTGAGCAGGGAGAAGAGCAGCGAGGATCCTCCGTCCCTCTGTGAGCGCTGCAGATCCAGGGGTTTAGCTGGGAGCAGGCCCTGGCTCCAGAACACCATTAGGAGAAGGCTGCTGTGCCTTCCAGCTCATTTGGCCAAGGCTGGTGACAAACACTGGCACTGTGCCACTGGCTGAGGAAAGGCTGTGCAAATTGGAGCTGTTCCTAGGCTGATGTGTTTTCCAAATTTGAAGGGGGGCATCCCCTGTTGTACCTGGAGACCAAAAGTCTCCTTCTCTTCTAGGGTTCTGAAACTCTCAAACACCTTTCAAAGAGAATTGCAAAATCCACCTAATACATATGGAAAGAAACACTCTCCTAAGCTATCACAAAGTACAAGAGTTAGAGAAAGTACTGGAGAGAATGAGGAATATTTTCAACATTTTTTCCATAATAATGACCAAAATTTGCACAATACTAAAAGTCTCCCATGCAAATGCAAACATCGCTGTAATCCCTTTTAACAAAGCACACAGAGAAATTAAAGCAAGCTTAACTAAGCAATATTTGTGAATATTAATGAGCCTAAAAGCTAAATCCAAGCTTTTAAAATTTAAAGTAAAGAGAGGATTGTTTTCAGACTAATTTGTATTTAAAGCCAATGCTTTGCATGTGGAATGCAAGGAAGAGAATGAACTGTGGTGCCCTGCAAAAGCATCAAAATGAGTGTAACAAAGTAAGATCTTTGAAAATTCTAAATGTCTGGAACTATTCATTTTTTAAGCTGATACAGTGAGATGTGCTCAAATATCACTGGACAGTGGCTTATTCCAAATCTCCACATCCTGTTTAATTGTAAAGATCAAAAGAATGTGGGGGATTTTTCCTTATTCTCATAATTCAAACAGCAATGATGTTTCACCTGACACATGAAAGCGACACATTCGCCATCCAGAGAAGTTTAGGACAAAAGTGGAAGAGCTTCCACATCTGACACAGGCAGTTCAGGATTGATTTGGTGAGGCTGAACATCCCTCACATCAAACTGAATGACTGAAAATCCCACCAGCTTCAGCAAGGAGCAGAAATCACATCAGGCGGGATTTACCCAGATCTCAGATGTTTCTAACAGACACCCCCATCACCTCTGCTCTCTTTGCAGTTAGTGAAGAGAAACTGATACTTTTATTCTGAATTCATCCCAGCCTCCTGGAGATGTCTTGGTGAGAAGGATCACCCTTGAGAACAGCTGTTCCTCTCCAAAGGCTCTAAGGGAGCTCGGGGATCACTGCAGGGCAGCTGTCAATGACACAGACACCTCACACAGATGGATCTCCCTCTTCAGGGGCCAGAAGCCAAACAAACCCCACCCATCCACTGAAATTTGACAAAAACTTGAGAGTGCCAGCTCAATTCTTAGAACAGCCATGACCAGACTCCTTTGCTTGGCCGTCCTGAACTGACAGAGCACTCGAAACATGGAGTGGCTTGGGCTGGAAGGAAACTTAAAGGTTCATCTCATTCCAACCCTACCACGGGCAGGGACACCTTCCACTGTCCCAGGCTGCTCCCAGCCCTATCCAGCCTGGCCTTGGACATTTGCAGGGATCCAGGGGCAGCCACAGCTGCTCTGGGCACCTGTGCCAGGGCCAGCCCACCCTCACAGGGGAGAATTCCTTCCCTCCCAATATCTCAGGGTCTGTGTGTCGGGATGACCCCAAGAGTGTAAAAGTCCTCATTTCCCAGCCCTTGCAGCCAAAGGAGTCTGGATGCGTAAGGTCGACTTCTCAAGGTTGTTTATTTTCCCTTATCTGTAACATTCTTTCTCTGACCTGCTGAGCTCTGTCCAGCAGCTCGGCCATGGCATTCTGTCTGTCCTCAGGGCAGTGTTCACATTTTATACCAAAAACTACGTGTGCTGTGTTTACAATAACGTGCCAATATCTGTCATTTATGTTGGACAGTGTGTCTCTACCTTAAACCAATAGAAAAGTGTCACCATCACACCAAGACATGGAGGGCAAGAAGAAGAAGAAGAAGGTCAGGTCACACCCAAATCCCTTCATCTTGTCCCCTGAACCCCATTCTAAAAACCCCAAAATTCTACTTTTTCACCCTGTGTTAGTTCAATTATCACACTACTCAAAGCCTTGTGGCTTGTAATTCCTCATACAGAGTTGGCAGTTTTTTCCATGGGCTAAAATCAAAGCCACGGGTGTTTATGACTTCATGCCAAGGTCTCTGAGACCCCTGCCAGGGCCTCAAGACAGCCAGAGCAGCCAGAGGGATGTCCTGGACTCTGACACCAATATCCCATCTAATCCTGCCCTCTGGCAGTGGGAAGCTATGCTCTTCAGTACTTTTTAGTTTTGCTGGTTTTTTATTCCCTCTTTCCTTTTCTTTTGCTGTGTTTTTGTGGGGATTTTTAGTTCATAACCACAGCAGAGTTGAAGTTTTTGTTGCCCCAAGTTCTACAGCCAAGGAGGAGAGGCTGAGCCCTCTTGGTCTCCTAACTGAAATACCTGTCTGCTCTTTTCTGTGTTTGGAAAGCTCCAGTCCCTGAGGAAAAATCTTTACTGTTTAATACTGATAATGTAAAACAGACAACAGAGAATGGCATGACAATTGCAGTAGTCTGTGAGAAAAGCCAGGGCATTAGCAGGCAGAGGCTGTGCTGGCCTGATCCCAACACCAGGCATTCCCCAGGAGCACACAAGCACAGGGAGCACCCGGGCTAAGGCATGGAAACTCCAGTCCCTTATCTATCCACAAAGCACATCCAGGGATGTACAGAAAAAAATCAAGCAGCCACCAGGCAGCCTCAGCCACATTCTGACTTCTCCTGATAAATACCCTCCAAGCTCAAAAGAAACAAATTCCCCTTGTAGGGACAATTTAGCTACACTGGTCTTCCTGCTTTTCCTGCTTTCTGCTTCCATGGAGGGCACCAACCTTGAAGTTTGAATAACTGGTAAAATAAGTTAAAAAAAAATCTCAGGCCAGTTTGCTTCTCTGAACTCCTCTATTCCTCCTCTCGCTGTGCAGCACTCGGGGGAACTCGGGCAGCTACAGCCTGGGTTATTCAGCTCACAGAGATCAGTGCTTACTGCAGTTCAAACGGTTCATTAACTTCTTGTGCTCGGACCCTGGAGATAAGACTCCACTGTCTGGAACAGATTTGTATGAAGGCAACAAAAGAGAAATAAAATGATAATATAAGACATGACAAAGTGAGCAAAGCAGGGCTTTACCCCAGTCTGTAAAACCCTACACAGGGGAGAATCCCCACCTTGCCCTGCAGAGATGAACCTAAGGGAGAGCTGCAGCCTTAAAGCTGGAATTTACCTCTTGCATTCCTGCACAAATAGGCTAAATAGCTTGGATCCCAGTCAGGATCACAGATGTGCATACCCTAAAACACAACTGCTAACAAGTTTGGCAGCCTGTGCAGCTTGGTAAGAACACGGCTTCCCTGCCAATTGGTCCCCAGTGCAACCCAACTGTGCACAGTAAAACACTCTCCAGCCTTGCCCAGGTTCTGAATTCCTGCTCCACGGGAAAGGAACGGGGTTTCCAAGCATCAGCTCTGTCACAGCTGCCCTGCCTCCCCCACTGGCAGCCCCCGACACAATACCCAGGTGAGGAAAGCTGCGCTGATTTATCCCAGCCCTGACAAAAGCAGTGACATTTGCCAAAGTTTGATTCATCCCAGGCTGAAATCCTCATTCCCTGGAGGTAAATATTGCTGTCTAATGAGGAACACTCACGCACAATTACACTGTGAGGCAGCAAATGGCTGAGAGTCTTGAGAAAGCTGATTTGTTAAACTAATAGCTAGAGATAAGGACTGGGGTGAGCCAGGGCTCCAAATGCAATCCCAGTGCTTCCCAGGGCACTCTCCAAAAGAGTCCTTGGATCTGCCTTGAAAAATGTAAAAATAGGCACAAAATAGATGAGAAAGTATCCTGAGCTCTCTCCTCTCTTTGCCTATGAGTTTCTTCATAGAAAAAGGTGCATTATTTAAAATGTGCATTTTGTAAGCTGCAGCAGGAGCTTTCCTCCAGCCCTAGTATCTGATCCCTGATGGAGCACCACACCTCTCTCCAAAACTGGGACCTCTCCTCTGTCTCCCAGGCTGTGTTCAGCCTACAGATCACCAGCAAGAAAATACCTGTTAAGGTGAGGCTTTAGCACAGAATTCACAGAATCACTTGGAAGAGACCTTTAAGGTCATCAAGTCCAACCCAGCCCCAACACCTCAACTGAACCCTGGCACCCAGAGCCACATCCAGGCTTTGTTAAACACACCCAGGGATGGGAACTCCACCACCTCCCCGGGCAGCCATTCCAGAACTTTATCACTCTTTCCATGAAACACTTTTCCCTAATATCCAACCTGAATTTCCCTTGGTGCAGCTCGAGGCTGTGAGCTCTGGTTCTGTCAGTGCTGCCTGGAGAAAGAGCCCAGCCCCAGCTGAGCACAGCCACCTTTCAGGAGCTGTGGGGAGTGATGGGGTCACCCCTGAGTCTCCTTTTCTCCAGGCTGAGCCCCCCCAGCTCCCTCAGGGGTTCCTCACAGGGTTTGTGTTCCAGCCCCTCTCCAGCCTCGCTGCCTCGTCTGTTTGCAGGTTGCAGTGTCACACCTGCCTCTCCTGCTCTACAGAGCCAGAGCAGCCTCCTGCAGCTCCAAATGCACATCATTATCCCTTGCAGGGGTCATCTGGCACAAAGTTAGGACAAAGCAGAGAAGCAGTCACAGAGATTTGTATTCTGTTACAGAGGCAGTCTGAAAAATACCGGTGCATCACCCAGCAGGGTGTGCAGCATCCCCGCCCTGAAGGGCAGCTCTGCTTCCCCCAGACACTCTTGCATCTTGTCCCATTCCTAATCCACTTTCAGGAATGTCATCACATGCTGGCCAGGAACTTCCTGGTCCTTGTACTAAAACTATCTGGCTCTCAGTTTAATGTAACAGAGTTTCTGAACTTTTTGCTTTGAGCCCGTTGAGAGGGATTTCACTTCAGGAGCACCTTTCAGGGGAGAAAAGCAAAAAGACAGAAAGGGAACAAGAAACCCCCCCAGCAAGCCCAGTAGCATAGACTTCTATAATTGATCCAGGAGGGAGATGAAACCATAATTAATCCATCTGGGAGATGGGGATGTCTCAAATCCTTTTTTAGGAAGATGGGGAGTACCTGGTTAAGCTCACTTTACAAACAAGCAAAAGCTAATTGCTTCAGAGTGCCAGCACAATCTGTCCAGGGAATTCATCCTCTTATCTAATGCCACCTGCAGCAGGACTGGGCTGCTCTGAATTAGAGCTGAGATCAAAGAGCACCTGTGCACAGCAAGATTTTGATTTCCTCCTCCCCTCTCTTTGCTGCACCAGACAGGTTTGTATTTCTGATCACACTGTCAGCTAAATTGTTACTTTTAATTACAAGGCATTCCCACTTCTCCCCTTCCTCCTCACACCTCACAGTGATGAAAGCCCCACGTATCCATCATGGTTTGCAGCACGGGGAGGTGGGACAGGAGGGAAGAGCAGCTCCTTGCAGGATCCTTGCACCTGCAAAGGGGCTGCTGCCAGGGGGTTTTCTCTCAGTGTACAGCCCAGCATCTGCAATTCATACATTCACTGATTCCCACTTGCTGCTACTCATAGCGGGCAGGTTAGCCGTAGAACAGCATTAATTAGTTATAAATTGAAATTAATTATCATAACAATGAAAGGATGCATGAATGCAAAGTTTGCCTCTTTTGCAGGGGTATTTACAAAAGATAGATTAGCAAGGTAATTTGTGTTAGATTTTTACTACAAAACCCATGAGGGCTTCAGAGCACAGCAATGGGAAACAGCTGCTTGGAGTCACTAATGACTAAACCATGTCCAACCCAACAGTTGCAGGAGGATGGAAATACCTCTGAGAATCCAAAGTCATAGAGCAAAAATATATCCTGCCATGTATCACGTCTGCTGGGCATGAGGTAAAAGCTGTTTGCTCTGAGCCTTTCATTGATTTAAAGTACAGCTGTGTGGCTGGGAGCTGGATGTGCACAGCAGCTGCCAGTGCTGCCTCTGGACAGTGGCAGAAAGGCACTGATGAGTTTCAGCTCACAGGATTTTAGGTACCATCCCTGGGCAGCCCAGCTCACAGCAAACCTGGGCTGGAGCCAGCAGTGACCACTCAGAGCCCCAGCTCTAACTGTGCCTCTGTAGGCATCTATTTACTGGAAGCTACAGCAGAGAAACAGCCCAAAGTGATCTGCAAAACACAGCAGAGAGCACCACACACAATATCCTGGGCCTTGGAACAATATCCTGCCCCTCCATGTCTCTGCTTGGATTAAGGTAAAATAAACTCTCTGGAAGTTCAGTGTGAGCTGGTTTAACACTTCCAGTCCCCATAAGTGGCTGGAAATCAGCAGTTTTAATTGCAACAAATTAAGTTCACTCATCACCCTCCTTTACTAAGCTCCGTGATTTATTTGGTAGCAGTAACAATACCAACAGCTGGAATAAATTATTTTTTGGGTAGGGCAGACTCAGTGTTGGAAAAGGCTGAGAGCACTGACTGAAGGCAAAGGAGAGGCAGGCAGGGAGAGAAGAATTGTTACTCCAGATGCCTGGACCTGCTCTCAGATCTGACTGTGAAAAGGGATTTGCTCTGCACTGGAGACCCACTGGGACTGAGCCACAGGCTCTTTAGGACTTTCCACTCATCACAAAAACAAAGCAACATGAACCAGATTCCTTGGCCCTGGCAAATCCAGGGAAAAGTCACTCAGGACCATGAAATAGGGTACAAGTTCAGCAGGGAAATTTTATAGATGAAACTTTGGTTTTTCATCTAATTCTAAAATCATTTAGGTTGGAAGGAGCATTTAAAAGCATCAAGTCCAACTGCTCTGCTTGGTTCAGCTGGAATTTTTGTGGGCCAGCAAACTCCCTTCCTGGAATATCCTGGAATAACTTTATTGATCAGGGGATCAATGTAGTGTTTTACATGGATAAAAGGAAAGGCTGAAAATCAAGTGAAGGAGGGTAGAGGAGGTTTTAACCTCATTATCTGAGCAGAGATGTCCCTTACAGGCAATATGCAGGTACAAGGCAGCACTGGCATAAATCACACGCGGTGTAGAGCAAGAGTAACTTTCCATCAACTCCCTGAAAGGCCTTTTAGTCCTCTAAGTGGAAGTTTGTACATTCTTCATTCATTTACCATCCCTAGTGGGTTTGTACTAAATTAAGTGTTTATACAGTGCTTTGAAGATGTAAAGCACTGAAAGTGGCAAATACTCTCACTAGATATCAAAGAGCTGCAGCTCCTAGAGACTGAGCAGATCCATCAGCTGAAATAATTGGTTGTACCTAACACTGACAAAGTAGAATGGCATAAATGTCATTTTTTTTTCTCATAATGTATAGACAGAAAAACACAGATTCACACTCAGATCTGCACTTGGAGGAAGCAGATCATGCCAGGATTATTTTCTCCAAGGATGACCTTGCTGGGAGGAGCACTGCCTTTCTCTTAAGGACTGAGTGTTGGGCACAGCTGGAAATAAGGCACTATGGATGACAAGTAACTGCTCTAAATCATGATGGAAAATGCAGTGTCTTTGATTTAGGTTTATTTTACCAAAGATGACTGCTGACTTTGCTGTTCCTGACTCCAGAAGTGCACAGGCTATGCACAACTAAGAAAATACCTGGAAAATAGGAAAAGCCTGCCCTGAGAAGCAAAGAGCAAGATTTAACTTTCCATAGCTCTTCAGTATCAAATCAGCACTGCCAACTGTGCTGAAGTTGGGAAGGCACACATTACCCTTCCCAATGCCGCCCCTGCAGCCTCAAAAGCCAAGGGGAAAAAAAAAAAAAAAAAGCAGAATAGGACTGCTGCTAATTAAGCTAAAAATATGCCATCATGGGAAAATTAAAGGGGAAAAAACCCAATCAGTGGGAAAGGCATTGATCTAGCAGCAGTGAGGCAGCTCCAGCTGTTTGGGCACATCTGGCCAATAAAAATTCCTCTACCACCAATTTATTTATCCTAGTGACAGACCAGAAGCAGATTTCCCAGGGAATAGGTGTATCATACACAGGAAGGGTTCAACAGGAGTGCAGCACTTCTGCCCTTTGTGCTCTTTTCCCCAGGTTAGATCTGGCAGGTCAGAGGTGTGAACCTGCCCTTGCTAGCTGCACAAAACACTCCTGAGCCTCCTGACCTGCCAGGGACAGCAAGGGTTAAGCACTCTCAGATGCTTTGGATGTGCTGTGGCATGCAAGAAAATAGTCATTTTCCACTTTATAGTAAAAATAAGGATGGGAGAGCTTTCCCCCTCCTTATTTGTTCTGAGTAGTTATTTTATTTATCAATTCCTCTTTTAATATCTGCACCTATTTTGACTGAGGGGTTGGAGCTCTGTCATTTGTGTCCTCATCTTAACCCTCTCCTGAACTGCAAATTCTCCCTTGGGAAACTTTGTAGCTCAGTTAATAACAGCTCACAAAGGTTACCAAGATAATGCAGCCAGGAATGTCACAGCTCTAAAATACCCAGGTTTGTTTAGACAGTGCTTCTAAAGGAGATGTAGATTTTAATTTTGTTATTATTTAAAATGCAACTTTAATATTTTCATATAAAATAATAAAATAATTCATAATAAAATAATTTTTGTTAGGGGAAGGGGGGAGTAGATAAAGCAGAAATCTTCTGTGGGAATTCTCTCCTATCTCCCTGAAGGATGAGCTTTAGGACCCCAGCCACTCTGATTATTGTTGTAGCATTAAAATAGCCTTTAATTCCCATTATAGACTGGCTCCTGACTTTCATCTAGGTGTGACTCACTTTCACCCACACTTTCATTCATTAACATGCCAATTGCCATAGATTTGCTAGAATTTGTTTTGGGGTTTGACCACCAGTTTGACAAAAAGGAGGAGATGTGTATGAGGGAGATCCAGGAGCCTGGTGCCAGCCTGTGCCAACAGCAGGCTACAAGAGATCAAAGGTGAGCTAATGGTGAGAGAAAGTCTGAGAGCCTGTGAGTGTGACAACAGGTAAGGGGGGGAAAGACAGATTTAGGCAAAATATCAAGAAAGGACAAAGAGACCAAGAAGTTGTGCTGCAGGAGTGTTGTGAGCAGCAGTGCCACAGGTACAGCTGGCCCACCTAAGGGAGGGAACAGAGCTGATGGAGGAACTCTCTCCTCCAGTGTCCAGTGTCAGGACGAGGAGGAAAAGGTCAAATGCTGTTATTCTCATTTAAACATAAGAATTGATTTTTATCACAACCTTGATTGAGCACTAAAAACAGATTTGCCCATAAAAGCTGTAGAGTTTCCACCCTTGGAGATATTTAAAATTAGACAGGACCAGAACAACCTGCTACAGCTGACCCTGCTTTGAGGATAGAGAAAATATTTAAGGATCTCTAGAGACACCATCTAACCAATTCTGTTATTCCATACCATCTGGAAGGAAAGGACCTTGGAACCCTCAAAACCAGCTCCTCTCAATTCAATGTCCCAAAATCAGAGTAAAGGACTTGGAGTGCCTTTAAGGTACAGGATGCTCCAAACAGGAACTTCTTCCTCTCTCTCACTATAACCCCACCAAGCTCCTCTCCATCTTTTAGAGCCCTTTAATGCCCAGGTCCTCCCCAGCCAATACAGGAATGTTATATTTGCCCTATTTCCTTTACCTCTATTGTCAATATCACCTCTCCAAATGCACAGCAGATGTCACATGTTAATGAAATAACCCTCCAGAGAATGAAAGCTGCAATGCAAACAGGAACATCTTGATCAAATCAAATTTTTGTTTCGGGAAAATTTCTCTCAGGAGAAGAGTTGTGGTTTAATGCCTCCCAATTTAGCTCATGAGTTCTTCCTCACAAGTCTAAAAGCTCCTAGACAGTCTACATAAACATATGGATCTCATAATGCCCAAGCTGGCCATTAAAAGGGGGAAGTTCTTGGAAGTGCAAGTAGAATATAGAGCAGGCATTCCCTGTGTCTGAAATCTGATTTTCATGATGGCAGCTGGTGAAATCCTAGTGAGGCAGTGAATTCCCATGCAGGGCAGTGTTTTCAAGGAAATACAAGGTTGTTTTGGGCTCTTGAGTGAAATTCAGAGTTCAGAAGTAGCTGGAATTAAGTGTCTGGCCTAGTCCTCTTCCAAATAATCCAATAAAAAGTTTGTAAGCTGCAAATTGCAACAGAAAACTTGCTATGGTGCACTGCAGATATATTTCTACCTCACACCTCATGCCAGCTAGGTTAGAGCTCAGCTGAGATCTCTCACCCCACATCTCCCCGAGACTGATGGCTCCTGCTCCATCTCACCCCACAGCCCCTTGTTTGCAGGAGGCTCCTGCACAGAAGGAAAAATGCTTTTCTCACTGCCTCAGCTGCCTTTTGTTTCACCTGAAGGAGAAAACAGCCACACAAAGTCATCTGCAAGTCCCTGGCCAGAGCTGGAATGGGCTGTCCCTGCTGCCTGGCAGGTACAGATTTCCACCAGGCTCCAGAAGCACAATGTGCCTGGGCTGAGCACAGCCATCCCTCTGTAGGGGCAGGAACATCAGGAAATGAAGGTGGAACATGCATTTAAAAAGGGGGAAAACCCATCTCTAGAGGTAAAATCCCAGGTGTGAATGCAGGACTGCACTGAACGGGTGTGTTTATTTTAAAATGAGGATAGAGGAGCCAGTAAATCATTCCCACATAGACACAGGAGAGCTGGCAGGGGGCAGGGCCTTTCAGAGGTTATCCAGGACCAAAACAGCAACTTGGAATTTAAAAGCCAATAGCCCTCTCCTCTATCCAGAGTAATTCTGCACATGGAGCAGCTGTGGTGGCAGGAACAGAGGCAGGATGCTCTTAATTTCCATTCTTTATGATCCATAGCAGTCACTTTGGAGAGACACAGCAAACTGGCATTTTTCTAACCTTCCTAATGAAAACCTCATCCCAAACTTTATTCTGCCCAGTAAGAACAGCATCACAAGTTGTAGGCAGAGCAGAGAGAAAGCAATGATCCCTCTATTCACCATATCTATAATTTTTTTCCATCTCTCTGCTGATCTCAGACAAATTCCTGATAACTCAGGGTCTCCAAGGAGGCTCTTCCTGGGCCAGCATTCCCATGCTCCCTGCATTATCTGCAGGAAGTACAATGGATGTTTCTCCCAGTGCCATGAATCAGCTACTAAAATGCCCACACAACAATCTCCTGATGCACAGACCTTCCTCTGCTACCCAGTGCCCAAGTCAGCCCTCCCAAAAAAGGGAGAAATAATTATTTTTAAAATCTATTATTACATAATACTACTAGAAACATCAAAAGGAAACTGCTTTCTACTGTTTACTTGTTAAATACCTTTTTTTTCTTATGTAACTAAAGTGAATGAAGAGTGAGAGATTTCTAACAAGCAAAGTTCAGCCCCAGTTGGGACGAAGCTGGCACAGGCTTCCATGGGGAAATAAAACCTAAACCACATCAAGTAGTTTTTAAATTCCACCCTAAAACTAACAAGCTTAAGGAAAACAAGCTGAAATCTGGCTTTGCACGTTCTCTGTTTCTGTGGCAGCAGCAATGTCTGCAGCAAGATCAGTACATTAAACCCTCTTCAGAGCCAAGGTCTATCCTTGCACGCTGCAAATGAAGAAAGTAGAAGGGATTTATTTGCCCAAAAGCCATCAGGCAGACAAGGACCCAAGTGAATACACAGCCCAGAGCCTCTCCATCTGCTGCTCCTCTGCCTGCTGAGCAGCCACGCTCTCCCAGCCCACTGCAGGGAAGGAAAACACAATCTGGAGAGGTTTTCTGGTCTAACTGCACTTCCAAAGAGGCAACAGATCTGTATTGGAAAGCCCTCACATTGATGGTTTGCTCTGAGACCAAACTTTGATGAAGAATTTCTCATTTGGACAAACCAAAGACATTCTCATTTTAATTTAACATTTCACTGTAATGAACAGAAGAATCAAAAGGCACTGGAGATTTCTGCCAGGCTATAATAGAAGTTGAATTAAGTTCAAAATTTCTGGGTCAGAAAAGAATTCAAACATGAAAATATTTGCATTCCAAATCAGAGGAAAGAGCTGAATTTCTTTTAACCTCTGAAATAGGACTTGTCAGGCTCTGTTTTCATCATCTTTTTAATCAAAATGACACATTTTGATATTCCAGAATCACTTATCTGAGTCCTCAAAGCTGCAAGTCAGCCTGATATGAAGGAATGTTTTCCTCCTGAGCTCCCCTCTTCTGGCAGGACCAGCCCTTTGTGGAGGCCCCATTCCAGCACTAGGGATCCATCAGAATTTGGGAATGCAGAAGATGCAGCTCAAGCCTTTTATCCATAAGCTTAGCAGCTTCACAAGTCCCAGGCAGGGAGGAGTTCAGAGCAAAATAAAGCCACAATTTCTCCAATTCAAAAGGAAAACACTGGAAGACATTTCAGACACTGCAATCCAAGTACCAATATTTTTGTATGGACCATGAAAAAACATCCTCTGTTTCCTTTAAAGTGCAAGAGGGAAGGTCCTTTCTTGTCTTCAAACTTGTCCTGTAATTTCCACTGAGAAACTGACTTAGAAGTTAACATGCTTTTTATAATTATCATTAATAATTTCTAAACAGTTTTTATTCAAAACTGTGATTTAATTTGAACTGTTCATTAAAACTTCTTTTCCCCTCAGTGTTCCCTTAAGGCTGAGTAGTTGTTGATGGGCCACTAGAATTTATTCCAATTGTCATTAATCCTCCAATTGCCTTTTTTGGGACTTGGTTGGTTTTTGGGTTTGTTTTTTTTTTTTTGGTTGGTTGGGTTTTTTGTTGTTGCTTTATTTTTTCTGTCTGTTCTGAAGGAGCCACCAAAAAAAAAAATCCCAACAAAATTACCTGAAGAAGTTGCAAATACGAACAAGCAACACCAGAACAGAGAAATATGGCTTGGAAATTCAGCAAGCACAGATATTCATGTACTGTCAGGGAGAGCTGCTTTTATTCACTGCTCCTATTGTATCAGGAGGAAAGATCAAATTCATTTAAATACTGAGAAAAACCTCCAAATGGAATGTAAAAAGCTGCAGTCGTAGAGGTTTTGGTGTTTAGCACAGTCCTACATTTGGCAGGGGACTGCAAAGGGGCCATGCAGCTTCTCAAGCCATTAACTACTACAATTCTCCTTTTCCCTCAAATAGAGAGAGCCTAAGACAATATTTTACCTTTTCTATTAACATTTAATTACAGGAATGCAATTAGTGCCACAGCTTGAAGCCAGGGAATGAAAAGCAGAGTACATGTAGCACATTTTCTTCCTTACAGCACTCAGAGCAGCTGAGGGGAGGATGAGCAGCTGCAGCGAGGTTTGTAAGGGGCAGAAATGACCACAGGGCTGGGAGGGAATGCTTTGGGTTTTACAAGGGGAGCAGCATGGGACAGAGGTGTCTTTTCATCTCCACTCTGCCAAATCCCACGTTTAGCTGATGCAATAAATTACATATGATATAATCAATTATATAAACAAACAGACTGGCAAGATGTGCAACCTTTCCATGGTCGATAAAACCCCTTTAATTTTAGTGATTAGCTGGAAATGAGCACCCAATTAGATGCACAGAAGGAAGAAGGGACACAAAGGGGAGCAGTGACAGTCAGCTGGGCTCCAAGTCAAAGTTCATACATGTGTGACTTGAGGTGCCCGAGATTGCTGATGACATAAAACATCCAAATCTGGAGCTACTTTGACAACACAACTCCTTGAGATGTGTTGACTCCTCCAAAGCAGCAGCAAGAATCAATCTTAAGGTCTTTACACTGCTTCTCTGCATCAGCAGAAGCACTGCAAATGATCCATGACTAATTCTTCTGAGTTAATGAAGAGAAGTAAATCCATCCTTTCTTACTTACTTTACACTTAGGGGCCAATCCACAGCTGAGCTGCCTCTGTGCAAACACGAGCCCACACCAGCAGTGAGGAGCAGAGGATGCTCTCCCTGATGCCTTAAGTTTTTAGCTTTTATATTTTCCAGACCTTGCACTAGTGTATAACTCTGAACTCCATGCAGAGTGTCAGTAAGCTCTCTTCACATTTTGGTCAGACAAAACAAACCTTTTCCAGATGGGAACAACCAAGGGCATCATTGCAGCCTCAGGCCCAAAAAAGTACAAACAAAAGTGAAATGTGGGGAGCAAACTGGGGGAATGTGACTTCATTATCTGAAGCTGTAATTGGACAATTAACTCCTGATAGTCAAATAGACCAAATAGAAAAACTCATGACTTTTATCTGTCTTGGGTGTAGCCTCTGCCAGGCTCTTGCACTGCCCAAGATGTATCCATTGAAGGCCTTCTATAAATACTTTATTCTTTTAACTCTGTACAGCTCTGTTCTAGGCAGCCACTCCAAGGCATCATCCCCAGCACAGGCAGGGAGGAGCAGAGGACATTCTCCCCCAGCTCCCAAAGCCCAGTGTCCCCCCTGACCAGCCACACACACTTGGGCTGCATTCCCATTCCTTCCTAACCTAACACTCCAAACTTCTCTCACACTCCTCCGTTTCTCCCTTAATTACTACAAGTAATTTTATTAATATACTTTGCAGCACCATTAACTATTACCTGAGGCTTAGCTTTAAATATGATGAGACTACATAATCTTAATGGCAGTAATTAATAGTACCATGACTTTAAAATTTCACAGATCTGACCAACAAAGCATATAAAGTGTGGTTTGGGGGGAATTTTTTGGTTTGTTCGTTAGTAATTTTTGTTGGTAATGTCCCTGACAAACAGGAACAAAAAAGTGGGAGTTATAAAATCAGAGGTATAAACAAAAACCAAAGTAACTCCCCCAGGAATTAAGCCAAACATGGAAGTTTGTCCAAAGCACTCAAGCTTTGGTCACCGATTCAGAGACACAGGAGGTACTGGAAAAGCAGAGGTAAGGCCCCATTTGTTTGGATATTTTTTTTACTTCACTATTTTCTTGTGTTATAAGCACTGAAGCGATCACAAACTCTCTCTTGATATTGATATTTGGTGACCAAAGGCTGATGGTCACCAATGGGACAGGGTGGTAAAAGCTTCAGGAGTCTGCATCAGCCAGAAAATAGAGGGTGGACAACCAAAACAGAGACCTTGTTCCTTCAGTGGCACATTTAATATTTAATCCTCATGGCACATCCTGTCAGAGCAGAAAGGCTAAAGCTGTGTGTCCTAAGCAGAGGTTCTGGCAAAATGTTCAAATTTATGACTTTTGTGACTAACCTGTCAAAAAACCTGGCACCAGACATTTGCACTGGGGATCTTTATTTCTGGATTTTATGTTGTCCATCCTTCTCTCTCTCAGCTGAGCAGGGAGTTTTACAAAAAAAAAAAAAAAAAAAAACCAAAAAAAAAAACCACAAAACCTTACATTTGTTTCATTCTCGACTGTCAAAATTCAGCAGCTGCTGCAGGTACTGCTGTACTGCTGTTGTGCTTCCCAGAGGCTCTGAGCAAACAGCTCCAGTTCCAGCTCTGAGGAGCCACAGCTGCTCAGCACCACCCAGAAAATCGTCCTGGGAATGAAAGTACAGCAGTCAAACTGCTCCAGAGATGCTATAAATTACATTATCAGATAAAGAGTGATATATTTACTCTGCAGTGAAACTGTAATTATCAAGAAAGTGCCCTGCCTTTGCCTGCAAGTGCTATGTGCAGTAATTAATTTTCTTCTGCATACTGATGTTTGATAGTAATATGTAAATCACTGGGTATTTGCTACAGATATCTAATAAAATATATCTACTATCACACTCTTGAAAGCATCGTAAAACAACAGTAAGAAGCTGCATGAACAGAGAAATGCAGTGTCCTTATATGTCTTTAAAGCAGGCTGTAGGTAAAAGATCTGATCGTGCCAACACCTGAAACTGCAGCCCTGCTTTTCCAATTATTTTATTCTTAACAAACCCTCATTGCAGTCAAGAGGCTCAAAAGTTCCATCCTAAAAATCTAACACTCGGGGTACTCAATAATGGCAGGGAAATTCTGGTTACCTTGGAGTACTGGTGACCCCAGAGAGCCCCAGGGACACCCAGGCAGGGAGGCTCACAGTGAGGATGCTGCAGCTTCTGCCAGGGCTGCCAGAGCTGGGGACAGAGCTGGGGACAGAGCTGGGGACAGAGCTGGGGACAGAGCAGACAGAAGCCCCACAGTGAGAAAATATCCCCTGGCACAGGCTTTGAAGGGATCTCACCATCCTCCCCCCCAGGCAGCACAGGCCAAATTCAAAATGTACATTAAAAAAGAGCAGTTTTCCTCCTTTCTTCTTTACCATTCCCAGGTACAGATAAACTCCAGGTTTATGGGAAATATCCACACCTGGGAATTAAAGAAGTGCTGTACCTGGAGGGAAACATGAAGCCATTATCTGGTAAAACTCCTCAGTTCAAGCACAACTTGGGCCTTACCCCTCTGCCATGCCCCAGGCAGCTCAGCCCTGCCCACCACCACTTTTTCCTCAATAATTATATGGATGCACAATTAACCCTTTCATCCACCACTTCAGCCCTAGAGATCAGCAATAAAGCTGTTTCAAATGTCATTTTTCAGCTCCTGCAGTTGTGGTGTCAATGGTAGGCTGAGGAAAAAAACCAACAAATTGACTGAGATTTTGAAATCCTGCAGAGTAGCATCACACCTGAGGGACAACACCTTCCCTGGGCCCCAAAACAACCCTTCAGTGTCTCTTTAGGGTGCCTGGGCACTGCTCTTCTGTCATTCCTGGCAAGAGGGAACCACCTACACCCTGAGCCCAGCACCTACTGCTGCAGCTGTGCTCAACTGCAGCGCAATTACCCTCCAAATACAAAATAAAACCTAAATACATTGTTTTCTTACACTACAAACTCTTGTAAGCATTCCACATGTGAATTTTTAGGCAGAAGAATGCTATAATAATCACATCAAGTGTGTATCCTTGACTTCTGCAGAGGCCACATTAACTCCTGACTGAAAAATACTTCCAGAAAAATGATTGTAATTTTGTCTCAATAAAGGCAGCAAGAAGATTCCATTGGGGATTTATTCCACTAGAAGAGAAAAATTATTTTTCAGGAAAAAAAAAAATGCAACTTCATATCTTTTTAAACAACATACAGCTTAATTGGAAATACAGAAAAAAATTAGGACAAAAAGCCCAGGGAAGTTTAAGGCAAAAACTCTTTAGCAGCTTTGCATACTTGAGCATGAAGCAAAAGCAAAGCAACTGATAATCTTCTCTGCTAAATTTATACAAGAGACAGAATATTCTCTAGAGAATTTGTTTCTTAAAAAGAAGAAAAAAAGAAACTTAGCATTTTACTTGACCAAAATTATTTCCTATTTAAATAATCATGCTTATCCACCTACAGACTTAGTATTCTTTTTATGGTGATTTACAGAGTGGCTGTGCCATAAGTGCTGCACAACACTCACAAGGTCTAGAGAAGTTAATGGTGTGCTGGAAGTGCTTGATAAAGAATTTTTACTGTCTTTGCCACTTGACAAAATCGAGTAATAAGCATAATAAATAGATGTATCAGACGTTAATGCTATGAAAGCTTTTCTAAATCTTTCTGTCCATCCTCTTTGCACTTATTCTGCGTGGGATATTAGATTGCTCTGTCTTTGAAAATAAAGCTCAAATTATCTCCTGTTAACCTTTCTGCTAGAAATGCCATCTGTTAATAATAATAAAAAAAAACAACTTTAAAAACTCATTCCAGCACACGAGGATTAACATCCCCACTTTCTCTATCCTAAAGACCATGGATGGCTTTTTGGGACTATCTAAAAACAGAGACCAGACAAAATTAGGGAACAAAAAGCATTTCTATTTATTGAAGGGCCTTCAGGTACATTTTGGGCAGGTGAAGCCCCCCAGGGGCTACACCCAAAAATGGACCACAGGTCACGGGTTTTCACACTTTTATAAGTTTGGTTCATTTGCATATTGGGGGTTCTTCTGCCAATTCCAGCTTCAGGTAATGAAGGCATTTACCCCAAATTTGCTCCCCCAGCTCACTTTTGTTTCCATCTCTGGGGCCTGAGGCAGTGAGGTGTCCTTGATTGCCAGGCCTGGAGAGGAATTGTTGTGTCTGCCCAAAGTGGGAAAACAGCAGCTCACACTGTGCATGGAGTTTAGAGTTCTACACTAAAGAACTGCAGGGTTACAAACATATGGAAAATAGAAAAGCTACAATCCTATGGCCTCACCATGAAGCCCCTCAAAGTGAGATATTCCTATCAGTCCACCCCAGGGCAAGACCCTGGTGCCCAGCTTCTTGAGCTCTCCAGGGAACTGGCCAAGAAACCACTTCCAGAGAAGGATCATTTGTCCCCCCAGCCTTGTCTCATTAAGCCTTTTCAGAGTGCTTCCTCCTGAGACCCACAGGGAGACTTTTGGCAGCAGCTGCACCAGGGGGTTCCAGAGCCACAGAGCAGCTGGGCAGTGCAGCCTCCCCCAGCTCCTGGCACACTCCCACAGGGCCACCCCAAGATAACCAACACAGCCACTCCAGTAAAGGGAAGGGAATAACCAGGATTTTTTTAAAGAGAGATCACTAATGCCATTGATATTACAGATTAATCCCAGTATGACAGCATTGATAGGGACTGAACCAGAGCAGAAATGCAAGTTTTAAAACCTGAGCCCAAGACTTGGCTGGAAAAGCTGTAACATCCTTGGCTGCTTTGTGACAGGCTGACCTGGGCTGATGTTCCCCCTTTTGAAGAGTTTCCCTGTTGAAATTCTGTCCCAAAGCCCAGAAAGGCTCTGCTTTGCACTAAGATGCATTCTGACACACAAGTCCCTTTGATGTGTCAGGACCCACTGCACATTAATAACCCGATTACAGTGACGAGAGCTCTCGATAAATTCCCCTCAGAGCACCAGGTTTGCTGTTCTGAAGTGTTTACTTCCACCCAAACCAGCATTTCAACCAGGAGCTCTCTCAGGGTAACGGGGGAAGCGCCTGTGCCCCTCTCTGCTGTATAACTGCACAGTTCCCACCTCTTCTCCTCCTCTGATTTGGTGATCCCACCAGGAACCACCAGTTTTGGGAAGCATCACCTCCAAAGGCACCAGCAGCCATCCCCAGGAGCACAGAGGCCATCCCATATTTGTCAATACACAACTCTAACATCTGCCATTTACTCCTCTGCTCCCACCCTCCTCGGCAGATTCACTCACCCTTCTTTGTTGCATATTTCCAATTCGCTGGCTGTTGCTAAATTGAATAGCTGATGGTAGATTTGCTTTTGTCACAAGGTTACCACAGACCTTGACTTTTCTCACTAAAGAAAATGACTTTGTGTCAACCCTTAGTGGTTGTTTATTATGGAGACTTCATAGTGCCTCCCAGTATGGATGTCTTTGATTTTGAAAGAAAATCAAAACAGGCGCATGAAGTGTTCTGGGAATGAGGGCAGTGATGAGGAGGCAGAAAAGGACTACATCATTAACTCACTTTGGCTATAAACTCAGCAGAGCCCAATCTCAGCATTATTACGGTCTGTTTCAATTTTAAAGTTCAAGTTGAAAAGGAGATGAGATTGACCATTCATAGGCTACAATCTCTGCTACAGATTCCTCTCTCATGGTTCCAAAAACTGGGTCTAAACCAGTCACTGCACAAGTTAGCTAAAAAATATCACCTACAGCTCCCCTGCTTACTAATTCTTCAACTTGACTGAGAGGCACAGCAGATGCACAGCAGCACAACTGCACATCCCTCTCGCTGCCATTTTATCAGGGAAAAATGTCTGACTTCTCCCTGCAAGCTCTCCTTCCCTTCAAAACTTCCCTCCCCTCCCCAGCCTATTCTCAGTACCTTTTGCCACTCCCATTTTACAGTTTCCACTAGAAATAAACTGAGACAGCAGCACAGCAATCCTGCAGCAGGAGGTAGAATTGCACCCCAAAGTCCAAGCTCCTGAAATCCTCCCCTTACCCAGGGGCACAGCACACACTGCCCAGATTCTTTGCAGAAAGAGAAGCACCAATTAAAGCACTAATTTTAACAGTGTCACTGGTTTAACACAGTTAACACATCCTTCTCTTGGTCAGTGATGGATTTATACACTGAAGTGTGCTGGTTCAGCTGGGGTAGAGTTAATTCCCTTCCCAGAGGCTGTTTTGGGGCTGGGTTTGGATTTTGCTGAACACAGGGCTGATAATACAGATATTTTTGTTATTGTTGAACAGGGCTTGCACAGAGCCAAGGGCTTTCCTGGCCCTCCTGTGGCCACACTGGGGAGGGGCTGGGGGGGACACAGCCAGGACAGGTGACCACAAGTGACCCCAGGGGTATTCCAGACTGTGTCCATCATACTCTGTAAATAAACTGGGGGAAGAAGAAAGAAGAGGGGGACATTTGGATCACCCCTGAGTCTGCTAGAACCCTGCTCCCCTGGGGATGGCTGAGCACCTGCCCAGCCACGGGAAGCAGGGAATGAACTCCTTGTTGGCTTCGTGTGTACACCTTTTGCTTTCCCCATTAAACTGCCTCCATGTTACCTCAGAAGCTGTCACTGTCCTCATTCTCTCTCCCCCACCCCACTGGTGGCTGAGTGTGGGCCTTGATTGTTCTGTGGGGTTAAACCGTGACAAGAAGCCACGAAACACTGGAAGGGCTGGCAGACACTTTCTCTATTAAGCACACAAGGCAAACCCACGTTTCTGAAGCAGGAAACCTCCCTTAAGTCATTTAACTGCTTTGCAGTGATGATCACAGAGATATGCAGCTACACACACTGCATGCAAAAAGAAATTCAATAGTGCTTGCTACGGAGTGTTGGAACAGCTTAGGGTTTTTGAGTCTGTACCTATATAAATAAAAGATTAACTCAAACTTTAAACAAGAGATTAAAAGGACATTCTGCACCATTAGCATAGTGCTCACAAATCTATAATGGGATAAAACAGATTAGAATTACTTTGTTATGTTCATCGTTTTAAATGAAAGAGAGGGTTTGATATCACATAATAAAAAGCAAAGTTATGAAGTTTTGAAGCAAAAGGAAAAGAAAGAAATCCCTACCAAATAACCGTAAGCAAACACAATGTACCATTAAACTGTGACAACAGAAATGCTGCTTCTCATAAGGATGAGAGCATTCACCCCAAACCTCTAAGAGCACACAGAACCTGCACACACAACCCGTGGGGCACAGCATGCAGCCCCCAGTGACCCCCAGCTGCATGCAGGAGGCTGGCAGGAGCCGTCCCAGCATCTCTGGCAGCCCCAGGAAGGTTTCCCTTGGATGCCTGCCGCTGCCAGTGCTCCTCCACCACAATGCTGGCATTGAGCAGCTGGGGCTGGGAACACAGCCTGCCTGTCTGGGCAGCCTGCTGGGGAACACTGGGGCTCTCACGCTCCCTCACAGCCCAGCTGGGCCAGATGCAGCCCCCAGCCCCACGCCAGACAACTGCACCCACAACATCTGCACACTGCAGTCCTCCAGGGCTCCTCTGCCTTTCATTTCCTGGGTTCACTGCGTTTTAAGGCAATTAGACTTTTTAAATTTGTTTTTAAATGTTTAGCAGTCACCCATTTGTTACCCTGAAACTTATTCTGCCTTTGCAGAGGTGTTACTGTAAATGAGTAAAGACAGGGAAATCACAGAACATCCTGAGCTGGGAGGGACCCACAGGACCCCCCAGCCCAGCCCCATCCCTGCCCAGACCCCCCAAGAGCCCCACCCTGGACACCCCTGGCAGCGCTGTCCCAACGCTCCTGGAGCTCTGGCAGCCTCGGGGCCGTGCCCATCCCCTGGGCAGTGCCAGCACCTCTGGGGAAGAGCCTTGCCCTGATCTCCAGCCTGACCTGCCCTGGCACAGCTCCAGCCATTCCCTGGGTCCTGTCCCTGTCACAGAGAGCAGAGCTCAGAGCTGCCCCTCAGGAGGAGCAGCAGCCCCTGCTGGGATCTGACCTCAGCCTCCTCTTCTCCAGCTGAACAAAACAAGTGACTGCAGCCACCCCTTCAGATCCTTCACCACATTTAATTTTCCCCATTCCCTGCACCAAGTCCTCCAGCCTGTTCCAGCAGGAAGGGAATGTCTCCTGCCAGAGCCCCGGGGCTGCTGTGGCTGAGCCCTCGTCCCCACTGCTGTGTATGGCAGAATAAACAGAGAGTGAGCCCATGTCTCAAAGCACAGGAAAAAGGTGACACCAGAAATTAAACTGCTTCTGCAGTGGTCAAGCACATGAGAAGCCATAAGATTGGACTGATTTTCTTTGAGGTTTTTTTTCCCCCTTCAGAATAATGTGCTGGTGGTGGTGTATTTGTATTTTGGTGGCAGAGAAAAGGCTGCAGCACTGCCCGTACCAGGCAGTAAGCAAACACTGCTGAACCTGCCCTGAAGATCCTACAACATCAAAAGACTCTGCTTTATTGAAGAGAAAACAAATGCACACTTCACATTTCTTTTTTAGCAACCTTAGGGTTTAGGATGCCAAGTGTAATAACATCAGTTGACACTTCCACAAGAACACATGGTGAAGAGAGAAGAGATTTCAAGGGGAAAAAAAAAGCACCTCAAAACCCTGTACCAAATATTGTGACTTCTCCTACGCTCCAGAAATTCTTCTGACATTTCCCAATGTGAAACCAAACTGACATCTTCAGCCCACCCAGAATAGCCTCGACTCTTTCTTCCCTGCAATGGCTTTTCTTCCTTTCTCACCACATATGTTCAAGATAAACATCTGAGGCTGTGAAGAAGCACCAACTTTTCAGTGTTAGTGGCTGTACAGCACATCATCTGGAGTTATGGGATGGGGTTTGTTAAAGATGGCATTTCAAGCAGCCAACAAAGTGCTACGTGATCTCAGCAGTCCCAGGAGGAGATTTGCTCTCTCTGGGCAGCCCATAGCAACAAACTTCAGCATTTTTGTTCCACTGAAAGCAGATGTAGGATTTATGTTCCAAAAGACCTGTAAACATTTATGCTAATTGTGCAATAGCACAATATTTTCTTGAACAGTTTAGGAAATTCTCTGATAAAGGGTAGGGAAAATTGGGGATTTTCTGGTACATTGGCAGCAACAAAAATACAGCAAAGGGTCATTTACTGATATTGTGGTGGCATCTGAAGTAGATGAAGGCTACTGAACATGAAGGGGGAGGCAATACCCAGCTGGTTTAAGGGCACCTATGGATGCCAGTGCAGTCAAGCCAGGCTGGAGATCAAACCTAGCAGCTTGCTGCCATCAGAAACACACCTCACTGCTCCTGGGGTGCTGGAGATGGCCATGGAAACTGGCTGTGACAGCTGGAGAATCCTAAGGAGAGATTTAGTGGGTTTATTAAGGTGTAATATGGTTTTATTTTCATTCCTTTGCAAACATGCAAGCCAGGAATTTGCTGTTGTTACAACTAAACGTGCAGCTTTTACACTTAACTCTGGACAGCAACTGTTCATGCTGAGCACTGTGACATATTGACAAAGCCTAAATTCAAAGAGAGTCTTAGCCCCACTCTGCTGGAGTCAGTGTCATGCAAAAGCCCCAGTGAAATGGAAAAAACTGAATTTTTTCAACAGACTCTACCTCTGAGATGTCCTGTATGGATGGATATCACAGGTTTGTCTGTGCAGGAGCTGCTCATCAGAGAATATTCCTTCCATCAACACTAAAGGCTGAAATCAGGAGTGCTAAAAGTTGTCCTCTTAGGGCCAGGAAAAAACCTTACACTGGAGATACTTAATAGGCAGAAATGAGACACTCAGGAATTGGATATCATCTGTTATTTCTCACAAACATGGCATTTAAAGTCAATTAAAACAAGCTCCTACCAACTCCCTGCACCCCCTGCTGTCATTCCAAACATCCCTACGGTCACTCAACAGAACCTGTTAAAAAAAATAAACCCCCCCAACCTGAGCAGCTGACACACAGACCACAGGCATAAAAAGTAACACTCTGAAAGAACAATCAATATAATTTCCCATTAGTTGTCTTCACAGATTTGTCATTTGGGCTTTTCCTTAGCAGCCTTGAGGGGAAAATGAGAGATGTGTGTGACTGCTCAGGAACTACAAAAAGTCTCTTAAAGGCATTTAGAGCTACTGTTGCAATCATTTCCTTTCAACAGATGAATGAACTGAGGACATTAGGCATGAAGAAAACTAATTTTCAATAGAATACTACCTATACATTACGTTCCAGCTGGTTGGGTAACCTCTGGAGCTGCAGGAGCTGCCCAGAAGTCTCCAAGAGATGTTTCCATAGCAGAGCTGATGGAACCTCACCCTGCTAAGGGATGTTCTCCATCTCCAGCAGGGGCCAGCTCTGACCCTCTGAGGGCTCTCAGCTGTGCTTCAGCCCCAGACAGACACAGGATCCCTTCCCCAAAATGAAATTCTGGTCCTGCTGCTGATACTTCAGCATTTAAGCTTTTAGATTTTTCATATCCTGGACTGCATTCGTGTATAACTCCAGACTCCATACAGAGTGTTAGCTAACTGTCTTCACATTTTGGTCAGACCAAACAATTCCTCTCCAGGCCTGGGAATCAAGGACACCTCACTCTCTCAGGCCCTGAGAGATGGAAACAACATGAATTGGGGGGCCAGAGTAAAATACTTCATTACATGCAGCTATAATAGGCGGATTAACCCCGATATGTAAATAGACCAAACTTCTCTGAAAAACTGGTGACCATCATCCACCTTGGGTGTAGCCCCTTGGAGGCTTTTGGCTGCCCAACCTGTACCTATTGAAGGCCTTTAATAAATATCCACTTTTTATTATCTTGATTCTGTGTAGCCTCTGCTTTAGGTAGCCACTCCAAGGCATCACTGCATCCAGGGATTACCCTGCAAACCCCAGCCACACCAGGGCTCCCATCACCAATTCTCCCTCTGCTCTTGGCCAAGTGATGCTCTTACAGAACATCTCAGGCATGCCCCTAAATAAAAACCCTAATTCCAAGCCCTTAGCAGAGTCAGAGCCTGGTTTAGTGGCTCAAACCACACAGCTCAAAGCTGCCAGAGCCCAGGGTGCTGCTAAAGCACAGCCCCAGTGCCCAAAGCTGCATCCACCCCACAGAGCCCAGGGTGGGGATCCCATCTGGGTCTGTCCAGCAGCTCAGTTTGACAAGAAAATGGTCTCACACAGTTTGTCCCTCACACACCTCTCAGACCACCTCATATCCTGGGATTGTTTTGGTCCAGGGGAGAAATATCCCAGGTCACTTTGGCCCCTCATTTCAGGGAATACTGAATGCATTCTCTCCACTACAGAGCCAGAGACATTTCTGACAGTACCCATTCATTCTGCTTTTTTTTTCTCCTTCCTAACTCTTCCTTGACAAATGATAAAAGCCTCTAAAACTACCTCTGCTAAGCACTATATGCACATAAAATCTGTGCTGTTGTGCTGACGGGCTTCTCCCGTGGCTCTGAGCTCCCAGGTCCTCATTACAGAGTCAGGCAAGAGCTTCCAAGAGCTGTGATTGCTGCCTAACTGAACAAAACCCACCCTGAGCACAGAGGCAGAGCCTGCTGTAGGAAATGGTCAAAAAGAACTGGGTAGGAAAAATAAAAAGGAGCAGATTAACTTAAGTAATGGCAGTTACCTGGATATAATCTAAAACAGGGAATTTCTTTAGCATGTGCAGAATTTCTTTCAATGGCACAGATCCCATTCCACCAGGTCCCACAGAGCTGTGACAGCTCCCACCAGAAACACCTTGGGGTCAAAGACGGATTATTACATCCAGGTTCAGGGTTAAAAACAGGGTTATAAATGTGAATTAGCACCACAAGAAGTGAAATATTTTGAGAGATATATCAAATATGTATGATTTGATGTCAAATATGCTTTAAATTAGAATTAAGCTAACAGTGTAGGTCTACATTAGCTTCATCCCAAGCAGGTATTATATCTCCATAATAAAAAAGAGATGCAGACCTATGAAGATGAATTAACTCCCCAATCCCTATTATCTCCTCCTTTAGGCTTTGTTTTGAACAGGGAGTTTCCTTTACCATCCTTTGAGACAAAGCATCATCACACGGAGCAGGAGAAGAAAAAAGCAGCTCCTTTTATCTACTTCTCCATCTTCTGAGTAAATATTACATCACTGCTCTCCCAAGGAAACACCTTTCATCTTTGTTTTAGGGATGGGGATGAGCTGATGTCATGTGTGGTAGCATCTCTCTCCACAGAGAGCAGGCACAGACTCCCAGGCATTGTCCTGGGGAAGGCTGTGAGAAGATCAGAGAAAAGAATAAGAAACAATTCTTATCTCCACTTGCTGCACCTGCTGTTGTGCACATGTGGAATGTGTCATGGAGATTTGTGTACCAAAGGGTGATTTCTCAATTGGACACTGGTGATGGTGTTTGGATGGATGGACCAGTCAGGTCAAAGCTGTGTCAGACTGGCTGGGAGGGTTACTGAATTTCTTAATGAGTATGGTATGATATAGTATAGGATCAGATAATAAAGCAATTGATCAGCCTTCTGTAATCATGGAGCCAGTGCTCATTATTACAGCTGGGCAAACAGGCATGAGAGGAGCAGAGCTGCAAGGGCACCATCCCTGCCCCAGACAAAAACCTGTGCAGGACCCCCCATCACCCCTGCCCTGCTCACAGAGCTCAGCGCCAGCCCTGGCTGCTGAGGGCAGCAAGAAGGGCTTGATGCCTTAGGATTGTAGCTTTTCTATTTTCCATATGTTTGTAACCCTGCAGTTCTTTAGTGTAGAACTCTAAACTCCATGCACAGTGTGAGCTGCTGCTTTCCCAGTTTGGGCAGACACAATTCCTCTCCAGGCCTGGCAATCAAGGACACCTCACTGCCTCAGGCCCCAGAGATGGAAACAAAAGAGAGTTGGCGGAGCAAATTTGGGGTAAAGGACTTCATTACCTGAAGCTGGAATTGGCAGATTAACCCCCAATATGCAAATGGACCAAATGTATAAAGGTGTGAAAACCCGTGACCTGTGGTCCATTTTTGGGTGGACCTGGGAGGCTTCATCTGCCCAAAATGTACCTGAAGGCCCTTCAATAAATAGAAATGCTTTTTAATCCCTTAATTCTGTCTGACCTCTGTGTTTAGGTAGCCCCAAAAAGGCATCAGGCTGAATAGTAAATTTTCTTTTTTCCCTTTCCCCCAAGACAGCATCAAAGCAGAAAATCCCAGTGTGTACATGGCTAGGTGCCATCTGCTCCCCTTTCCAGAGGAACAGTCGTGGTATTTATATCCCCCAGAGTACCCACATTAGCTGTGCATAAAGACTGTACTCCTCCTGCACTGCTCTGCACAGGAATATAATGGCTGCAGAACAGATGGGGAAAACAATACAAGGATATTATTAGGACAAACCCACATTATAAGGAATGGTTCTGTTCCTTATATAATTACACCAAAGCAGGGAGGGGTTTCTAGAGTGCTGCAGTCTCTGGAAATTCAAAAAATTCCATAGAATCAATCTCAAGGTTCCTTTATTGTAGAACATCAACATCTACCCTTAAAATGTTCCAACACTATTCTGAATTTTTTAAAAAGAGAAATACAGGAAAACAGCACTAGTTTTTGTGGGCTTTTTCAAGGGTTAATCCATCATAAAGCAAAAAGTCACAGAAAAGAAAGTGAGCCTGTCCTGATGGTGGTCTGCACTTGCATCAGTCCATGACTAATTCTGCAGCACCCACCTGCCTCTGTTTTCATGTCAAATGCTTAGTCTGGTACTTCTGCCCCCTCCCTCCCACTCTGAGCCTCTTCTGATATTCCATCCCAGAAGGAAAACATCTTGGTTCTGCAATTCCCTCCTTAATTCTGCTGCTCCATGATGACAGAAAGGTACATCCTAGATACTGTGAATCTTGGCAGCTGCATAAAGGGAATAACTGCACCAGTGACAGCTCAGATGACAAGATATCTGCTAAGCTTAGGGAATGTTTTTGCTCTCTCCCAATCAGTTCCCATTCTATTAGGAAAAAAAAAAATATATATATATTGCCCAGTCTTAGACTGGGAAATGTCACAGCCCATCTTTACTGGTCATCAGCAGCGTTCAAATAATTCATGCAGAAAATTACTTAAAATACCTCCCCCCCCCATACAAATGCATCTGTTTCTGATTTAAAATAAAGTTCAATTCCCATTTTTGAAAAAGCTTTTATCTCCAGAAAATACAGAGGCTTCTTCAAAGTTCAGCCATTTGCAGCTCATTTGAACATTAATGGAAAGAAATGTTCTTCCACTTCAAACTATTTCTTCAGTCAATTAGACAAATCCTCTAAATGGAGTTGGTGAAGCAGTTCATGTCCAGGAACTTAATTAGTGCTGAATTCCCAGGCTTGCCTCCACCTCAGCCACACCAACAGCCACCTGTGGGCCATGCAGCTCCTGGGACTGTGCAGGAGGGGCTGTGGGGACAGCTGGGGACACCAGAGGGTCAGGACAGCCAGCACAGCAGCTGGGACAGAGGAGGAGCGTTGGAAGAGGATGCAGGATCCATCAGAAGGGAAAAGCAAATTCAAAACTGAAGAAAGATTCAGCAAAGGTCCTGCCTTCTGCTGGTCATTGGGAAAACTCCCCCAGCAAATGTTGAGAGTAACAGCTCTCCCCTGTGCCCTTGCTGAATTTCTCTTTGGCATTTGCAAACTATTCCTGCTCCACTCCCCTGCAACTTCAATTACACTGTCACTTGCACATTTGTTTGCCCTAGTTAGCTGCTCTGCTCCTGACAGTGGCTCGTGGCACTCCTAATTAGGATTGCTGGCACAGCACCTTCCAGCATCACCAGGAGCAGCCCAGAGCTGCCTGGGGAGCCCAGAAGCAGTGGGAACAAGTGTGGAAGCAGAGTAGCTCTACACTGACAGAGCAAGAACTCCATTTCACACTCTGTGAAGCTGCACTTCCAGTGTGGAAAGCACTGAGAAATTCCTAAAAATAATTAGGGTCTCTTGGGAAGAAAGCAGTTTGAACAATATTTATAGAGAAACTGAGCTAGGGGGGGGAAAAAAAGAGCAGCCCTTCCTGCTGGTGATGTGGTGATGGCACAGTATAACAGTAGAAACTAAGTGAGCTCCTTAATAAAAGGCTCATCTAAAACAAATTTGTCTCATCCTATGAGAGCTCACCCCTTGTTTCCACTTTCTCCTAACCTCCAAGTGAGTACAAGTCTTGAGAGCAATTGATAATTACAATCTTAGACAAAACAATTCTCTAAGTTTCTCTGTAGAGGCAGACTGCAGGTCAAGTACAGCTAAAAAAAAAAAAAAGAATATTACTTTTGAAGCCTCCTTTTGCGTGCTCATATTTATCCCTTATGGAGAAATCAAACTCCACTGCTTTTTGTGGTCACACACCTGACAAGGCCTGTGGCAGAGGGAGAGGAACCCCTTGAGCAAGGTTCTTCTACACTGCCCTTACTCCTCACACAGGATTTAACTCTCACATGGATAAAATTCAAAGATACAAAAGTCCAAATCCTGGCCCTCAGAGTCATCTGGGATTCCAACAAGATGCTCCACCTACATTAATTATGTAGGCCCATTCCTGCAACTTCTGGGCACACATATTAATTGGCTTGGATCCTTGGACAAGAGAGAAGTTGTGTCCCCTCAGGGTATCTGCAAATAAATCACAAGACCCACAGCTCAGATTTGTCAGGATAAGCAGGTGCCTAAACACAGCACATTTCCAACAAGAGGCCTCAGTTATCCAAGACTGGGCAATGAGTTGGTGAAAAGGGGCACAAGGAGCCCAGCCTCACACCGTGAAACAATCCTTTCACAGGCAGAGGCAGCACAAACAACCCCAGGAAGAGCTCAGAGGAAAAAATGCATGGCAGAACTGTTTGATCTTGCCTCCCAGTAAGTTTTTTCCCTTCCCAGGGAAGTCCAGGTGATCTGCAGACTCTGCACATGCTGCCGCACCAGTTTAGTTAGAGGAGAAATAAAACTCAAAGCAGCATTTGGCTTTGTCTGTCTCCTCAGCCCTGAGTTTCCTTGGAGGCTCCCGGGCAGCTCACACAGCCTGGGAGCAGCTCTGGTGAGCAGGAACACCCAACTCACACCATGGAATTGAAGGGGGAGGAGGCAAATCAACCCAGGAACCACCTTCAGGGGTGTCAGAACCAAGGGAAAAGCATCCCAAAGAGATATAACAACTGAAAACAACCCAAAAACATCCACTACATTTTTTTTTCTGTGTAAGAGCTCATATTTCTGTTTTGTTTATTATCAGAAAGGAGTACAATATATTTCCTATCCCATAAAATACACATATAATTTTTGTGGTAATAAGACCCAGGAGAGGCATAAATATTCCCAAGGGTTTCTGCAGTTCAGGAGAACACTGTAAAACAGTTTGATAACTTGGAGATTACATTTCCCTCTATTCACCACACACACACACTCATATAAAAGCCTGCCAAGGGGAACGTTATTGATGCTTTATAACTATGAGCCAATAAACCTCATGAATTTCATTTATTTGAAGACTGCAATAGAAGCAGAAAGATAAGTAGCATCCTTAAATTTAGGATCATTAATTTAATCCCCACCCCCCAACACACACCAGCAAGCTCTCTATGCTAAATCTTTTCATGGTTCTTTTACCAGTGCAAGCAAAACCAGTAAATGCCATTTAGGAAGGAACATTACAAGCCTGTTCAGCAGAGTACCCCTCCTGAATTATCCACAGCAAATGGCAATGAGAGGTTTCTTGTGGCAGAGCTTGTGGTTTGCTCCCAGGAATAATTCAAGGCTAGGACAGAGAAGAGAGAGGTGGTGGCAGGAGAGGAGCAGCAGGAAAGATGGGCTGGGCTGCTGTTTTCAGCTCTTTGAGGGAAGGACCAGAGTCCTGGGGAAAGTTCTCCCTCCCAGGAGTCCCACTCAGGTCTCATGTCCTTCATTCCACCCACTGGAGAGGATCCAGCAGCTCTTTTCCTTGGGAAGCTGTGGCAGACAGCACATGAGGCATTTGAGTGGGCTGCAGAGCAAGTTCAGGACTGAGAGCTTCACCTGCCCTCTCCAAAGAACCTACAAAGCTGAGAGAGGACTCACAGAGCAGCACAGCCAAGGCATTCTGATTAGGAATCATGAGATCAAACCTGGTGCAACAGCCAGTATTTCTGTGAGATGCTGTTAGCAAACACAACCCACCCCAGTCACCCTGCCTTGGTCACCTGGCTGATCTCAGAGAGGAGTGAACAAATGTGTCCTGTGGCCTTTGCCACCACAGTCCCCATGTGCAACACAGAGAGCCCAGCAGTGCTGATACAACTGCTCTGCGTGGAAAGGAAAGGTAGATACAATCCTTTAAACAGTTAAAGCCTTCAACAGAGAATAAATAAGATGCCATGGAGTGCCAAAAATCTATCAAAGGCAGGTTAGCTCTCATCAGTGGTGCTAAAGAGGTATAAATGGACATGCTCAGCCAGGCAGAGAAGCACTGTGGGGAGCTCAGCGAGGGGGAGGAGGAGGGAGCAGCTCCCCTTCCAGATGGGATGAGTTCAGCATCTGCTTTGTTCTCAGCCTTGAATGCCTAAATGCATCTTACACGAAAGTCATCATGCAGAAGCAGAGCCTAAGACAGGCAGAAGGACACATCAAGGTGCACATCTGGGCAGTAGAGTCACACAGAGCTGACATTCCTTCACAATTTGGACACTGCCCCTGTTTGTCCTTGCACACTTTGAATCCAAGCTGGTTTATAAAACCAGCTGGTTAGTTCTGCAAGTTTCTCATGCAGCATGTCTACTCAATCCTGGTGCAAAATTTAATAAGTCCCTTGACTCCTGATCTTTCTGTTTTAAAATTTGACAGCAGCATTTCTGACCTGTGAATCATCGATTATCTGCCCTGTCCAGCAAAATTAAATAAATAAATAAATAAATTGCAGCTGCTGGGTCTCAGGCATCCCTGCATCCCAGCTGCTGCTGCTGCATGCTGCAGCATTCCAGAGGGAAGTGGGAGAAGCCCTGCATAGCAGAGCAGCAGCTCTGCCAACACACAGGTAAAGTTCATTTATATCTGGAATTATCCCCCAAAATCTGTCTCTGTATTCTTGCTGCATACAAATGCACCTGTAGCAGTTACAGACATCACAGAAGACACTTATTTGTTCAACAATAACTCACAAAACGTTAAACAACTCCTTGTCCCTACAATAATTAACCAAAAGCACAAACCATGCCTCACCTAAAATCCCAGGATATCCCAGGAAATCTGATCCTGAGAAACTCATTTTGAAGCAGATTAGTTGGGTGCAGCTCTTTGCCCTTTGGGTGCAGCTTTCAAGGGACTTCTACATGTCCAAAACACACTAAATAATCCAAGAAAACCATTATTTTATTTAAATACACACCCTTAAAAACAGAACTGAAGCCCACACCCCAAGACTTCACACAAATACAAGTGTTTGACATAGAAGTATCTCAAAAAAGAAAGATAAATTGGCTGGGCCCGATGCTTAAATCAGGAACTGAAGTCTGATAATGCATATGGGTACCTATCCTGTGCTTCCTTCTTTAAAAGCCCATGTGTGAAAACAATCTTAGCTAATAAATAGAGAACAGAAATCAATTAAGCCTTTTGACAACTAACACTGCATTACCCAACCCTAATGCTGCCTTTAATTCCTTTTAAAAAAATTTAAGACTATTCAAGCAAATAAGAAAAATACTAAAATTATACACTTGAAACACACAAAATTATGCCTTATTCTCAAAATAAATTATTCACTTGCTTAAGACAGCACCTATTCAAATGTGTTTCCTTGAGGCAAAACATCTCTTCTCCAGTACCATCACTCTCTTTGAAAGCAGCATTCATCTTATTTCCCTCTTTTGGAAAGGAGGCTTGGTGGGAAGGCAAGAACAGAGCTTAAGCCTTCATTTCACTTCCTGCCCCTCCCCACTCTGCAGCCTTGTCCTGCCCATCCCCTTGGGGCTCAGTCCTGGGAGCAGCCTGGGATTTTGGAGTGCTGCTTTGGATGCCAGTCATGTGGTAGTTGTGGTCACTGGCCCAGCTCTAATGGGAAAACAACAGCTTATGGCCAGATCTGAGCTCACTTTGGCCATCCTAGAGCACAGATAAGCCTCTTTTACCTTCCAACATGAGATATTTTAAGATTCTACAGTTTTAACCTCCCATTATCTAATTCACCTCAAGTGCCAACTTCATACCATGAATATCACTCATCACTAGTGATTGTGCTTTACCTTCAAGCTGTAAAATAAAAAAAAAAGGTTGTGGAAATGAAATGGTGGGCACCTTGACATAAACCCCACCAAAATTATGGACAAGCCAAACTGCCATCCAACACCATCTTCATCTCCCTGGGGATAACTGGGTCTTGCACCTGGAATATCTCATTAGGGCTGACCACGTGCAAAAAAAGAGAAGTTTCTGACCTGGGGATCCATGAAAGCAGATTTCCTTTAATACAGATTTAAGGGAATAAAAGCTGGAATTTTATGGAAAAGCTCAGAAATGCAGAGCAGACAAGGCTGACTAGGAAGAGAGCAGTGCCCAAGCCCATCTTCTGGCTGCATTCACCAGGATAAAACACAAATGCTCTCCAGCATTCCTGGAATAAAATGAAAATGCCAAAAAAAAAAACCAAAACAAAAAAAACCTAACAAACAAAAAAAAAAACCACCTGAGACTTCTCACAGCAAGGCTGGAGGGGAAAATACTGAAAGATTTATACACATCTGCAGGTAAGTGCTAGAAAACAGTCTGCAGAGGGTGCAAATTTCATCTTCCCAGCTATTCATCACTTCAGAAGACACTTGCTTTGGGCAGAGAGACATATTGCAAATTTGTTACGGATTCCTCTTGAAAAACATTTCAGGATGGTGTCATTTTCCAAAAATAAGGTTAAATAAAGACAGTGTTATCTGCACCCAATGCAAAATACATTTTACACGCACAACTCGTGGCTGCTGCATGTATTCAAAATGTAACAAAACAACAGAAATGTCAAAAAAACCAAAATCAAAACAAATTTATTCCTCCTTGTCAGAACTATCAGCTATTTCAATTCTTATTCATTTTCCTGTAGGATGATCAATGGTTCAGTTTACAATAATAGTTAAAATTTGAACCCTTCAGAGAGTTTAAGTGGATTAAGTTCCTACTACCATTAGCAAGAATTGCAATTAAGAGGTTGCAAAACACAAAGATGAGCCAAATTTATCATTACTTTAACATTTATCACAAATCACAAACTACAAGAGAAAATAAACATATTCCAAAAAGCCAGGGAAAACCCAATCCTACAGCAAATATTAGATACTCTACACATAAAGAGAGGAAGAAACTTGTTTTCATTGATTGGAGCTTTACCAGGTTTTTAAAACACACCACCAAGAAAAAAATCTTGTTGACATCTAAATTGAGAGGTTATTTGGATGGCAACCCAAATTTTAAATCCCAGGTTGTTCTGCCAAAGAATGCTCAGCCTACTTCACACCTGAATGTCTTTTTTTTTTACCACTCCAGATGCTCACACAGAAAAAAGGCCTTTTCTCTGAAAAGTCAGAAATAATTGATAACAAATAGCTTCAGACATAATTTTCATTGACTTTTATTTGTTTTCTTACATTAAACAAACTTCTGGGTCTTTAAGGCCTTCACATACCTGAAGACACAGATTTTTTTTTCACCATATCACAAGAATAAACACATCTGTATTTCAGGCCCTTTTAAACCCACTCCTTCACTAAAGCTTGGGGCACATCATCTGAATTAAAAGCATCAGTTCATCTTATTTCAAAAATATCCTGAAATTTAAAAAAAAAAAAAAACCAAAAAAAAAACTTAGAGAAAGCCCAGGTTTGATGCCTCTGGGAGCCCACAATGATACTGATGCCCAGACAATGTCTTTTTCTTGATTAAGTGGTAAAAGCTGCATTAAGCACTTTCTCAGTGCCTGCAGCACTCAGCAGGATCGTGTTGGGCTCTTTAATCCCAAAGTGCAGCTCCTCAACTCCTTCCTGCTCTAATTAGACACCTGAAGGTGCATCCTCAGTCTTTGAATTATCATCTCTTCCCACCACTGGAGCAACACAACCTGTCAGTGGGTAAAAAAGGAAGGGACTGCCTTGGGTGGCAATCACAGAGCTCTGGATTATCACCCCAGGCTTTAGTGCAGCGCTCCTGGCTGTAAAGTGGGCAGTGACAAATGCTGGGAGTGCTAATGGAAAAGGATTTACCCTGCACACCTTGGTGAAATTCCAATATTAAAGGCAAAACCCCCATCCTGCTGCCACCCAGGCCAGGCTGATTTGCTGCCTACAAGGATGCAGGTTCAACAGGAGAACTTCTCCACTCAAAGCATTTGAGAACACAAAGTTTTGGTTTGGATCACAGAATCACAGAACAGTTTGGGTTGGAAGAGACCTTAAAGATCATTTTGTTCCAAGCCCCTGGCATGGGCAGGAACAGCTTCCACTATCCCAGCCTGGATGGGATAATCCAAACCCCATCCAGCCTGGCCTTAGACACCTGGTCACCAACACAGTGACCATCACTTCACCTGTACACTCCACAGCACTCCACAGAACTCCCAGGAACCGTGTGCTCTGTCCTGGAATTAAGTCTGGATACAGCTGAAAATAGAGCCTAGAAACAGCTGAAATATCAGCTGTGTGTTTCAGGCATTTGTTCTGACCTAATTATTTCTAAATAAGCCTAGAGGGGGTTGGGGTATTTCCTCCCTCCCTTCTCTCCAGGTAATACTGGAAACCCTCAGCTCCATTTCTCACCCAGTGATTTCAATAACTCTCCTCAAAACATTAGTAACAGATAACTGAGAGATGATGTGGCCAAGTGTCTGAGTATTTTCTGGCATTTTTTCAAGCAGAGGTCTCAAATGACAAATCACTGATGGCTGGAGACCTCTGGGGTTATTGGGGAGTTCTTTTCACCAACAGGACAGAACTGCTGGGATTCATTCCTTGAGCTTTTATTGCAGCATCAGCCTCATTGCATGGTTGAGACAATAGAGAGATGGCAAAAGCTCATGTACTGCCAGCAGCAGCTAAAGATTTCTTTGTTACAGAGCATTTTAAAAACTTTCTAGCCAACAGCACATTGCTAAAGCTCACAGACAGTTGTTCCAGCCAGTCACTAAAAGCACACCTACACCTGTTTCACACAATGCTTGCTATTGTGCCTTTTATTAACAATATACAATACTCCATTATTAAGTTTAAAACCTTCTCCTATCTTTCTAAGCATATTTTTCTGCAGTATTAAGGTCTATCTTAGGCAAGCCTAAAAGTCAAACTATTGTTTCATGTCCTTGCTTATTGTGCTATTTTAACTATTTCTACTTTCAGACTTTGCAACTACAGCTAGTTCTCTGTTTCTCTGCTCTAAGACCTACTTTTCTAACTTTTTAAAAATCTTCTTACCTTTACTATTGCAGATGGGTCCATCTGCAAGGGGCATCCCTTGGCACAGCAGGTGCTGAGGGTTTGAAGAGATGGATGCAGCCAGAAACACCCAGCCAGGTATTTCCCAGTGGGTGGAACTCCTTCCCTGACACACCAAGATACTGGGGAAGATTTCTTTCATTCAGGAACAAAACTGCTTCTTAATACTGAAATTACTTTCCTTGTTTCTTACTCTAAAAAAAAAAAAAACTCCTGATAATACTCAGATTTTATCAGGAGCTGTTACACACCCTAAAGATTCCATGTGAGGCCAGCTCAGACTTGGCATCACCTTTGGGGTTTTTTTTCTAGATCAAGTCTCCCACCTCATCCCAAAAGTCATAGTTCAAGAAGCCACAAAACTAATCAGCTTCTATTCTTGATCCATTTCCAGTAATTGCTTGTAAAAGCCCCTTGTTAACCCAGGGGCTGCCCTGGCTGAGGAGCCTGCAGGACTGGCCATGGCACGGTGACACAAAGGGCATCTCCTTCCCTCAAAAGTCTCAGGAAACAAAGATTTCTTCATAGCCATTGTAATAGCCTCTCCCCTGACCAGGTTTCACAGTTGTATTTTACAGGGGAGGGAAAAAGACAGAAGGGAGGAGGGCAGATGGTGACTGTATCCTGGAAAAAAAAAAAGTGATACTCAAAACCAAGCTGGTTTGATAAATGGTACAAAATATTATCCCATTTCATGACTGGAAGACACTTTGCTAGCTGCAGCCAAACAAGAAAATAAAGAGAAAGGTGACAAAACAGAGTCCTGGATTTATGCATACAGAAAACTGAAATTCATCCACTGAATGGGATGAACCCTGCTGCCCCTGCAAATGGGAAATGGGGGAGAAACAGCTCTAGAACACAAGTAGCTCCAAAATGTGTGGTGTGTTTGCAGAGGAAGAGAAATAAAGTTATGTGATTTACTTCTATATACTGAGTAAAATCCAGATACTATGACTTAGCCTAAAGGAGAAGTGCAGGGGAGTTTGTTTTTTGGTTTTTTTTTTTCTTTTTTTATTTGCAGTGGAGTTTTTTTATTTTTAAGTTTTAAAGGACAACTTAAATGACCTGAAGCAATGGCAAAGTTATCAGCTTGGCACCAACCCCAGGTAAAAGAATTGAATATCTGATACACAAATCAATTAATAAATAATTAAACTAATTAATCAAGAATTAAGCTAATTAATCCATAAATCCATGTTGACTAAAATAACAGTCCTTGATATAGTAACAGGATCCCTTCCATAATAATTTCTGAAATGCCAGTAAGGAGAAGTGCTGATAAAGTTACTTCAAACTTGCACAGGGCATTTCCCTTGGCATGAGGTGGCACCTGCTCCATTCAGCAGCTGCTGCAGCAACACAGGGCAGGGACCTTTCCCACATTCCTTCATGAGGAAGACATCCTTTCCCTCTCCAATATTCAGCAATTTTGGCTTTCCAGTCCTCCTCTGGGATCACTGGCACAAATCAAGGCATGCATATGAGGAGCCTGAGAAAAAAAATGAGGTGCAGCTTCTTAATCTCCCAGTTTGCTGGTGTGGAGATAAACCAGCACATCTGAGTCGTGAGGGGTCTGTGGGGTATTCAGTGGGCAGGACATAAAAAAGAAGCAGCAATAGGGAAAGTCAGGGGCTGGTTCTGTGAAGTGAATAGTCTGGGAAAGGTAAATAGCTGTCAAGAAAAGGAAAAAAATCCACATTTTATGGAGGAGGCACATTCAAATATAACTTATTTTTTCAGACATTTAACTCCACCACGCTCTGGGGCACCTTAGATCCCCATTCTTGCTCCACAGTGCCTCCCTTCTCCAGAGCTTCCCCGAGGTGCAGGGTCAGGAGGCTGTGGCTGGGCTCCACCACAGCACAGGGCATCCCAAGGGACCTCAAGGGCTCCAAATATCAGTTCTGCTCACTTCCATCTCCCTCACCACCAGCCAACCTTGGCAACATAATTATAAATCTTTTCTTTCACAAAGAATAGCTGATATTCCCAATCTCATCTCAAATCTGTGGTAAACTCCATGGCATCTCTTTTATTTCCAAGTGAATTTGCCTTATTAAAAAGTAATGAGCTATTAATTAACTTTGCACTCATACAAAGCTGTTTAATTCTCAATCCAATTAACAGCAATCTGCTGAAGGATTCTAATGATTATTTTAAATTTGCTAAGAGAAACATCTCTGAGCCTTTCATAATAAGATATTTATAGAATGGCTTGGGCTGGATCGTGCTCACATTTTAATTCGATAACATTTTTATAATACACCAGCATCTCTCTGCAACATTATCTCTGACAACACATCATTCAGATGCACAGGAAGGCTGAATAACTAAAGCTGCTTATTTAGAAGTTGTTCTGCAAGGATTATTTTGTTTTAGGCTTTCCCAATCCCAACACAGGCACTCCTCAAGCAGGGTTTCTGCTCAGAGGAGTCACCCAGGGGTTTCACACAGGTGTTTGCCCTGCAAAGACTGCACTTACAGGTTGTTTACCTCCTCTGCAAAGGCTCAGGAAATCATCCCTGTCTGCACAGAGGAGCCCAGCTCAGCTGCCCCACCTGGGGCTTGGCTTGGCTGTCCTGTGAAGTTACACCACCACAACAGAACTTATATTGTGTGACATGGGCAGGTCCTGCGTGGTTGGACAAGAAAAGCTTTATATCCCTGTGATTTCAGCATCTGAAGAGTTTCCCCTCCCAACACACAGACAGAACCAACATCTGTACAGCACAAACACCTGCAGTCACTCACCTTGCAGCATTTCTGATAGAAAATAAAGAGTTTTGCAAAATCTGCCCTTTCATGGAAAGTTATTTCCTCCACCCCTGCAGCAGAGGCATTGAACAGCTAGCAAGCATCAGCTTTTCCTTCTCACTCATATTATAAATTTTCCCTAAGACAAGTAAGGAGCACGCTCAGCTCAACACACTTGGGGAGATAACCTCCCACTTTCAAAAACCACAAATGAAAAAAGCTTTAATATTATTAAAGACCACAGCTTCATGTATGGTTCTTAATAATTAATGGCCACTTCCTACCTGAAATGAGAACTGCCAGAAAAGCTGCAATATTAAATTCTGAGCAATTTCATCACACAGGCCTCAGACACCCAATTGCAATCAGGTGTTCAGAGCAGGAAATTTATAAAGGCAGTTCCTAACTCACCTGCACATACACACAGCACCCACAAACCCTGTCTAGTTTAGCTTTACACATATCCAAACCTGAGGTAATGTAACTTATCACACGTTAGAACTGCCAGGCTCATCTACAAACACAGCCACAGGAACAGCCAGTGGTAAAAGTATGTGTGGGAGGGGCACTTTAAAAAGTGCTATAAAACATATTTTTTCAACAATACAATTCCTCTAATGGTAACTTTTGTTCAGTGATAACTTTTTCTCATCCAGGTGAAGAGATTTTGCTGTTCCCCTCAGGCCTGTTATTTGGACTGAACCTGTTTCTGAAAACTTGTTGGATTCCCCCACTTCAGACACTCCTAATAGGGCATCTATGTGCAACATCTGTCCCTAAAAAACAGGTACCCACTTAGGAAACTGAGGCTAGGAAAGGACACAGCCCATCAGCTATAAACAGAAGTCTAAGAACAAAATACAAATTTTGTTGCATCCATGAGCCCCAGTTAAAGTCAGCACTTCTCTTTGCATATCTACATTGGCAAGATGCAGGATCCTTCAGGAGAGAAAAATTAATTTTCCTTGATTTTAGCTATTAAGTAATTCCCAAAACAGCCCAAAAGTGAGAGATTTAGAGATGTCTACAGTAGGAAATACTGATTTTTACATTGTGGGATCCTCCAGACTCTTCTAATTCACTCATGGCACCATGCAGGACAACTGCACAACATGGAGCAGGGACTGTTCATCTTCCTGATTGATGAACATCCTCTGTGGCTGCAGTTTTCCCTCTCTGAGGCAGTTTGTTCATTTACATGCTCCACAGCCTCCTGCTTCAGAGGGGATACACGTTTGCTGATTTACTCCCTGCCTTTGATTGAGGCTGAGGGCATTGCACATTATTTTATTATCTAGTACATGCACACACAGGGTGCTTTAACTGCTGCATCCATACCCTTATTTTACAAATCAATGCTTTGCCTCTCTCTGAATTAGAAGAGCTATCTGAAGGGATTGATCTGTTCATATCTCTTTTTCTATTGATCATGTCATCTACAGCTCCACCAAGTTTCCTTTGGCACAGAGTACATTCACGTGGTGCAATTTTCCATGCTCAGTGCAGAGACATCTGCCACTGACCTGCCCCAAAGTAATAAAAGTTAAACTTCCTGACTGTTCTGTACATTACCCTCTGGACAGACACATTCTCTCATACACAAATCATTTCTCCTGTCATATTTGCCTGTTTAGATTGAGGACATCTTGTCAACAGCAGCAATTTGTCCAGTCTCACAGGAGAACTCCCCCCCAAACACAGCAGCCCAAAAAGAGGGGCTGACTTGCAAAATTCATGAGCCAAAGGACAACACATGAAAATGCTTTATGCTTTTACAAAGCACAGAGGGGGCTTTAAGGACCATTCACACATCTTGCTTAACCTTAATTTGAAAATAATTCCTGTTGAACTCCTAAACTACTTTCAGGGTGTTGAAGAACAAAACCATAAATCTAGCTCACCTGCTAGCTTCTAGAAAGTTGCTTCTACAAATTATTTTTCTCAAATTCTGTTATGTGGAAAGTTTTTACTATAGAAACAACACAGCAGTAACTAAGAACATTTTTGGTGTATTAAAGAATCAACACTTGCAAACCCGACATTTGTGCCTTTATACACCCCTTGCACCAGAGGGGAAACAACTGTGCCCTGTGATGAAGCCTGACTTGAGCACCAGTTCTCAGAGTCCTGGCATTGAAAATTAATTCTTCTTTACAAGAAAATACAGTTTAAATGTGTTCTTTCTGCCTGGGTGGAATTGAGCTGTGCCTTGGCTGCTCAGAGGTGCTGGGAGCAGGGTTCCTTCACAGGGACCCCAGAACCTTGCACAGCTCTGGCAGCACAGCAGGGAGAGGTTAAAGTTGATGTTTTGCAGCTTCAGAGAGGAGTGAACAAATTTATCCTGTGCCATACAGATCAAAAGGTCCTGCAGCTCAGACAAAGACCAGTCTGCAGAGAGCACCCGCAAACAGCCAGGCTATTCCTAAATAACATCAATTTTGCACAGGTAGGAGCTCCAGATGAATTGATAGTGAGAGAAATAGGGAGGTCCCCAAAGGAGAACATCAGGGGAAGCACCATACATGAACCTTGAATAACCCATTTAATATTACTCACTTTGCATAGAACTTACTATTCAAGCTCATTCCTGCTGAAGTCAGGTGAGCTGAACTTTCTTAACACCGAGATCGGGGTCTAAACCCAGCTCTCAATTGTAGGAAATGATCTCTGAGTAGCAGTACAGAGTAGATCCAAGGGGTTTAGGCTAGAAATTCTGCCTCATCCCTCCTTCCCAATTTTAAACTACAGAAATTTCTACACTACACAGTCTCAGTTGATTTACATGAACTTACCTCAATTACAGAAGCACTAGAAAAGACAGTAAAATAAGTATCAATAACTAACTTGTGGTGCAGCACGAAAGAGAATTTCACTAAATTCAAGATAGCATCAAATAAGGATATTGTAATTTTCATAGTTAACATTTTAATTCATCCCAGTAAAAGGTTTACTAATTGATGGTGTCATACTGTACTAAACAGCACATGCCAGGAGGAACAGCTGCTAATGCTGTCCAGAAACAATTTGCAGCAAGGACTGAAAAAATCAACACATCCAACAGAAAGAGCTAAATGTAAATAGGTAGAATACTACTATTTATATCTCCCTTTTTTTTTCTTTTTGAGAGAATTAATAGAAAGCTGAACCTTCTTTTTAAAAAGAGACAGATTTTGTTTGCTTGAGCATACATAGAAAGTTCATGGAAGTGCAGGATCATTACAAATTAAACAATTACTGGTGCATGACATACAACATGGCTGCAATCAAGTAAACAAAGCAATAAGACAGGAAAAACCTGTCACAGCCCAGGCACCTTGCACCTGGAACTTTGTGAAAACTTGAAGTTTTTTCAGTGCAAAATGCTGTCAGTCATAAAATGAGCAATCTGCTCTACTCTGAACAAAGACAAACCCAAGGTCCAACTGGTGCAGCTTCAGCTTTTCCACGGTGGGAGATAATTCAAACCCAGCTCAGCAGCAGATGAATTCATATGCCTGAAACCCGAGGATGCCATCTGCAGCCCTGCATTTACATTGAACATTCAACTGTGCTCCTGGCAAAGTTCAGGCTCAGCCTCCAGAGCCTGAGCCTCGTACTCTCCCAACATCCACATGTTGACTCCTGAACTAAAGGGACAGCTGCTCTGCAACACTCAAAGGAGAACTTGTCAGCAGCATTAAAGCTGTGGCACAGTGCTTGATGGGCTAGCATGCTGGACTCGAAGGTCCCTCCCAGGCTGGTGATTGTGTGTTTGTGCAGCAGGGGTGAACCTGGGCAAGGGCTCCCTGCTGTCACTGCAGCTTTCCCTCACTTTTCCTGCAGTACAGCCCATGTGCAAAAACAGAAATACCACTTCTGTTTGAAGTCATGCAGCCACAGAGTTTCTCTCTTTTCCCGGGCCCTGGAGGCAGCCTGATGCTGCCTGCTGCAGGTGAGATGGACCCAAGTCAAAGTCAGCATTACTGGGGAATGCACAGGCAACGCTGGGAACATGCTGTCCACACAACTACCAATAAAACCACTCCAGCCTCAAAAATATCTCTATCAACATCCATTACTATATCTATTGACTGTTTATAAAATAATTCTTCTAATATTGGATTTATCTGAAAGTCTCAAGCCTGCAAAATTAACATGCAGAAGAGCTTATTATAAAATCACAAACAAGGACAACTGCAAAGTCACTCTGTACACCTTTCAAAGTTGAGCAGCTCTAAAACAGACAGAAATCCCATTATTGCAGCACAGCATCCCATTATTCAGCACTGAGACACTTTCCCAGTGCTATTACACAGTTCACACAGTGCATGAGTATCAATATGGATCAGTCCATGCAACGTGCAACTGATTTTCCATAGTCAACTTTAAGTGTAATCAAACAATTTAAGGCCTCAATGGGTATTTTAACAGATGGAAAGAAATCCAAATGAATAAAGGCATTTTGATATTTGCTACCACTTAGAGTTTCAAAGCTTTCAGCACACATATGTTTATTCAGAGAGTTGACTGGGATCACGGGTGAGTGATTATTTATTGACATGTGCACAGAGGGATAGAAACAGAATGGGATAATTGGTTCCTTGCCAGAGTAACTGGCAATCATTATTGACCATTTTTTATTTTTGGACATCAGCCCAAATATGATACTACATGTGCCAGAGAAGCTTTACATTTGGCAAAAGTGGAACTACAGGAATAACTTCCTACATGTGATTAACCCCCCCTAATTCAGGGCTAAGATATTCCCCAAACCTCACAGTTAGTCAGGGCCTCCATCTGCACATGTTACGGAACAGCTACACACACACACACATTATTTTCAGCAATCCAAGTAGAAAAACAAGTTGGCATTTAAGAAAAACAAACCAGCAGCACTCTGATGCCTTTTAGACCCCTGGTATGAAGCAGTAATCACCACCTTTCTCTTACAGCCTACTATTAAAATGAGGGAAGAGCAAATGTTTGCTTTCCTGAGAAGGGCAATATTCCAACAGATGAGAAGCAGAACCACCAAATATTGACAGAGCACGAGGATCCTCAATCAGAGCAGAGCAAGGTCAAGCTGAGCCTCTGTCCCTGCTGGGACTTGAGCTGAGCCCCTTCCCCTCCTCAAGGGGAACCCTCTGCCAGCTGAAATGTGGGTAGTAATCCTGTCAGAGGTCTGCAAACAGAGATGCCACACTTACAGGGAGAAAGATCACTTAAAAATCCTCAGACTCATCTGGGCCACAAAGGAGGAGATGGCCGGGTCAGCTCCAAGGAGTGACCAGGAACCTTCCCACATGTGGGCTTTGAAGGAGATCCTTGAGCACAGCTGCTCAGCTGTTAATGCACAAACCTTCACATCAATTCAAAGAATGCTTTAATGTCTTCTCTATACAGCTGAAGTCACAGGAAAAAAATTCTGCTGCTTTTATTTTATCTGTGAGCAGCATCAATGAAAGTCACACACATCAGAAACCCAGGTTTTTTCTTTTCAAACCTAAAAATTCATCTCCTCCCCAAGCCTTTCCTTAAGCATCCTTGTCGCTACACTGGAAATTACCACACCTGAGAAGACTTTGGCCCATATATGCAAATTACAATCTTTCCACTAATTTTTTGGGGTTTTTTTTCTAACACTGTAATTTACCTTTAACTATTAACAGCAGAGAAATTAAAACAAAACCCCAACATTTACTTATGGGATTGCTAATCAAGTTTCCAGCTTTGTTTGAATTAATAGAACTGTCTTAAAGGCCCCCCCTTGAAGCCTCTGTCCCCTCTTCTGCATAAGAATAATGTGCACAAGTGGATATAAATATATACTCTTGAACTTTTAGGGTCACAAAACAAAGACATAAAAGTCTGCAACATTTAGAGTCAAATAAAAAAGTGTAGAGCAGACTGACTGTGTGAATTACAGGCAGATACATTATTTTCAGTTTTAAACCCTAAAAAATGAGAGGTGGGAGGAGGATGAAATCAACACAAGACCCAAAATTTGTTCATATAGTTTCTTTTTTTGAGGTAAAATATTTGCCATATGCATTTGTGGGAACAAGGGGGTTATTCCCAGCTTTGCTAATAATCACCACCTTGTATAGAGAGATTTTGTGCAGATTGGTATCCTTTAACTCACATAAAAACCCCAAGAGAATAATTTGACTCAATGTCTGGTTTGGGAGAGAATTCACAACTTAGCGATTTTCCCCCAGTACAAAATGAACAGGGCAGGGATGGGACACACATGGAGCAGGGAAACCTGACAAAACATCCTGCCAAAGTTCACCTGGTTCCCAAAGCCAGCAGAGGTTTCACAAAAGCATTTCTTTTAAAACCCAGTTCAAAAGCATTTCTGCACCCATTGGTAATTCTGACAATTTTCAGCCTGTGCTTATCCACAGCTCAGCACAGATGTGCAAAGAGACTTGGAGGAAGATGCCAGGGGGAAAGGAAAAAGGCAGTCACCTCTACAGGCAAGGCTTTATCTGGATGAGGAAACAGTGCTAACAGAAAGCAATTTAGCAGCTGACACTAAACTTCCTTGCTTTAATACCTTCAAGTTAAAAATCAATAGATTTTAATTGTTCATCCCAAAGTAATGTTATGTTCTGAGCTGAAGCAGTTTCCATGCTTTCTGCTAAAGATTGCTTCTCAGCAAGTGTTGGAGTATTGACTCTGATTTCACTCATCAGTAAAATACTCCATTTCAATTCCTACATCATGTAATATAAAACTTGAACGTTTTCCCCAAAATTAAGTAATGCTGCAGGAATACAGTGAAAACTGACACCTTTTTCCTGTCTTGCCAGTGCTGCTGATCTAGAGGTAAATGAGCTAATACTACTGAGGTAAAAGACTGAAAAAAACCAGATCCCTGATCTGTAAATGACAGAAAAAAGCCAGATCCCTGATCTGCTAACACTGATAGAGGTAAATGACTAAAAAAAATAGATCCCTGATCTATTTGTACCCCCACTTGCACAGCTACACACAGGACTGAGGCTGACCCTGTTTATTTGGGAGCCCTCCAACATGAACCAAAGGCTCTCTGCAGCCACAGGAGCCAGCACAGCCTCAGCAATTGGCTCAGACAGCAAAGTCTCATCCTAAACCATCCTTTCCATCTGTTAAAAACTATTTAGGAGCTCCTTCAGACCAGGCAAGATGAGAACTACACCAGCCATTCTGCTGAGCTCGTGAACGTGTACAAGTACAGATAAATACCCACATCTTTCCCCACCAAAGCAGGGAGATTCAGAGCACAGGAGCTCTCTCCTGCCCTGTTTAATGCACACATTTAAAATACTCTTCAACCTGCTTCCAGGAATAGTTGCAGTGCTTGCAGTTCACACACTACCACAGGCAGGCAAGGGAAGATTTCAAAAATCATTAAATTTAACGAGACTGCTCCAAGCTTAGAGACAGCAGCACTGTCAAAGCTGTAGTGGGAACTAGAGGTGCCAGTGGAGCACAGGAGCAAACCCAGACTAACCAGGATGGTTTGGGCACACAGCCCTCACCCCCAGCACAGCAGGAGCCTGGCCCCACTGAGAGCTCTCTCTACTTCAGCTCCATCAATGAAAAAAAAAAATAACCAACCCTCTTTCTCCTACAAACACTGCTCTGCTATATTGAGATGTGATCAAACGCAAAAATAAGTCTCAAAGGGAGTGCTGGCAGAAAAGGGATTTTGGAGGTGTCAAATATGCAGCACTACACTTGGTAGCACCACTCCCTCTAAATGTGTTCAGTGAGTTAAACCACAAACAGCCCCAACACACCACAGGAGACAAAACTGACTTGGCTTTTTTATAATTTACAAAGTTAAAACACACTTGAAGCTTGCTTCTAAGCTAGGTTAATCCTAGTGTCCAAGCCACAAGGACAGAAGGGATATCCACATTTTAATGAGGCCAAGTACTAGAAGCATTTTTAGCTCTCCAAAAGAACAAATAAATTGTTCAAGAAGCTCTAAAAAAAAAAAAACCAAAACCCAAAAAAAAAAACCAACTAAGCTTCTAGCAAAAAAAAATTATAGACAAGCCAGTGTGACACAAAAAATAAATCTCTCTTGTATATTGTCTCAAAAAAGAATTAGTATGTTTTCCCTTAAATGAAAATATAACAGCTACTGACACTCTGATTATTAGCTTTCTGTACCAAGTGGACATCACTGAGACAGTAAATCAGGATGAACATAATATACCAATTTATTCAGCAAAGCCAAATATTTGAGCAAGCACACACTGAAATTTAATCAAGCAAGAATCACCTGGGAAATCCTACTTTGTGCATCAGATACCTCCAAATAAATCCCAAAATATACAAGTATGTATAAAATACATACAGAGAAAAATGTGACAGTAGGGACAGGTTTTGCATAAGGGTTTATCTGTGCAGAGAGGATTAAAACAGACACACAGACACAATTATTGGATGATGTCCTGGTGCCAACCCAGGAGAAGGCAACAATAATGGAGGGACTGGAGCACCTGACACACAAGGAGAGCTGGGAAAGCTCAGCCTCAGGAAGGTTCATGTGCATTATCCATGTCCAGGGAAGGAATAAAGGAGATGCCCAGAGCAGCTGTGGCTGCCCCTGGATCCCTGGAAGTGTCCAAGGCCAGGCTGGCCAGGGTTTGGAGCATCCTGGGACAGTGGAAGGTGTCCCTGCCATGGCAGGGGGGTGGGATGAGGTCTTTAAGGTCCCTTACAACCCAAACCATTCTGTGATTCTATGATCTCTTCCTCCAAGGCAGAGCTGGCACCACTCAGTGTTCCTGAGGTTTTTGGAAGGTGATGAAGGAGCTCCACTGATTTTATTGAACACATGTTCATGGATGACAGCCACGATCTAAACAAACTTCCTTGAGAAGTTATCATTTGATACTACTGAGAAATAGGTGCCAACATGAAAGCACAAACCCCCCATGGCACCTTTCATCAGGAGATCTTCAAATAATTCACCAGTGCTCATTAAGCACCCCCAAATTCCTGAGAGATAGAAAAGAAACAAGGATGCTCCTTACAATAGACTTCTGTGAGACATGGAAAAAATTCACTTGCTCAAGGTTGTCAAACAAGATGGGGACAGAGTTGGGAAGAGAGAACCTGAGCCTCCAAATCCCTGATCTAAGCACAGTACCAGAGATCTACCTGCTCCCTGGTGGAGCATGCCCCAATGCAGGAATTCCTGCAAGTACGAAGAGTGAACAGCTCTCACAGACTGCATGATTTCAGTGCAACATTCAATGGGCTGCTCTGTCCCCAAGGAAAGCTGAAGTTAGCTAAAAAAGGCAAGATTTCGTTCCCACCTGCGAGTATACCAAATACAAGAGTGGTGAGTCAGAGTACTTTGATTTTCCTGGTGAACCACGAGCAGACAGAGTGCTGTGATATCCTTAAGTCTGAAGGAATTAATTAACAGTGAAGTATCATAAGGGACTGGGGGAGGGGAACCTTGATTCATGTTCATCTTTAAATACATTTTCTTTAAATCATTTCCTCGTGCAATTACTCATATATTGCAGATAATGTTCTTGTACTCGATTTGCCTTGCTGTAAAACAGCAACATAAACATTTTCCTCCTCCCTAATATCTTTGGAATCAAAGTTATCATCCGATGAGAGGCATCCAGGGGAACAGTATTCAATACAACAAATAATTTTTCATTGGTATTTACTTCCTCTTTAAAATATTAAAGGGCAAGGAAGGAGTAGAAAGAGCCAAGGTCAATTCATACATAAATATTTCGCTTGGAGATGCAATTCCTGCTTCCATTTACTTTGTACTATTTTATAACTGTGTCCTAGGGACATGTACTGCCAGTAAATTGCAGTTTAAGTTTCCAGGCTTTTATTTTGTACTGAGCTCCCATAAAAGAGAAATTCCAAGTTCCATCTATTTCTGAACAATTAGCTAGGTGTCTGTTCTGACAGACAGTCTAAGAAGTGGCAGCCCTGTCCTCTGCATGAATCTCCATGAACCATTCCAGTAGAATCCTTCTCTATGACAAAGAGAAAATTGCAATTTTGCAAAAAGCAAACTTCTTCATCCCACCATGCTTCTCTCGCATTTTTGCAACTTGCCACAAGCTTCTCCCACAACACTGAATCATGGAATTGTTTAGACTGGAAAATACCTCTCAAATCATTGAGTCAGACTGTTAACCCAGCGCTGACCAAGCTACCTCTAAACCGTGTCCCCAAATGCCACATCCACACACCTTTTAATTTCCCCCAGGGATGGTGACTCTACCACTGCCCTGGGCATCTGTGACAGTGTTTGACAGCCCTTTCCATGCAGAAATTTTCCTAAATATCCAATCTAGTTTTCCCCTGGCCCAGCCTGGAGCCGTTCCCTCTCCTCCTGTCCCTGTTCCCTGGAGCACAGCCCGACCCCCCGGCTGTCCCCTCCTGTCAGGAGCTGTGCAGAGCCACAAGGTCCCCCCTGAGCCTCCTTTTCTCCAGCTGAGCCCCTTCCCAGCTCCCTCAGCCGCTCCTGGTGCTCCAGACCCTTCCCTGGACACTCTCCAACCCCTCCAGGTCTTTGTCACGAGGCCCCAGAACTGACCCCAGGATTCGAGGTGGGGTCTCACCAGTGCCCCCCAGCACAGGGGGACAATCCCTGCCCTGGTCCTGCTGGATTTTTCAGAGATGTCAAAATCCTTGGTGTGCATTCTCAACAGGACTTTCCAGCAGGCAGCAGCCTCTGGCAGGTGTGAGGTGAAGTGTCGGAGCCCAGCACATCCCTCTGGCTGCCCTGGCTGTCTCAAGACCCTGGCAGGGGGCTTGGGGACTTTGGCAAGAAGTCAAATCACCTGTGGCTTCGATTTTAGCCCGTGGGAGAGGCTTCCAACTCTGTATGAGGAATTACAAGCCAAAAGAGTTTGAGTAGTGTGATAGGTGAATTGACACAGCATGGAGAAGTAGAATTTTGGGGATTTTTTAGAATGTAATTCAGGGGTACAAGATGGAAGAATCTGGGTATGTCCTGGCCTTCTTTTCCTTCGTCTTGTCCTCCATGTCTTGCTGTGATGGTGACACTTTTCTATTGGTTTAAGGTAGAGATCCACAGTCTAACGTAAGTGGTGGGCATTGGCACAAATCTGTAATTTTGAGTATATAATGTGGGAGCCACCCAAGGCCTGGAGCACACTGCTGTGGCTTCTGTACTAGACAGACCCCATCAGGTCAGAGAGAGAATGCTGCAGATAAGGAAAAAATAAACAACCTTGAAAACCTGACTTCACTCATTGCAGAGCTCTCCTTCGGCTGCCGGGCCAGGGGAAAAAGGACCTCCACACTGCTGGGCTCTCACCTGCTGACCCTGACAGTGAAGCACTCGTGGCTGGGTGGGATGAGCCCAAGGAGGACAAAAGCAAAGCCCATGAGCTGCTGGCAGCCCAGCAGCACAGGAAGATCCCGTCCAGCAGGGCTTCCCTCCTTGCACCAGCAGCTTGGCACAAACCACCATTCTCCTGTCTTCCCTCCATCAAAGAAATGCATGAAAGTCAAACTCAAGACCAAAGACTAAGAAAAATCTACTAAAACATTTTTAACCACTTATATCTCTTTTTACTTCTCTTAACAGAGGTGTCACAGTGGAAGATCTAGAGGTTTCCTAAATAACTCAAGTCACCCTGACAGCCTCAACAGGAGCAGATCTGCAGATTTACTGGGCACATGGTATGAGCACAGACAAACACCTGCTGCTGTGCCACTATAAATTCCTAGAACATCATTTAACATGGATGGGCATTGCAGGAACACAGCAGGAATGAACAGCCACTGAATGCCTTGCAAAAGGAGAGAGCAGAGTAAGGAAAATGGATTGGAAACCTAGGGGCATAAAGAAAAAGGAAAATTTTGAAAAAACTCATTATAATTTGTTCTCTTTAACTCTACAGTAATACCAACATTGAGAACAATAGCAAAAAAATAGGACCGAAGTTAATTTTCAGAAGACATTAATTCCCTCATGTTGACTGATAAATAACAATGTTTTCTCTCCTCCTTTTTTTCTTTAATGGGATTCAAATTATTCCATTTAATTGCAACAGCACTGGTTTCCCCACCCAGCTTTCTGCTACTCCAGTGAAGCACAGGATGACCTTAATTGTGTACATGATGCTGATTTTGGTTCAAACAAGAAGTACAAGTGCACCACGTAGCAAATACAAATTTAAAAAACCCATAAAGGCTCAAATCCCAATTCATTGCAGTCCAACGGCTTCCTTGCATGTCTAAACCACAATAAAATTCCTGGCAGCTCTTTATGATCACCTCACAGAGGAGCTGCCTGCACAGCTCTATGGACATGTACTACCAATAAAATACAAGTTGTTTCCAGGCTCCCATTTTGTCCTGAATTCTCATAAAAGAAAAATTTCCAGTGCCACCCAGTTCTGAACAATTAACTAAGTCACCATCCTGACACAGACAAAGCCTGAGAAGTGACAGCTTTGCCTTCCTGCATGAATTAGGTGCCAGTGGAATCTAAATCTATGACAGCAAAAAGCAAATCTATTAATTCCAGCACACTTCCCTTAAATTTCCATGGCTTGTCATGAACTTTTCACAACATCAATTGTTTCAACTGGAAAAGCACTTTACTCTGCCCAAACCCCCAAACTTCTGTTCTTATCCCTGCCTTATCAGTTCTGGGGTGATATAAAAAAAGATGAGGGTGTTGCAGAGTTACACAGAGAGCAGCAACCCCTGCCCCCTATACATTTATGCAGCCAAAAAGAGAAGCCCACAAATTCCTGACCACTCAGGTGATGGGCTTCCCTGCCACAAAGGCACACTAAGAAAATACAAATATTAACATCAATAAATAATCAAGCTTTCCCAAGGGTATTAGTTGCATTAGTAGGAGGTTATCTACAAAACCCTGTGCCAATCCTCTTGCAGGTTTGACTGAAAAAAATCACCTGACCACACACTTCTGCCACGGGACCTTTAGTTGTTTATGCAAAAGATGGATGGCCCTGACTGGAGGGGCAGCTACTCAATATTTTGTTTTATTCTAGCTCCGTGGACCCATGCATTATTTACTGCACACTATGCAAACTGAGCTCCACAGAGAGAATTATTAATTTCCTCTCGGGTTTCTCAGCAGCTATAGAATTTCTGGGCTTTCACCAGCATTCAGACACCCTCATCACCCACCTCAGAGCCCTGTGCTCGACCCTGTCCTTTCAGGCACCCCAAGATGAAGGATTAACCCACGTTAATATGATGTGACGTTCCCCATTTGCAGCTCCGGGATTTTCAGGGTCCTGCGTGGCCCCCTCACACAGCAAATACAGCAGCTCTGAGTGCAGGTGGGATGTCTCATCTAAAGCCCTTTTTGGGGCCCCACCTCAGCCCCCCCAGGGCTGATGCTCCCCTGCCACAGAACTCACCCACCAGCACTCGGGAATTCTGATGCAGAAATAAGGCATCACATGCTTAACACTCCTCCTCTCCCTGACTGGTACATTATGTGCTTCTTTAGCACCTACAGATAATATCTTACACTTCTAATTGGGGTTTTGTTGTTTTGTTTGGGCTGGTTTTCTGTTTGCTTGGGGGTTTTGGCTGAGATTTTTTGTGGGGTTGTTTTTTTGTGATCTGCTCTGTTGGCTTTTTAATCCCACACTCATTATTTGCCCCCTGATTAGATAAGGTCTAAATGCAGATTTAGGAGTGAGGGAGATGTGTAGGGGCAGATGATATCATCTTGCCTTCACCATGATGCTGTTGGTATTTAACAGATAATCAGATTAATTAAGAAACAGCAGAGAAGCATTAGTATGTGTTATCATTTATACTAAATACAGCATCATCACACTTTGTTTTCCCCTCACTCTACCTCCTCTTCTGTTCCCTCTTCAATAGCATTATAAAAAGCCAGAAGTTTTAGAGGGGAAAAAAAGCCTGCAGTAGATTGTTCAGTTTTTTGTCCTGTCTAAATTAAAGTGACTCAGACAACAGAGTTTCCACCATTTCCTCTGGGACACAATTCCACAGCCTCATGGATCTACAGCAAGATTTTCATAATGCCCAAAGTAATTATTTGCTTGTTTTTATCTCATTCTATTCCCTTCATTATACATTAAATATTTCTCCCTTATTCCCCTTCCTTCCCTCTGAAGTACTCTCCCCTTCACAGCTCCATTCTCAGTTAGAAATCCAGAAATTAAATGGGTTTAGATACTGTAAATCTTTGTTCAAAAGAGGAGAAATTGCTGTCATTTGTGTGTACTCTCAATATGTTAATTTGTCACTCCTGGAAATAAGAGGATGCTCAGGGGGAATATTCCAGGTAGAAAAAACATCCTGACATATACTTTTTAAAATACAAACACAGCAGGTGGCATATTCTGCCCTTAGTGCTCTTGCTGCTTTCAAACCCACGGTTCAGTTTGATGCAAATATGTCATCAATTGCCAGTCAGTCCTCTCAAAAATTTCAGCATTAATCACCCCCAGATTTCTCTCCTCCACTCAAAAATCACTTTGTATACACCTTCACTCTGGATTTACATCGTAATACTACTCAGGATTTCAGCTAAATTTCTGCTTCAGATGCTCAACGCCAACTTTTTTTTTAAGAACTGAAAATTTGGAAGTTTACCATCACTAAGCAAAAACTTATAAAGGAACTACTTCTAAATGTTCTCAACATTAATGGAAATTGCATCTGAAGTCTGATGAGTGATCCTTCTGCCATCCCCTGTCAGGAAGAACTCTGTGGATAATCCAAAGTGGATAATCCAAATATTCTCCTGTATTTTCTCCAGCAATTCTAGCAGGAATTACTCTTGGCAAGAAGGATGATAAAAGTTTGGGGTTTATGTATTGTTAATGCTGCTGCTGTTTCATGTTTTAAACACCTGCAAGTCACCCTGAAGTCAGCAACCACTGGGAATTACACTAAAGGACACAAGAAAATCTAATATTGCTTTCACTGAAACACTCATTTATTGAGCATTCTGTTAGCAGTGGCTGCTCATCAGCATAGAAGCGAAGCCTCTAAAAAGCTCAAAGAGAAAAATCATCATCAAAAAAACCCACACCAAAAAAATCACACCAAAACCCAGGAGTGACTCAATATAGACAACTGCCAAGCGACCTTCAGAAACCAGCAAGTAACATTCCAAAATATTACTGCCCAGCCATTATCAGAGATGGCTTTGTATTATTACTAGAAAATCACAGTGCAAGGGTAAAGCAGATGTCCAGTGCATCCATACTCTGTATGTTAATTATTTTTTTACAATAAATATGCAAAGAAATCTGAATAAACATATCATAGAACATGGAAATCTTTGGCATGTGGAAAAGCTTTATTATAAAAGATGCAAAGTTGAGTGTTTACATTAAAAGGGTTATTTTTGCTTGGCAAGTTCATTTAAGGACAATTAATTATACTTTCTTATTTTTGCAGGCTCTGGCCTTGGCAGTCTCCAGGGTTATCCCTGTGCCAACAGAGACACTGTTTATTTCCAAGCTTTCCACTTCTCTGATCATTCCTACCAAGTGCTGATAGCTGTTAGTACATACACCATCTCCCATGTTTTAATCATAAAAATATTTACTGTTTGCGTAGGAAACCCTATCACCAACAAAAAATTTATTCAGGAAGCTGGGGAAATGTTTAGACCAACATTTGCATAGCAAAAATTTCTTTTTAGATGAGTTTTTTTTTTTTGAAACCTATTATTTTTTACTAGATCACATGGATCCATCCTCCCTGGTGGAATGTTTGGAACTGAAGAACTGCAGGGAAGCACCTGGTTTAGAGCAGCTTTTTTCAACAAAATAATCATTCAGATCATATTTAGGAGAAACTCCAGGTGGGTCTAGGTTTAATTTACACAAATAAATAAATTCCCACTTCCTAAAATGAAATAGTGGGTGCAAAGCAGCATCCCTGGCAAGGGCCAAATGCACGTGTTTGTGCACAGGAGTGCCATGGAATCGGGGGGATGTTGGCAGCCTCGCTCTCTGTACCTGCCTTGCCAGGCAGGGGAGCAGCAGCAGCCCCAGGGCACCTTCCAGAGAGGGAATGAGGCAGTGCTGGCACAGCAGCCAGGCCAGGGGAGCTGGGAGCCCCCATCTCAAAGTCAAATCCATCAGCTGATTGCTCCCTGTGCAGCCAGAGCCAGCAGTGCAACACAAAAAAATCTGTCTGGCGAAAGGCTCAAAACCAGATCTTTGAAGGGAAGGAGCAAAGATGAGTGACTGGTTTTAGGGGGGTGATGAGTGATGGATCCTGGATGTTTAATAAGGGTTGGCTGCTGCACAAATTGAGGCACATCTGGGCTGTCTGGCACAGGCTCTGACCCAGGCCCAGCGATGCCCTGAGGTACCCAAAATATCCTGATCAGCCACTGTGATAGTGTGCTGCAGAGTGTAAATATAGCAGGCTTTTCCTTTTACATGTTTGATCCTTCCCATTACTGAAATAAACAGTGTGCAACTGTCGTGTGAACACACGAGCAGAGCTATGAAATACCAGCTGAGCTGGAGGAACAACAGGGAGAGCTGCTGCTGCTGGCATGGTTAAGGCTCTTAAAACATTAGCAACTGGCAAATATAACAGATAAATACACACTTTTCTAAACAAACCTAGGATGGGCTGCAGGTAAATTCAAAATATTCACATCAGTTTGGTTTGTGAAGGGAGATGCTCAGTCACTGAAATTAAAGAACTAGGTGCTGTATCCCATGTTTCAGGCTAAGGAGCAAAATTTGCAGCCATGAGCTATCTCACAATGACTCTGGTGGACATTTAGCTTAAAGAAAAGGAGACTCTATCAGTGCCAGCCACCCTCCCAGCCTGAGAGCACCAAGCAGCCCACTTCAGAGCTTTATTCTATATCTGTTTCCTCACTGTTTCTGTTCTGGCCAAGTCCCCTTTCCTATTTCTCTGCATACCTGCTCTATACACTATATTCTCCTTCCCATCACACTCTGCCTCACTAACCCCACCAAACCCCAGGATCCTGTCAGCTGCCACCCTTCTTGCTTGACTGTGGCGCTGCTCATGTTTCTGCTGCTGTTTCTGTTTCTCCCTTATACAACTGCATAGAAAATATTCTTCAGGGTATCAAAAAACCCCAGTAATTTATGCCTCCAAAGCATTTAGCAGTTGGCTCTTCAGTATTCCAAAGTTACTACAGAACAAAGCCATCCCTTCGGGTTTAACAAACAATTAAGAGGGGAAAGGGAGTTTCTATTAACGAGGCTCATTAGGAGAGGAGTTGGTATCATTGCAAAACTGGCAATTGTCTCTGAGTCTGGGATGAGAAGGTAACAGTGAGAAACACTTCTGCTCATCACTTGACAAACACACCCAAGCTAAAGACCAGAGAAAGCACAGAACAGACTTTCTGGAGATTTACCTCTTTTAAACAGGCGGATGTGAATGGAAAACACCAGAAATAGCTTATTATTGTTTCTCTTGGTGCTTTTCTTAAGAACTAAGAACAAATTAGTAAAAATTCTTGGTACCAGCCAAAAGCAGTGGCAGAGTTACATGGACAGCCTCTTGCCTTAGCTGGTTGGGGCTCTTTAAAATCCACCTCTCAGCCACACACCTCTGCAGAAACATCAAAACCACAAAATATTTCCCTGAGAAATGACTGACTGTGGTAGAAATACACTGCACTTCACACTTTCAGCAACAACTGTTCCCATTAGAGCACTGAATTACCACCTAGGAATGCAGAATGAGATTTGGGCTGCCTGCACCTAAGTGGGTACACGTTGACAGCAAATCCCTTTTCTGGAGAAATGAACCATTAAGCTCAGCAACTTCCCCACTTGCTGACAGAAGTGCTCTTCTGCTTATCCAGCAAATGCTGCCGCACTTCCACTAAACAATTCTAAAGGAAGAAAGGCCCATTATGGAGCAGATTGCTTTAATTCCCTTCTTCCTCCCCTGCTTTGTGCCCTACTTCTACTAGTCACAATCTAGTCACAATCACACAAGCTTTTCACTCCTACAAGTCATCGTTTATCTTCTCAAATAAACAAAACCACGTGGCACCATTACCATCCCCTTCTCCACACTTAGCCATTTAAAAAAATCCTGAAAGCTCGCTTCACAAAGTTGGTATATTTGCCTATTTAGGATTTCTTTTCTCCCCACTGCTATTGAGGGTTAACTTTTGAGTCAGCACTAAGGGGAGGAAGATTCACACACATTCAGATTAAGGTAGGAACAACAAATCCAGCAGTGCTGGAGTCAAAAGCACAATATTCCAATAATATCCCCAGCACAGCCTGAAGCCCTACTTCTGCTCACAGATGTAATGATACTTTCTTCAAATTCAAAGAGGGAAGGATTGATTCTCAACAAAAAAAAAAAATGGATAAACTCTGGCTGAAGTGGCAATACTCTTGATTTTGTTGTTCTTCACAGCATTGCAGAGGAGAAGAGTGGAGCAGCCCTCCTTCACTCTACAGCTGAATTCACAGCCAGGAGCTGCTTCCCAGTGATTCAACACAGTCACTACCAGGAACGAAGCTGAGATTGACAAGGATATATGTGGAAAAAAAGTGATAAACTCTGTTTCCTCTGTAAAGCCAGATCTGAAGCCGTTTCAGCTAAGAAAACATGGGATATGGGACACTTTGAGCACTTCCAGCACAAAGGCAGCAGCAGGGCTGAACAAAGAGCTTTGCGTAACCAGAGGTTGCTCAGGCTGCAGCACTGATCTGTGCCCACACAACATCATCAGCTGTCAAACCCCACAGCCTTCCTGAGAGATGAACTCAAAAATATCAAGGAACAAGAGCCAGGTCCCATCCTCCCAAAATTCATAAGCAGCTCAATCATTCTTCAACTACATGAGCAGCACCACTTCAAACAGCAGCAGAATTCACCAAGTCGGTTTGAATTCCCAAGGCTGCAGTCCCAGGGGGATCCAGCTGGAGGAAAGAAATCAAGCAACTGGCCTTGGATTGATTTACAAGCACTACTTAAAAGAAAACAAGAAAACCAGAGGAGAGCAAGCACTAAGTAGGTCCTTTCTTCCTGGGGTTTCTTGTCCTGTTTTACCAGGACTTCCCAGAATTACATCATCTTTAACTGGGGCATCAAACAACACCTTAACAGCCTTCTTTCTCCAGAGGTCCTTGTTTTCTTTAGCTGAAATTTCTTTCTTATCAGCATTTTCCTCTGGAACATGCAATGTCCTGTCATCCAGTTTACAAAGCATTTGACATCTCCAAACTGCAGTGATAGATGGGATGTATTTATTGGATATTAAAAAAAACAAGCAGGACTGATTAAATGATGCATAGTCTGATTAAGACACAGTAATTGTCTCCTTTACCATGAAGATGTATGATCTCTAGAGCTCACAATAATGAACCATTTTTGTTATGTAATGACAAATGCACAGAAAGATAGGACCAGGCCGAGAGAAGTCCTCAATGATGCCATCAGGAACACCCACCACTGCTGTGTGCCTGCTCTTTTTCTCTGGCTTTGCCTGGAATGGCATTCAGAAGTAAGAGACAGCACCAGGCCAGGAAGGTGGCAGGGTAAAAGGTAGGTAAGGATGTCTCAAAAAAAAAAAAAGTAGAGACCATCTAAATGAAGGTATATGTGAGTAGTGCCATCCAGCACAAACAGGAGAGAGCACCAGCTAAAGAAATAAGAAAACTAGGAACTGTGAGTGGTATAAAAATGTCACTCCAGGCCAAATACATTGGCTTAAATGAGCCAAGTAATGCTGCTCCATAAAACGTTCCAGAAATACCAGAAGAGCCATACACCATCTTCTTATCAAGAATATGAACACAGATCCGAGGAATGGCAGCCCACAAGCCCTTCCTCAGGGGAGTGGAGCCCTCTGCTACTGAGGCAATGGGAGACACAGAAGGTTTCCTGCTTCACGGATGGAGACCTGGACTACAACTTGTTCACAGCAGCAGGTGACTCCTGCATGATGCTGCTACTTCAAATACATGTAAGGAAAGTCTCATCTATGAATGTTCCTATGAGCATATTTTGGAAGCTCAGTTACATATTTAATCTGTGCCTTACAAGACACCAGGAAACAGACAGCAGCAGTTTCCATAAAAAATGAAGGAATGTCTCTTCAGAAAGACAGAGGGCTTTATATAGCAATACACACACTCATCCTGCTGCTCCTCACTCACTGTAAGGGTTTGTGGGGATGTCAACCAGGCTGCAGGATTTCTGTGGGAAAGCAGAAATATTGTCACTCTCATCAGTGAGCAAGCCCATGTATACAATCAGATTTTGGTAGGTGGATTTCAGACAACATCTGCTATTTTTATTCTTTTTCTTAATTAGGACCATGGTAAATCAGTCTCAAATTCGCCCATTGCCAAAATATTTAAGTTCCAATGCACATCTCTCCATTGTACATTCAGTGCTTCCCATACAAGTGAAGAACAATACCTGCCAATACACATTCGTGCACCTCACTTATAACATCACAATGAAAATTACCAGAGGCATAAAACAACTATTATGATAAATAATGAGCTTTAAAAAACCCATACGACACAGAGAGAGAGAATCAGAGACACTGATCCTTCTGTGCTGAATGTTATTCAAGAGGATTGTCAGAGCAATGCTGAACAGATCAATTTATTTCTCTTTCTTCTCTCCACTTAACTGGATTTCATGTACAAAAGTAATTGTTCCTATAAGAAACAACCCTTGTCCGTGGCTTTCGAGGTTCAAAGCCTCAGACCTACATCTTTACTACTATTTGGGTTTCCATGGCAACAGATGATGGTGCCTTCTGAAAAAAAAAATATACTTTAATATTCTACAGTAAGTGCCCCAAATCATTCCCATAATATTAATGAAAACTAGAGCACGTGGGCCTGCACGCAGAGCGTAAGAGACTTTAAAAGTACAATTAAACAAGAGAAGCAGAGCTCAGGGATTTGCAGGAGGGTGGATGGTTAAAAAGGGCTCTGCATTTGTAAAAGAGAAGGATTATCCCTCAGAGATTCACAAACGCCTTTATACACACAGTGACCTTTCGTTGCCGCTGTCGAAAGAGGCAGTCTCACAACATCACCTTCTTAGGATTAATTGTTTATGTATTAGAAAACAAATCGAGCCAGCCGGGGATAAAAATAAAGTGGAATTGTGGTACTAACAGCTCCCCAGAGGGAGAGAAAAGTGATTATTGAGTTAAATGGCTGCATTGTTAACAACTGCCACACAGAGCAGCTCGCTCAGAAAGGCCCGTTTTTCACCGCCAATTTACTGACAGCAAAACCTGAGCAAATTAACTCCTACTAAATTAAGGCTTCCCCCAAAAATTTCTTTGCAGTTTGCTCCCTTTTCATCTTCCCTCCTCGCTGGACCAGCCCTGTGTAATGAACTCTCAGCTGCCGCAACTTTGCGATGTGGCAGCAGCCTTTGGGAGCGTTCCAGCTCTGCCAGGAAAACAAGGAGCAGGACAGGGAGAAAACTAAATTAAGCACTGACATCAGAAGAAAAACAAGTGTTAAATAATCTGGTGTTCAGGTCAACAGCCCCCATGTAAACCCTCTGTCCTACTTTCCCCCCCCCCCAGATGCTTTTTCACAGCTGCAAATGACTTTATTTATCCCCCCCGTTGTGCTAAAAATCCTCGCAAAACAGACAATAGCAAAGTGTGCGGCAACTGCAGGAATACCCCACATGTTCTGGTGGAGAAAAGCCTCACACGGACTTTCAGGAGAAGAACTTCCCAGTAAGTAATGCTCTTCCAGTTTCAAAATCCTGAAAGAACTGGGTACCACTATCATTACCTGGGGCGACTTCTGTGGGGGCACGGAAAAGTAAAGCATTTAAATCAGCAGCTGACCCTAGAGCTGACAAAAAAAAAAGTTTAGAACCTCGAAAAGCATATGTTGAGTTACAAATACATACAGAGACTGCAGGGAAGGGGAAGTAATTGCTGGGGAGAAGAGTTATAAATAGTGATCGAGAAATTACATGGAGAAATGAGCGGTAGCCAGCTCCCTCAGGATGAAACGAGGCATTCCAGGGAGAAACCATGAGCATTCTGCTGTCTTTTTGTAGTATTCCTAATTTTACTTTGGGGATAACACAAAGCAGCAGCAGCTGTGCAAATCGGGTAGGAACTGACTACATTTCGTCTTGACTTGTGCCGTTCCTATTTCCTAGTCCAGCGATCACTTAAGAAAATAAGTTTATTTTTAAAAAAAAACCCAGCCGACAACTTGCACAGTGATTTTTCGGGATGTTTAACAAAAGATTGTTGTATAAATGCAGTAGTCTGAAAAATAATCGGAGACGGGAGGTATTTGCATCCTAAAAGTTATGGAGAGAGCACCACCTGATGGAAGATGCGGAAAGACAGCGATGGTATTAACTGGGGACACTCCAAACTTCACGGAATTTTCAGGGACAAAGTACACTGCAAAATTTTGCTTTTTACGATAAAAAAAAAATAGCTACAGAGACACAATTCAGACCAATACATTTCACATCAGATATTCATTTTAAGAGTAGAAAACTTTATCATAATGTCAGTACTACAAGCAGCTCAGAAAGCAGTTATTAAAATTTGGATGAACACTCAAATAGGAGGGAGAAGGGGATACTAATGATTAAAAAAACCCTCACAGATACTATTTCCATGGAACTGGTAATTAAAATATTTCACGGCTTTCCTAAAAATAATTGAAATATGTTAAATTTTCATGCGTTTAGCTCATATTACATTATCTCCCTCAAATACAAAGTGTCTTCTGCCCCCTTAAAACTTTGCTATTTTCACAGAACACTCTTCTTTCCAAGCATCTGGCTAAATGATTCATCAAAAGCCCTGGATCTAATCACAATTGATATGACAAGTGTCAAGAACACGAAAACAGTTGGAAGGGAGAGAAAAGAAGGGGGGAAAATAAATAGCTCCGCATATTGCTTACTCAAGGAAGCAGTTATTTAACTAGGTTAGATTTCTCAGCCTCTCTAATAAATCTGTGCTTTGTGCAGTTGCCTAGCAATGTAAACTCGATCCCGGCGGTGTCAAAGCCAGCCGGGGCGATGACAGCTCCTCCTCGGGCCAGGGTCTGCCCGGCCCTTCCCAGCTGCGCCCGAGGGCTCGGGGCAAGGTGGGCACAGTGCTCAGCATCCCCGACACGCCGCTGCTGCTGCTTTAAAACAGCGAGACAGAGCCACCCGAGCTGCTTCGAGTCACAAAAACCTTCTTGTGTTTCAGATGAACTCAACTTAGTTTCGTGCCCCCAGCACGCCTAAGTCGCAGGCAATGAGATGTAGCCCTATGTTAAGCGACATAGCACAGGGAAATTTTACTCGTCCTAAATATATAGGTAGTTTTAAAACACTTTTTTTTTTCCTGAGTCAAGAGGGAATAAAGCTTTAACTGCTTATCTTTTAATGTAAGCACAAACTGCAGTGAGGAAATTAATGTATTGCAAGACCCAGGAGAAAAACAAGACCCATGTAGCTTTGGATTACCTACGGAATAGCACGGGAGGAGAAAGCCAGCTTTATAAGCACCTGTCATCTTCAAGTAATTCAAACTATGCCTAAAGGAACTCGTAGGAGTGGGAAAATAGCCGGCTACTATTACTGTACACATGCCAGGGAGCAAAGTACTCCTTAGCATCAACGACAGAGAAAGTGACAATTGGGAAGGAGCTGATCCGAGTAGCTGAACCCCCGAGAAAGTTCCTGGAGCTGTGACATGCAAGTGGTGAAACAGCTGCCACTAAACTTCCAGAGCAAGCCCAGACCCCTTCCCCTGGCCGGCGGGGAAAGGCAGCGGCTCCCCCCGCGCTGCACATCCCGCAGGAGCCAGCCCCTGCCTTGGGCTCGCAAACGCTCTTTTCCACCAAAAAACGCCTCCCGTATCGCGAATCCCGGAATGAAGGCGATGCTGTCACCCCTTGCCACACGCAACTTTCGCAGGGGAGAGCCTCCCCGGCCCCAGCCCCGGCGGGACCCCGCGGAGCCCCGCACGGCCGGGCAGAGCCCCTCGCATCCCATCCGCGGCGCCTTGGCTACCGAGGCTGCTCGCTGCCGCTGGCCAGCGCCTTCCGAGGCGCCTCCATCCCCCGCCGCTCCCCGGATGGCACCGGGAGCTCCCTGCGAGGCCGCGGGGCTGGAGGCACGGACGAGGCGAAGAGTTCGGGCTGCCGGCAGAGCCGCCCGCGGCCGGGCTACCCGGGGGACGCGACAGCGGGGCACCGGCCGGGCGGGCATCGCTCACCTGGGAAGACCTGTCCGTCCACCCTGGGCAAGAGCTGCAGGAAAAAGACGATCGCGGCGACGCCGGTCATCCTTCCCCGGAGTTCACCGGCCCTCCCCGCTGCCGCGGAGCCGCTGTCTCCCCGCCGGTATCCCCCGCATCGGTGGCTCAGCGCGGCGGCGGGAGCCGCGGTGCTGCTCGGCGGAGCCGCCGGAGTGGCGGCGGGCGGGGGGCGGGCGGGAGGTGCCCCCCGAGCCCAGCGCCGGCCGCGCCCGCGCAGAGCCGGCCCCGCTGGCCCGCCGCGGCGGGGGCAGCCCCGGCGCCCTCCCCCGGGGGAGCGGCTGCCTCCGCGGCCGGCGGGGAGGGCAGCTTTGGGGCGCTCGGTGCCTAGTGAAGGCCGGCTGCGCGCACGCACAGCGCCCCGCGGCAGCGGCTGGAGCGCAGCATCGCGCGGCGCGGCCAGCTTTGCTGCTCCTGCCCTGGCTCCGGCGGGGATGGCGAGGCAGCGCGGGGGCTGGCGTTAAACGGAGGGCTGGCATTGGGGGTGGGATTGGGGCCGGCAGCGGCGCGGGGATGGGATGGGATGGAGGGAGCGACCCTCTGCTGGAGCCAAGGAGGGGGGTAGGCCCCCCGAGCCCTGCCGTTTGATGGGGCGGCTGCTACGAGCAGCTCACGGGCACCTAGAGCTGCAAACAGTAATTTCCATCCTTATTCACTTTACTTTCGGGAGTTCACTGCTGAACACCGAGCCACGCCGCGCCCTGGGCACTCCTAGGGCTTAGGCGCAGGCAGGGAGACAATTCCGGGCACGATTCTAAGAATTACTGTCTACAGGTAACTTCTTGACCCAAAATGCTAAGTGGAGCGGGGAAACCCAAGGCCTTGAATAGGGCTCAGATCAGTGTGGATCAGACACCTGAGCTGGAATTCTCACAGGAAAAGGAGAGCGGTGATGCCCGGACAGAGCACCCGTGCGGCCAGCTTTGGGCAGCCCGCAGCTGCAGCGGGGGTTGCAGCGGGGGCTGCAGCGCTGCGGGCTGTCGAGGCCGGCTGCAGCCGAGCCCGGCTGCCCCCCGGCCCCGCTGCCCGGGCTCTCCTCCCGGCCTCGCCCGCGGCTCCGGCGCTGCCGGGCCCGAAGGGGGCGGTGTTGGAGCGGCGGCGGCTGCGGCCGCTCCCGCCGGGGCTGCCCCGGGCTCGGCCAGCGCTGCAGGAGCACCCACGGCTGTTTGAAACAGCCGCTGGGCTTTCCACTTTAAATACTGCCACAGCGCCGGAGACCTGTAACTAGTGGGGTATGGAAGGTTCTTAGGGGACGGGATGACCTCGGGACTCAACCTGCTGGGATAATCAGAAATTTCTTCGCTGAAAGAGTGGTCAAGCACTGGCAAAGGTTGCCTTGGGGAGATTTAAAAGGCACGTGGGTGTGGCACTTGGGGCATGGGTTCTGTTTGAGTTGGTGGGCTTGGCAGTGCTGGGTCAATGTTCTGAAAAATGTAATTTCCAACCTGTTCTGGAGTAACCACTGAAGAATTGCACGTTGCAGTCCTTGATGCAAGAGCACCACCCTGGGAACCAACAGAGGCAGCATCAGTTTGCAGCAAATACTCCCCTTCAGTTATTCTCAGCCTCAGCCAGAAATGAGCTTGAGAGGACCCTGTATTTCAACAGAGAAAGGTTGGGTTGGAAGGACCTTACAGATCATCCAGTGCCTCCCCTGCCACAGACAGGGACACTTCCACTATCCCAGGGTGCTCCAAGCCTTGTCCAGCCTGGTCTTGAACACTGCCAGGGATCCAGGGGCAGCCACAGCTGCTCTGGGCAGCCCAATCCTATGCCCAGCCCTAAAACTCCTCCAATCAACGATGTGTGACCCATTCTTTAGGTGTCGGCATCATTTCAGAAATTAAGGCACGCCTTTATCTTTCATTCAGCACAGAGACAATCACAAACAAGTACAATTGTAGGTGAAGGGAGAGCAGAGAATGGAAGAAGAAGAAAACCTCACTAAGTAATCTGCTAGGCAGAAAGGATCCAGCCAGCCCAATAGACATAGAAACCACTGGAATAATTCTTGGATCAGTGCAAATTGCCTGGGCAATAAGAACAGAAAGTCTTGAAACACTGGGATGGGTGCTAGTAAGAAGTGAATAAAACAGTATCAAAGAACAGCTGTAAAAACCAAACTCTAAGTAAAGTTGTTTTCATATGAACTGAAAGGGAAGAAACAAGCAAGTCTGGCATTCATGTTTAGAATGACAAAAAATTGGTGAACTAAGTGATTTCCTGAGGTCCAAAGGTCTCAGGGATTAAAAAGGAGAGAAAGTTAATACTTCTTACAGGGCAGATTTTCAAACCAAGAAGTCTGCATCATAAGCAAAGTGAAGGGTGGGAGGGAAGATCTAGATAGAGAAGAAAGGTTAGAAATAAATTGCCTACAAGAATCTAGGGAAAAAACTAAGGGACAACTGCCTTGGGCATCAAATAGTGCAAAGGCAAACATTAGGTTGAACTAAAATCAGGGTAAAACTTTATAAAGGATTGTCTGAACTCAAAAAGTGTTGTGAGAAAGGAAAACAAAGAATATAAGATGCAGATGATTGCAGAAACAGGATAAACTAAAATTAGGCAGATGTAAGCACAAAATCCTAAAGTCTGAAATTATTCCAGTTAATTACAAAGTCAATAGATATTTGTAACCCAGGAGGATTGAAATAGTCTTCCAGAAAACAACAGCATCTTTGAGTACTAGATATATAGTGGTGGGATGAAATCCAGCTATTAAAAGAAGTTGTAAGGCTGGAGAAGGGAAATGAGAAAACATGCTGCAGATAAGGAGTATGTCATTTAAAAATAAAGAGCCATGCCATCAGTATAACTCATTTACAGCCAAGGGAGCTCCTGAAATTCACACAGAGCCATAATCTTGGTTCATAAACCATCATGCAAGACAGGGACAAGTTATGCTCTAAAACTCAGGTGCTCATCAAGCAGTGATGCACACAAAAGCTTTTATAATAGGTGGCTTTGGAGCTGGCATGAACAATTAAAACCCCTACAAAAGGGTCTTGTCAGATTTCTACATTTCAGGGCTAATATGTATTACATGACATTATTTTCTAAAAATGACAAAGAAAAGTTCTGAGTCTGATCCCATCCTGGTGTACAACACTACAGATGATTTTGCTGTTACTAATGGCTCTCAAGTGGCTTAAAAAAGAAAACATTGACATAATCTCTGAAGTTTTTTTGAGCTTGTCGTTTGAGGCTTCTTGACTCTGTAAAACTGTTCTCTCACTGGGTCAGATGAGACAAAAAAAAAAGTGTAAGTCTTTGTTTTCCAGGGACAATCTGTACCATTTGTGGTGAGGAAGATGAAGTGCTAAATAACTGAAGGCACTGTCATGTTAGGACAGCTGATGTATTTAATCAGGTTAATACATTAAACAAGATCAGCTCACAAAACTGAATCAACCTGTATGTTTTTGAAGTATTTCACAAAAGAAAGGTTAGTATGTAATTATCCAATCCTACTACCAGGCTAGAATGGGAAGTTAGAGGAACTCCTCCAGTCCCCTGCAGTGTGTACAACATCTCACAGCTCCAGCACAAAGGTGACTGGCAGACCACAGCCAGGCTGCCTCTGCTACAGACATCACAGCTCCTCTGCCTGAAAATGCATACTCCACAGCCCATGTACTTCTTTTGAAGGGTAGGAAAACATCTTCTTGCAGTTCTACAGGATTCTTTGAGGGTATACAAATCCCCAAAACACAAGTCTCACTCAAGTCTCGCTATAGGCACAGTCCTAGAGGTAAGGAGAAGCTTCACTCCACACACCAGTGGGTGCTTAAAGAGAAGCTCAGCTTTGAGAAGTTCAATACTCACCAAGATCAGCCAGCTCAACAGAGCAAACTCTTTTTTCTCCCTCCAAGGCAAGCAGTAAATGTGTACTTACAAATAAATACTCAGACAACTTACATTTCATTACAGAGCTTCCTATTAGGCAGCATCCTGGTTAAAAAACAGGATCGATGGGTGAAAGTTTTAGGTAAACTTCAATGGGTAAATTAAAAGTTTCCACTTCCTTATATTATGCACTGAAAAATCTGGGTCTAGCACATGATCTGTTGAGCTTTTGTTGTCATGGTGTTAAAATAAGGAAACTTAACCCCTCAGGTCATTCTCCTGATACCATTTGCAACTTCACCATCTGCCATCCTGATTGCAATTTTTTTTTATTATTAAAAACAAAACCATCTCTCCAGCAATGGCTTCACTTCTTTGTGCAGATTCATCCATTTTTATAGATAAATATGTGCACATCCAGACATGGCATCGCCACGGGAAAAATAAAGCCACACCACATCTGTGCATAAACTTAACCACTGAGGAGTTAATAATAATCCAGCTCAGTGAGTATTAGGGAGAAGACCTCTGCCCAGTTCTCTGTACCCTGTAAGTGGTGCCTTTTCTGTTTTTCCACTCCCACCAAGTAATCAGCACAATTACAGATAATTATGTGCTCAAATGCAGAGCCCAGCTGCTTTTTCCAACCTGGTTACAAGTTGAAATCATTAATCGATGTCACACACATTGGCATTGATCTCTCATGCATTATCCTCATTAATAAGTTTCTTCCTTTCTGAAGATAAAGAAATTAACTACCAGCCATCAATTATGCAGAAATACAAGTTCACCTTTAGACAGGAGCACAATGACACCTTCTGGGAAATGCTAAAAGGGCCTGGATCTAGCAGTTTATTTTAACAATGCTGGATCATGGAAAAGCAATCTATTAATACCATAGGCAGACACATGTAAATAGAAAGGTACAGCAAGGAGGCAACATCTGAAAATGTCAAACAGCCCAGCAGTTCTTCTTCATTAGCAGTAAGTCTTGAATTTAAATTTTATCTTCCCATATAACAGAATAAGAGTCAGAGGAGCTTGATAAGCATCTTTCTAAAAGAAAGCACAACTTTTTCCATGAGCATAGCTGAATTTATAGATCACAAGTAATGAAATTCCACACAGCTGTAACACACAATGTTCGGCTTGCCTGGCTCTACTTCACTACACCTGGCTGAAGAGCAGAAGGGGCAGCTCCTGGCTCCTTGTGCTGGCTGCAGACTCAGGGTGGGTGGAACCTGCACTGGGAGAGGGGATATTCCCTCTGGAAAACACCCAATTGTGCCCAGTGGGGAAAGCTCTCATGTGCAGCCTGAGATGGCCGGGACAGAGAAATCAGAGCCAGGCTGAAGGGAGCCTGCACCACTGCAGATCCACAGGCTTGGAGGGAGCAGGGAGGATTTTCTGAGCAGCAGGAATAGCTGGTGCAGCATTTGTGCTGTGCTGTTCCATCAGGGGACAGGCTGGGCACCGACAGATTGCTCAGCCAACCTTTTCTTTCTATTCAATATTTTTAAGATCCCTCTGAGCTCTTCACCATTATCCAAAGTTTGCAGCTCTTGCAGTGCCAGCTGTAAGTTATTGTCAAGGCAAAGCACAACAGAGGGATGTCAGTGTCATTGCTGCCACCTTCTGACTCACTGAGACCTCGAGTGCATTTCCCTGCACGGAATTATTTCCCCACTAATCCTATTCTTTTTAGCTGTTCTCAAAGCACTGAGCAGCTAAAACTCCTGTTTTACCCAAGTTCCATCACGTGCCAGGATACATCTCAAGTTCTAGTGCTTGATGCTGCTCACTTTTCTCATTGAAGGCTTCCATGCAAGTTTTGCTTGATATAAAATTAATCTGAATAACACTGTGAAGTGGGGATCTGGATGATATTTGCATCATCAAGCAGGTGCTCTGCACAGCTTTCCAGAGTATGCTGCCACTGAAAGGGGAGACAAGGGCCTTTTCATCAGCCACAAGGAACAGGACAGCTCCTCCAGGCAGGGGACATGAATTTGTTGCTACTTAGACAATTCAGAGATCCCACTTGCAATAGGAAACCTCAGCAAGACATCTGAAAGTGATATTCTATCTTTGAATCTGTTGGGATTCAGAAATAACTACTGTATTTGACAGGTATAAGGAAGGGAGCATTCCAGTTAAAGATTACTCCAAGCCCAGTTTCTGGAGCAGGAAATAGCATGAATGAAAAAATTCTAAAAACTTTTAGAAGCATCTTGATTTTTTTTTTTTTAGGGGTAGAAGGAAAAATAAACAGCTGTGACAAGCTTGACTCCAGCTAGCATATCTGAAAGTCATTTTTCCCCCACATACATCAAGCTCAGTGTGACAAATTACAGACACTTCTTCCACTGCCTCACTCTGTCGTCCTTCCCAGAAACTGCAGAATCCTGATTTGGAAGCTAAGGTTCTACAAGGCAGATTTCATTAAAAAAAAAAAAACCAAAACAAAACCAAACAAACAAAAAAATCCACCAAAAAACCAACAACAACTAAAAAAAAATCAAATAACTACAACAAAAAAATGTAAGCCATTTAGGTTAAGAAATGAAAAAAGGGCAAACAGAGTTGTCTCGACCACTCCAGCTTGTGAAACTTTGGAAAGCAGAGTTTGTCAGAAAGGAAAAGCCAGAAATGTTCAACACTTCATTCACACATGAACCCACAGCAGGTTTTTCACTTCTATTTTGCAGATATAAAATCAGAACCTGTCACTATGTGGATGCACCCCAGAAGTACAGAGTAGAGACAAGCAGGAAAAATTTCTACATCAACTGGGTAGCCAGGCAGTGGAATGGGCTGCCCAGAAAGTGGGGGAATCACCAAATCACCATCCCTGCAAGTGCTCCAAAAATCCTGTGCATGTGGCACTGAGGACCTGGATTAGTTGAACATGGTGGTGCTGCTGTGTTGACACAGTTGGACTTAATGACCTTTAAAGGTCATTTCCAACCTCAGCAATTCTGTGATTGCAACTTCTCTAGAAAGTGCAAGAGGCCTAGAACATTGGGAGTTACTTTAAAAGTAAACCAGTTCTGTTAAAATTTATGACAATGTGCATTAGCTCAGAGTAAACCATAAATTGTTCCCTTATTTTCTCCTGAGCTGCACCCAGGGGATTTGAGCCCACATAAAGAAAGCAGCTGAGCATTGGCAGGAGGTGGAAGCCTTTCTTCTTGCTGCACAGCACGCAGAGCACCACCCCCTGCAATGTGCCAATGACTTGTGACTGAAGAGTCACATCCATTATGCACTCATTCAGGAAAACATGGATGTTTTCAAGTAAACTACATGGAAAACTTGCAAATTCCACAACTCCCGTTTTTAATGGATTGCTCATGAAGCTTATCTAATAAAATCTACAGAGAAATTTATAAGCTAACATAATGATAGCAAATATTTTTTGTTGAGAATTTGCAGCAGTGTTACAGGCAAGCATAAACTTTATCAGTTATTTGGAAAATATAGAGTGCCATAAAATAAAAGTAATTAGAATTAATGTATCTTCACTCTCCCTCCCTCAAAAAAATATCACTTAATTCCTCTTTAAGACATAGCCATTCATCAGGGTTCATTAAGGCCATATTTCCCTCTCAGTGCTGTGTCATTAACAGTCATTAGCAGAGGAGGCAGGAACACGGTGTCACACAGCAGAGCTTTATCGGCTTGGGAAACAAAGGAGCAATCTCCTCCTCAGGCCAACTCGTGTTAGGGACAAAGGGCCTGTAGGAAACACAACCCCAGCCACCCATTCCTTCACTATTTAATTCAGCTTTCCCTCCTCCTTCGACCATCCCATGGCAAAGTCCATCTAAAGGTGTTTAGGTGAACAATTACCATTTGTAGACAGCCTCCAGACTTGCACAAGGGTGCAAGGCCTCCCCCTTACATTTCCCACATGATGGTTCTTCATCTTCCCTATTCAGGTGCCTGAAACCCCCCATAAAGCCAAGATCACCAAACCCCCTGGCCCTGCCATTTCAGTGGCCAACTCACTGGGCCTCTTGGACCAAAACACACCCAAAGCCTGCAGGATGGAGGCAAGGACTGCTCGTATTTCTCTTTTCCCAATAATGTTCTCCTACAGGCTGCGTTCTGGGTTTGCCATACTCAGCACCATCAGCAGATGCAAGATATCCTACAGCAAGGACTTGCCTTTCTGTGCAAGCCTGTATTCCCCACTGAATTCCTATAGCTATCTATCCTAAATGCAGCTTTTAGAAATAAAATTCAACAGCTGACAGCTGGCCAAAGTCACAGAATCCCCAAATGGTTTGGGTTGCAAGGAAACTTAAAGCTTACTCATTCCATCCCCCTGTCATGGGCAGGGACATCTCCCACTGTGCCAGTTTTCTCCAAGCCCCAGGGACATTTCCAGGGATCCAGGGGCAGCCACAGCTTCTCTGGGCACCCTCTGCCAGGGCCTGCCCACCCTCACAGGGAACAACTCCTTCCCCTTGTCCTGTCCCTGCAGAGCCCCTCTCCAGCTCTCTTGGAGCCCCCTTAGACCCTAGAGGGGCTTTAACGTCTTCTGGAACCTTCTCTTATTCAGCCTGAGTAACCCCAGGCCTCATAGGAGAGGTGTTCCAGTCCTTGGAGCATCTTTCTGAGCCCAGGAGCATCCCTTTCCATGGCAGAGCAGTGAACAGAGGTGGCCATCAGATACAAAAACCTTTCAGTGGACCACTTGCAGTGTTTTAAGCCTGGACTTGATAAGGCTTGAGGGCTCCCTAGTTCAGACAAGTGTCATGTGAATAAATCTGTCTTTGCAGCTTCCTAAACAATCACATAAAGTGCCTTTGCCTCGGTAAGTGCTTGTAAAGCAATCAAGAACTGATATGATAACCAAATGTTTCTCTAATAGTAATTATGATTCTTTGAAAAAACACTCCTCTAACACTAATTTATTTTCTACTTGAAAGCCAATCTTGCTAGTTATTAGATATTCTCCTTCCTATCACAATCAGTAAATTATTAAAGAGCTGACCAGGCTTTGTTTTAAAATTATTCTCTTATGAAGCTCCCTGATATATTTACCCTGAATACTGAATGATTTTGAGGCCTCTAAGGACCCATGAATGATTTCTATTTACTACCTTTAGCAAAAAGCCTGTGTAATTAGCAGCAGGAATTTCACTTGAATCACAGCTACTGGTGGTATTTCCAGCTCACTTACATAGAGTCTCTTGAAAAAAATAATAATTAAAAAAAAAAAAAACAGAAAGCTCTAAGCTTTTGATGGGAGAAAGCATTTTAGCCTGGGAAGTTACTAAGTGGCTGTGCACTCAAAGATGTGTGAAGAATCAGTCCCCTACTGGGAACCTGGCAAGGCTCTCAGTGCCCAGACCATCAGCTTTACCACCTAATAGAAAACAGCATTTGAGAGAGTTCTCTGGAAGCCCCTCACCTCACTGCAGCCCTCCTGCTATGGCCATGTGTGGCCATCACACTCCCACTCAGACCAAGTGCACAAATTCTCCTGATTATCTACATGACATGCAGCCACACCTAAACTTTTTAAAGCTTCTTTTCCAGCTACCATCTTTTTATGCCTATCCAAGTACCTTATGATAACTGTGCTGAGCAGAGCAGCATCTTTATCTTCATTTGACAGACAGGAAAACAGGGGTCAAGTTCTGCCAGCACACTGAAGAGGCGCAGAGCAGAACTACTTTTAGAATTAAAACATGTAATTAATACCCTGTTATCAGTATCCTTATGGCTCACAGCAGTCAGACAAAACCTATGGATGGGAAACTTAGTGAATAATCAGTGTTTCCTTTCAAAAGCCCAACTTTTAGTAAAACTGTATGGAAAGGTTTCAAATATTTGTTTAAACCAACTTCAGACAAGAGCTTATTCCAGAGCTGGATGCCCAGCCTGGCATCAAACCTCCCAGACTGCAGTGCCAAAACTGGCCTTCCATTAGCCCTGAGCAAGAATTGCATTGAACCAGCTGATTCAGGTTTACCTGCTGAAATACCTCACTAAACAGAACCCATGAAAACCCCACGCACCCAGAGTCACATAAAGGAGCTAAATGGAGGCAAGAACTCCACAAATACATGTAGAAATCAGTGTTTGCACAAAGATTTGAGAATTTATTCAGTGTTTGTTGCATTTTTTTTATTGTTCCTGTGAGTAACCAAAGGCTATGCTGCTGTTTGAAACCACTGAGTTCTGAGCCCAGGAAGCTGACACAGGATTGCCACCAGTTTGGGTGGATGCAGGATTGAATTCAGACTGGGCACCTAAACAGGAAGCAGCACCCTCAGTTAAGATTTCAACTCACCTTTAATTTAAAAATAACTGGCCTACCACCAAATCCCCAGCCAGCCCTCATACATAAAATATAAATGTAAGACACCATTGTAGTAAAATCAAGATCATAAAAACCTACCCTAAAAAATGCCACAAACTCAGTCTACACCATAAACTCTACAAACCAACCATACCAAATCTAGACCATACCAACAAAACCCACCTTGATATGCATTAAGTCTCAAACCATAGTTTAGATTTTTATAGGGTTGGGGAATTTAGGGGTGCTTTTTTGTTGTTTTAAAATCAAAGCAGCATATATCCAATTCCTCTTGGTATAGCACTACCAAATTCTGCTTCACCAGAAGTAAAAAAAAAAAAAAAAAAGTCCAGAAATTCTCAGGCTGAGAATTCTAGTTCAATATTCAATGTTTTTGTAGCTGCAGTAATTGCTTTCTGCTAGGGCTAGAAATAAACCTGTTCAGTCTGCAGTAAAAGCAATATCTTAACAAGTGAAATTGTAAAAACACAACTTCCAAAATCTGTGTAATCAAGGAAATGTCACATGGGAATCTCTATTTACTAATTGCCAGACATGGTCAAGTGGCTTCCAGTAAGGAAGTGTTTCACCTCCCCCTTATTGCTTGGGCCAGGACTGGATTTCCCCTCCTTCAGCCCTCTAAGCAGACCTGCCCCTGAGGGAATGGGGGAAAAATGAAATGTGGGTGATGTAGCCCAGCACTTCCATGTACATGACACCCCCATTACACTCTCTCATAGCTTTCCCAAAGTCCTGGTTAATACTATTGAAGTTTTCCTTACATGACAGGTGAACTATTTTTAGCCTTAAAGCTTAAGCAAGGCAAAGATTAAATTTCACTGTCCATGTCATACAGCAACAACACAGCTCACACAAGGCAGAAGTCTTCAGCTCTGCTTCCCTCTGCAGATAAACAGACAAGATTTCCTCTGAACTTGAGGGCACAGCCATAGCAAAGTTTATAAAAATCCAGTTCACTCAGCAGGAACATCAAATTAAGCACTCCCAGTGATCACAGGCTGGTCCAAGCTGAGCCCTTTGCAATATTTACTGTCTTCCCCCTCCAAATCCTAAATAACCACATCCCTGAAAATAAGAAGGATACAGCATCAGGCCCAGAACACAATCCAGTTCTGGCTGGCACACATTTTGTGCTCCGTGGTGTTGGGTGTTACACAATTCCACTTCAGCACCAAAACCCAACAATTTCCAGAAGTGGATTGTTACCATTTTGTTAGAAATACCAAAGGCAGTTTCTCTTACAAAGTCAAGAGCACTTACACATATATTCATGACACTTAGGAAAAAGAAATCAGGCTGGGAGTTTAAAGAGACACAAAGGTAGCATTAACTTCCAATAAATCCCAGTGAATTTAAAATTAATTCCCTTAGGTAGCACTAAAAAAAAAATTAAAAGTCGATTTACTCTAAAATAAGCATCAGATCTCATTGGCTGAATCACAGGTGGCTCACATGCAATCTGGTCAGTCCCAGAGTTGCACCAATGCTCAGTTGTCTGAGGAGGTTTATCCTAATCACCTCTGATGGGGTTAACAAGGAGCCAATATTCCTCACAGCAGGAGATGGGAAACTCAGATTACTACAAACTAATAGAGGACAGTCAATGGACACAAGACCGTAAAATGGAGAATAACTGGTAGAACAATCAAAAGGCACCAGGGAAAAGCTGCAGCAGAAGGGCTAAGTATGACAAAGAGGTGTTGTTTTAAAGTGTAATGAGATTTTTATCATTGGCATGGGCCCATTGCTGCAGAAAAAGGGCAAAATTATTAATAATGACAGAAAAGTTCAATAAATATTTTTGCATTTGCATTTTTGAGTGAAGGAGGAGGATATACTTGTATCACTTGAGAAAGACAAAGTACTTCATGCTGCAGCTGCAATCAAGAGCAACTCAAAGGATAACAACAGGAACTCGCTGAAAGCACCCTGGGACATGGTTGACATGCTGGTGCTAATTTTAATACATCTCTGAAGACTGATAATATCATACCAATATCCATGTAAGGCAAGGGAAGTGATTCAGCTGCACAAAAACTGGTTTGCTCTGGGCTAAATCTTAGGCAAAAAAAAAAGGAAAAAATGTGTCCAGCTATGTGACTGAGGGAAAATTAAGGGGCAGGAATTTATAGAAGGTTGGGTTGATATCCCTTCATCAAGCTGACCTTGTCAGATGTGAGGTTTTGAGGGCTTTAAGGTGTTTGATTTAATAATGCACACAGTTCCCTAATAGATACGGTAAGCTACAAAGAAATTAAAGCAGAGTAAGGAACAGGGAGTTGATTGCTCCATAGTGTTTGTCAGGAGCTGTGATCTGAGTTTTGTCATGAGCTCTCCAGCAAGGAACAGCTCAGTGTATCAGGTATCACCGAGTTTATCAGCAGCCTGGGGGGTAAAGCTCAGCACCTGCAGCACAAGGGTTTGGTGAGCTGGGAGATGCTGATCAGGAAGGTCTGTCCCACCCAGCAGCCTGGAGAGCTTCCACAGGGACACATCCACTCCCCAGTGGCAATTCCAGGCAGGGCTGCTCTAGAAAGGGCAGGACTATTTGTGGATTGGGAAATTTTTGGTAAGGAGAGAAGCCAAGGGAGATTAATGGTTCATACTCTCAGTAACAATACAAATACTGAAGCACAAAACCAGTAATAAAGCACTAATGACCTGTGCAATTTTAAGGCATTCCTGGATTTATGAGACCGGAACAGCAGCTCTTCCCACCACTGCACATGACAGACACTGGTACCTTTACAACCCATGGTCACATTCACTGACAATATTGGAAAAACACAGTAAAAAGAAGTCAAGATGCTATGGAAAGCAGAAGAATATTTGTTTTAGAGCCAGAAAGTGTCTCACAAGAGAGAGTAGGCAAAAGATCACTCTGGTTATTTTATCAAAAAGACTGAAAGGGACTTGATTACAAGCGTGTCCTTGGGGAAAAGATACCAGCTCCTAAAGAGCTTCTTAATGTAATAGAGAACAGCATAACAAGGAGCAAAGTCTGCAAGGCCAAACCAGACAAGTTGAAAAACTTGGCAAGTTTTCTCCTCTGCCCAACCACAATAAGAAGAAAAAAAAAAATGAAGCAAACCACAAAACCTCAGCAGAATTATTCCCACAACCACCACCCTTAATAAAAAAGTTACACCACTTGAAGCAGTGAAACAAATCACTGGGGATACTGAAGACCAAACTCACATGGCTGACCTCTTGGATAAGGCATACTGCTGAATTAATAAAGATTCCTGTCTACTGAAACAGTGCCACAAAAGGGGCAGCACAGGGGTCTCACCTTGATTAACAACAATCATTTCCATACAAGCTTCTCTTAGGAAGCCAAGCAGGATCTTTTCATTCTGGATACGGGTTTATTCTCTGCCACAGTTTGTAAACACACACTTTGTCTTCCCTTGCCCAGCATGCAGCTTTTTCAGAGGCAAAGCCAAAAGGAGCCCATGACGTTTCTATACCTTCCCGAAGACATATTTTATACAGCTAATACCACCACAGTGGGAAAGCTCCCCAGTAATGGCAGGCGATAAAGAGCAATCAGAACATAAAAGCTCACTCCTCAGAGATCCCCTGGCTCACCGCAGTGCCTGCACAGCTCTGCTTCCCCTCACCCATCTCCCCCAAAGCCAGCTCAGCTTTCTGGGGGCTCAGGATCTGCCCTGAAGGCTTCAGCTGAGCCCATGGAGCAGATATTAACTCACTTAGGTCTCTTACACCTTCCAGGCAGGTCTTGTTTTATTTTACAGGGTATTTTGAGTCTCTCATAGCATCTTTCATCAAAAAGGCTCAAGATAAATTGCAATGAATAAGCACAGAGATAGCTATTCACATACCTTTGTTCTCCAAATTCCCTCTATTCAAACCGGCACTGAGGAAAGAGATTGCACTTCTAGGAGCACAATTTGGTAGGCTACAAGCTCCTCTCACCAGAAGTGAGCCTTGATCAGCCATTCCTTCCTCTCTCTCTCTCAGCCCTCAGCTGGGATGTTGCACAAACCAGGCAGGAGCAAGTCATGAATGTCAGCGAGACCCCACTGTTTGCAGTGCTGGAGAAAGTTCCCAGAATGCCAGCACTGACCTGCAGACACTTTGTTCATTCCTAAAGACTCTAAAAACAGCTTGAAAACACCTGAGCCTGCACCTGTAAGGGCCCTGCTTTCAACAGAGCTGGAATCGCCAGTGATTTGGAACAATTTGGACTCCAGCTGCTTTGTAGGGCTCTCCAGATCCACGGAGTATTTCAGATGCATCTCTAAAACAGTTTAACATGCCTGTTATCACAGGCACTGCTACTGCAAGAGGTTACAGGATATACAAGTTAAAATACCTGGCAAATTAGTGACAAATATGAAAACAGTCCCTGTGGCATCTCAGCCACTTAGACTTGAATATGGTACACTTCAGTGCACAGTCAAGAAAAAAGTATTTCCAAATTCCTTTTAGAACCCTATAAAAATCCACTATTCTTTCAACAGTTACTCACCTCACCAGGGGTACAAAAATTTCTGCTTGCCATTAGCCATTTAAGCCACCCAAATTAACAGTAATTTACTTAGAAAAGCCAATTTACATTTCCAATTGCTCTAGGAAGCAAAGTTACACCTTGGTCAGTACTTGACCAGTCCCACTTCCTCTGAAAATTTGCATTTCAGACACACTCACCCTCCCTGCACCCAGAGCTAAGGCGCCGTGAGTGAAAGCACTCATTTCAAACCTTCTTACAGCCACAGCTGTGCCTGAGGTCAGCAAGTTTAGGGACACTCTTAAAACTGCTTATCTTGGCCCAAAACTTGAAAGATGTTGAGTAAATTATTTAATTAGAGGAGGATAAGACAGGAAATTATTCTGGGATAAATCCCAGCCACCCTAACATGTGCTGACTTCCTGAACTCCCACTTGAGACGAGGCTCATCTGATTGAACCCACTGTGATGGATTCCCACAGTCCCCTTCCAGAGCCAGCTGCTCCTTCTGGAAAACCCAGCAAAGGGCACTGCACACAATCTGCTTCTCCCAGGTCACCCCAATTCCAACAAAGAAACAGCCAGCAAGTACAGCATGTGATGGGTACAACAATAAAATGGCAACTCTGGGTGAATCCAGAGAGAGAAAACTCTCTGTGGAATGTGGGCAAGACTCTGGGCTCCACCAGAGCTGCTGTATGTTTAATTATTGTCCCCACATAAAAAGCAGCAAGATAAGTCATCAGTTAAACTGGCAGAGCTTATAAAAAGCAAAAGTACATTAAAATATAAATTATAAGGACAATGAAAATATACCGTGCATGGTACATGGAATCATTCAGCATCCTTTAAAAAAATCATCTAAATAAGCATCAGGAACGCTGAAGAGTTACAATTCAATGTAATCCATAAAGAGACATTAAGTTAGTTGTGCTTACAGTCTGTGAAGAAAGCAGTTAAGATTCCCAGGCTCTCATCCAGCATAAACAGTGCTGCCCCATAGAGTTATTTTTGCCTGGAAAAAAATCTATAGTTTCTTTCCTCACCAATAAAGGAAGCATAAAAGAAAATGGTCAAACAGTTAATCTATTAAAGAGTCATCTAAACACTTGAAAGAGATAAATCTGACAAGTATGAGGATTTTTTAAAATGGTTAGAGGGAAATAAGGCTCAGTTTGCGAAAAAGTCATTAGGAAGTGTTGATATTTTAAGACATTAGATTTATGCAGGAAAATTAAAAGGAAAAACTGAAGGCTGCCTTAAAGCAACAAAGGAGGAAGCGTGCAGCAGGCTGTCACTGAGACTTTCAAGTCCCTTTTATCCCAGATGCAACACTAACACAGCCAAGCAGCTGCTGGCTGTGGGATAGGGGCGGGGGCATCATCCCCCACAAATCTGAAGGGCACAAACACAGCCACCAACTGCAGGACAGCTGCTCCCCCCATACTCTGCCATTTAATTATGCCATTAATGAAGCTGATCTATCAATGATGCCAGGATATCATGACCCAGTTCACACATCTGTAAAATTCAGAGTGCAACTCCACATATGTTAAAGAACAAAAACTTGTAGGCAGCTCCTTGATGAAGGGTATTGTGTCCAGCACACTTGGTTCAGATGTGCTAATAGGGAATAGAGAGCTCTGTGCCAGCTGCCCATCGGTGCCCTGGCTTCAGGCTAAATTACACTTGCAATGGCATTTGCAGTATTAAAGCACTAAAAGGGTACTTGCATCTCCTGCTTTAATTTTTGCCTTGCCTTATTTCAGAAGGCACAGAGGAGAATAATCCAGCAGCACAGTGCAGCCTGCATTAGTCAGGGTCTGGGCAATTAGCATCTTTAATAAAAACTGCTTGAGGATAAGGGATATTTGGAGGCAAAAAAAATAAAATTTAAATTATCTAATTTTGATATGCTTGGGATTCAAAGCAAAGCTTCCTGCTGTCTTCAAAGCATCACTGAATGTCACTAAGAAGAGAAAAGTATCACTCTAGCTCTAGCTACAACATTCATTTATTACCGTTCATTCACTCATAAATGTCAGTGTTGTTTCACCCTCCCATTCCTCCTCATTCCCTTTGCACCCCTACTGCAAAAAAAAAAAAAAAAAATGGCCTTTCCTAATGAACCTGGTGTGATTTTTCTACTGCTGGAGACTTAAATAAGGCAAGAGTCCTGTAGCATCCTGCAGTGCAAAGGAAAAACACACACCAGTGTGCATGCATACATTATAGAAAACAGGCTGTGTGTAATACAGAAGTCTTTATGAGGGTTAGATTTATTCCTATTATGGCATAAAACTAAAAAATTGCATTGTGTTTACAACAGGTAGCACCACTTACAGCTGGGAATGTAAATCCCACCACCATGGAATGAGAATTACAGAGCTGCTCAGGCTTCCCCCAGCTGGCAGTGCCACACTGGCCAAGTCCAGCAAGAGAGGAGTGTGGAATGCATTCTGAACTACAGGGCTTGGAAAATTTACTGAACCTATTCCACCTATGGAATTGTCCTGAAGAGCTCTGTCAGCCTGATGACATTCATCAGATCAGCCTGATCTGGCAAATTTATACATTATCCTTACTTCTGCTAGCAGAGGAACACGAGGAGGGATGGAGAGCAGACACGCATGTGCACATTTACTCCTGAGCACCTCTAATCCTACCCACAGCATCAAGAACAAGAAAAATTGTAGTAAAAGGACTGTCATAGATATTTGATTATGTTCCAGCATAGCATTCCCAAATTCTGGTTGTGAACAACAATCCTGCTTTCTAGGAAGGGCAGGAAGAAATGAGAAATATGATATATGGTGATAGAGCCAAGCTCACACCTTGCTCATCCCTCCTGCTGTTTAAACAGGTTAATTTTGAAGGAATGGCCTGTTGATTAACAGTGCTTTTTTGAAACTGTGACAAATGACACTAAGACCATTTTTAATGGCCTAAGAAGTCAAATAACTTATCCATTGGCAAAGGGGAGCAACTGATGGCTTTTAAAGAGTACAAATCTACAGGTTTGTCTCCTGAGCACCACGAACACCACAGCAACATCCCTCATGCTGGGTACCAGTGAAATCCTCGTCCCTGCTGAAGTCACAAGGGCCCATTGAAGGATTCAGGGATTCTCTGTGCCAAGTGCCACTCCCTTCCCCAAAATGCTCAGTTTACTACAAGACAGAATGGCTCAATGAAAAGCAAGCATGGGGGGAGGATCACAGGAAGATAACGATGTTTTCCCAGCTCATCTTACGCCTTCCTCGTACATCAGAAAACTCTGCCAATGAAGTAGTAGCTGTATTTCAGCACTCAAGCTGTTCTTTAGCAAGACAGAATGCCTTCAGAAACACTTTGCATACACAAAACTCTGCATCAGGCATTTGCAAACAAGCAATATCTTGGTTTTCAGACCAACTGTGTGGCTTTTGTGGATGCACACTAACCATGGCTTGCCTGGGCTCTGAGTGCCAAACCTTATAAACACCAAACCTTGCTCCATTTACAACCAGTGTTTGAGATATGGAGACAGGAGACATCAGTGCTCAAACTTTGGGAGATAACACCCACATGCACACTCGGTTTGGCTGTAAGGATTTCACACACAACAGAAAACCCAACCAAGGGAAGTTTTTCCAACAAACATTTCTGATAATTGCATACATGGCAGGAGAAGATAAGAAGGGAGCATGAAAGCTGACTGCAGTTATCAGGGAGGATGGAACAGTTTGAAATGCTTCCAGTTATGGAAGTTCTACTGTAAGAACTTTGTCATTTCAATTTTTCTCGTACACTTTATGGTGCTCTGTATTTCTGTGAATTCTTATCTCTTCAGCCCAATGCCACAGGCTACAGGTCTGGCACACAGCCCAGCTCCCACTTCAGTGATCACAGAAGGGAGGGAATGCATCTCGTGCCATAGAGCTAAGCACTGCCACTTCCCTCCCCACAAGACTCTGCAGGATCTTCTGGCTCACCAAGCAAATGAGAATCTGAGGGGCATCTTCTTCCAGTGCTGCTGCCACTTCTTTCTTCATCATCACTGCTGCTTAATTTGTCTGAGGAACAGGATAGTAGCACAGCAAGTTGCTGGCTGCCAACCACAGAAAAACAGCCCTGCAGCTGACAAAGCCCAGGGTCTGTCTCTTGCTCCTCCAGAATAATCCACTTCTGGCTGCCTGACAGAAGCCAGCAAGAACCTTCCACCACAAACCCACATCTCTCATAGGATGCAGGTGGTAACTCACACCAGGCTGCCCGCCCTCCTGTTGCTGCTTGGTCAGATGGACTCATTTTTAAATAGCAGCCTTGGTGGGGCTACAAGTTCAAAACTCAACAGGATCTGCTTGGCACCACTTCCTTTAAAGGCAGAACAACCCAGTGTCACACTGCTTTATAGACCAAAAATTGTAACAGCTTCCTCTGGGCTTCAAATCAGTCCCCACACATTTGGTTTCCTCACTACAGGACTGGCTTGGGTTGGTCACACTCGGCCTCCCCAGCACCTGTCAGGCTGCTGTCGCCTCTGCCACCAGATCCTGTGCATGGAATAAGGATAATTTCTCCAATATTTGATAAAACTCTTGAGATCCAAATGCTATTTTATTTGTGTAGACTTTTCATAAACTTGGTGTGCACAGGCAAAGTTTTTAATCTCTTAGCAGAGTTTGCTGCTTGCTGATTGCTGTATTTAACTCACACTACACACAAATCACCCAGGTCACCCTTTCAGAGATGAAATCTGCAAGGAGCTAAATCACCAACTTGAAATAAAAGTAGCATGAAACAATATTGAGGAGAAAGAAGCAAAGAATGAACAAAGTAAGTGTCCTTGTAATGCCACAAAATTACAGTCTCACTCTTCAGTCTTTGTTTCCTTTTGTATCCATGCTTCAAGGGAGAGTGGAGGGAAAGAAAATAATTGAATGAGTGTCCTCCCTAAGATGCTTGCAGCACAACAAAAAGCTGTGCTTTGATGGCTCTGCTCACCCACGTGCAGCCCAGCTCTTTCAGACCCTTCAGTCTGTACTGGCACTACAGCTGTGACTCAGGCTCACTCCTGGTGGAAAAGCCCCAGCTCAGGTTACACATTAATGGGTACCTTGCTGCTCTGTAGCTCCTGGAAGGCACCACATAAACCCAAGGAGAGGATCCAGGCTCAGGCAGGTGAGGAACTCTCAGTCAATACAAAGTTAATAATTTCCCTCAGAAAAAATGACACTTGAAATTTTTCTTGACATTTTCATTTTCTGGTTATACACAGACAAAGCCACCTCTTAAGAGCTACAGAAAATGTATTCAGCACACCAGGGCCTATTTTATTCATGGCATTTTGGCATTTCAGCAATCATTACACTTAAGGACATCCTATCAAGCAGCTCAATACCCCATGTGTTATCCATCCCCCACTTCCCACAGCCCTCCCAGTGCAGGACCACATCCAGTGTTTACTGCCTAATGGGTCCCTCTGGGATGGTTATGGATTTCTGCACAGCACAAAGTTTTTATTTCAGCAGCACACTCCTCCCTTTCCCGTGGCTTGTGCTGTGCCTGCCAGCTCCCTTTGCTGCGAGCCACCAAACCTCTGCCCTAACTGGAGGCCACTCTTTAATGCCTGCCCAGTTTTCTGCCACTTTGTCCAATTTGTTTCCTTGTGAGGGATCCCTTGTGCCCTGTCCTCGGTGAGCAGCACTGCCTCGCTGGCCTGACACAAAGTCTATCACATGATGCATTGGCCTCCAGCTCTGCTCCTCTCTTTATATGCTTTAATAATTCTATATTAGGCAGAAGCGACAATATAATCCTTTGGTCCAATTTTCCATGGCCATATTTGAAATTTGGTAAAGATTTTTATAGAGCTTGCCCAGCATTTTAAAGACCAAAACACAACACTTGCTCTTAATAGCAGCTGTACAATCTAATTTGCGGCTGAATGACACAGAAGTAAAATCAGAATATGAAGCAAATTAATCAGTTGTTGGCGTGTCAGGAAGTTTTGTGGGGTTTTTGCTTTGTGATTTTTTTTTAAATTTTGACTATCAACTTACACAATAGTTACAAAAGGGAGACATTTCAGAAAACTGATCATACATCCATGCAAAACATTGAGATTTTTAAATTATAACAAATTCATGACCTTTTCTTAACCAATTAATCACACCATTATGGACACCTCTGCAGCACAAGCAGCCAGACCTGCTGAGAACCTGGCTTCCAGCCTCCACAGTTTTCTAGTTCTTTAAACACAGCCACAGTAACTGAACATGAAATCCCACCTGCAGCAACACCACATCCTTCAAGGTACCAAGCAAGTGCAAAGAGGAGCTAAAGCTTTTTCCCCCAGTTTCTAGGATGTTCCATCCCATTCCCAGGACAAATACTTTTTGCAATGTATATTCAGTCAACTTCACAGATAATTCAAAAGCAGCACAGTTTTGAAGGCCAAGATTTAAGGTAGGCTGTTCCTTAGGTGGATTATTCACCATCACTCCTTACACAGAGGCACAGAATTTGTCTTCTCTGACATGTCAATCCAGGTAAGTGGTCAAGGTCTCTATGATTTATGCCATTTCTATACTGGTCCCAGTGGCACTTTTGGGTCAGTTTTCCATAAGAACATTGTCCACCAAATAATAGATCCTTCTCCATTCTCCTCTCTAAGCAAGTATGCACCACAAACTGTCAGCACTTCTTGGTGCTACTTAGATCCCTTAGACAAGGGTCATAAGCTTTTAAACCCAACCACCACCTCCAATTTAAACCCTGACGTACACTAAAATATGGATCAGCAAGAAAGAATTATCCACTGAATAAATTTTAGAAGGAAACACAAAACTAAAGAGCTACAAGAAAAAATAGAAAGTCATACAGACAGAACTGAGAACTGGGCACAGAAGTACAAGGTTTATATTGTCTCATTAATGCTTTATAAAAAATAAATAAGGACAATCACGACCCCCTTGGTGGCCTGAAGTTGTGCACTTCAGAGTGCAGGGAACACAAGCATCTGAGCAGCAGCAGCTGATGTAATCTCTGTCACACATCAAAACATTAACACTGCTCCTGGGCTGCACTTCTCATCAACCTGCAATTTGGAGAGGTGTCCCAGATTTAATACAGGCCTGGGAGATCACTGAGCACATCCTGGCTCATCTGTAATAAAGGAAGCCACTGTGATGCTTTGCTTCTCCCTGTAGTGATTATAAAACAGCACAAAATGTCTAAGTGTTGGGGGGCAGGGATCTGCTCAGTTCTCAGTTAGGGGATTTTTTTTTCAGATTTCTGTAGGGGGAATGCAGCAACAACATCAGGTTTGTACCATTCTTTCCTATTTAGATGTGGTCAAGAGATGACTTGAAAAAAAAAATGAAGTGTTTAAATGAAAAAAAAAAAAAACTTTCTCCAAGGCAAAACATCCCATTTTGAGGTTCAGGATTCCTCCTACAGCTGAAATTATCAGCATGAAATGTTCATACTGCAATACAAAAAGAGGGAAGTTGTGCCAAGTGTACATTTTCCTGTAAAACAGATTCAGACAACACTGTGTCTCCTTCTGCTCCTCCACACACCCAACCAGTGCTCCTTCATACGGAGATCCAGGGCTTGGATGTGCAGGAGAACAGCCCTGGATAGAAACATAACATTTATACAAGTGTTTTAGATCAGGGGCACTCCATCCAACTGTAATGCAACAAGGAATGGCACAAAAAGGCCACTCTTGGATCAGGCTGGGGTGGGCAGCATTTAAAACTGACCCTGGTATCAATAAGCACCATGGCATTCACTGCCAGAGCACAGGGGAGACTCTGCATCCATGGGGAAATGCCACCTTAGAAACCTCCGAATTTCAGCTGGCAAAACCCTCCACTTAAATACACAGAGCTTGCCCAAAAACTCAGGGAAAACCAGCTGCTCTCACCAGTCAGAGCAGAACAGAATCACTGGGTTGGAAGAGACCTTCAAGATCATCGAGTCCAACCCAGCCCCAACACCTCAACTGAGCCCTGGCACCCAGAGCCACATCCAGGCTTTGTTAAACACACCCAGGGATGGGGACTGCACCACCTCCCTGGGCAGCCATTCCAGAACTTTATCGCTCTTCCTGTGAAAACTTTTCCCTGATATCCAACCTGAATTTCCCTTGGTGCAGCTCGAGGCTGTGAGCTCTGGTTCTGTCAGTGCTGCCTGGAGAAAGAGCCCAGCCCCAGCTGAGCACAGCCACCTTTCAGGAGCTGTGGGGAGTGATGGGGTCACCCCTGAGCCTCCTTTTCTCCAGGCTGAGCACCCCCAGCTCCCTCAGGGGTTCCTCACAGGGTTTGTGTTCCCAGCCCCTCAGAGGTGCTGGGGCCAGGCAGGCCACACCTCCCAAAGCACCAGCTCACACCAACTCATTTATTTCCCGTCCCCCATCCCCACCTGGGTTTCCTCCCTCTCTCTCCCACCTCGTTCCACAGCACAACATTGCAGCCCCCCACTCCAAATGCCAGCCCCCTGCTCCGAGGCCAGCTCCGCGTTCTCCCGCTGTCAGCACCAGGCCATGTGTGCTCCTCAGCTTCCTCAAGTGCGCTATTCTGAGCCCTGCTGAGAAAAAGCTACGGCTTTGCACCCTGTCTGAGCCTCAGCAGCAATCACTAACACTCTACATTTTCAAATTTAATCTCATTTCTGATTAAACTCTCCTCTTTGCCATTTGTAATCTCACTTGGCGGTGTGCTTTGTGCAGCTCAGTATAAATATGTGCTTTAGAATTAAACTGGTTCAGCAATTTTGACAATGATTTCTTGGAAATTAAGCTGGGACAATTTGTTTGGTTGAAGTGGAATCATTTGAAACATATGACAGAAAGGCTATAAAGTACTTTGTAGTGCAGCACACTCATAAATATCAGCAATTCACATCTCATTTATGCCTGGTTGTAGGGGTGTTAGGCAGAGGAGTGTGACAATGTAGTATCCTCTGACCAAATGCAGAAACAATATTTCTGCTTAAACTATAAACTGCAAAGCAAAAGACCACACAGAGTGACAAATATCTCGAGGAATAACCTGATTAATAACAACTGAAAACAGGGAAGGGCTCTAAAGGCCAGGGTCAGTCTCAAGAACAACGACCCCAAGCTCATGTTATCCCATTGCTCAACACGAGGCCATTGGATGACTACACTGGACCAGCTGAAAAAAACAACTTCATTTACAGCAGGCTGAAAACTTCAGAACTCTCCTCCAACCACCCCAAAGGCCATGGCAGCAGGAGGAGACACAAACAGCCTCAGCCCTACAGCTCCTCCTGCCCCCAAAGCCCAGCTCCCTGGGAAGCTCTGACACACATCAGGGCTCTGGGGAGCTCTGAGGCAGAGCTTTGCCTCATCCCTCACCAGGGACTACCATGCCAAAGTCCTCAAGAGACTCCTCAGCCTGGGAACTTAAAGATTTCATCACTCCTGTGGGAAATACTACACACATGATTAAATTTAAGGAAAATTCTTGCCAAATAATGTCTGCCCAGGTCCTCCATGACTGTCTTTGTGTGATATTTGTGGTAACTGCTTCCTCAATTTCATGACTGCTTAGTTTTATAGCAACTTCTTCAATCACTCCACCTAATTTTAATTCTTAAGCAATTTAGCAAATGTTATTTTTGTCCAAAATGCTTTCCTCCACTCTTCTTTCTTACACACTTTTAAACTCCTATTCTGTCTTCTCCCTTTAATTCTTCTGTTCCTTAGCCCTCAAGAATCTCCTTGTTCTGTTTCTTCTTCACAGCCTACTTTATTCCTACATGTTCTCAGTCACCCCCAGACATTTCTCTGGTGGCCTGACCCTGCCACATCCTGACTCAGAATAAACAAACAGTTCTCCCCACCTAAGCATTCACTCAGATACACCTGCCAAGTTCACAGCACAACACCCTGACAGACATCACTCCTCTGCAGTACTCCAGAGCTCATCACCAAATATTTAATATCCACTTCCAATAACCATCACTCATCTGAGATTAATTTCCAATATGA
>QUSF01000037.1:641793-713669 GCA_003676055.1 Chloebia gouldiae | reverse complement strand
CCTCCCTCCCCACCCTGCTGGCAGCTTCCCCATCTGAGCACACGGGGCAATGTACTCCCAAGTCCCCACGGCATCCCCTCCCACTGATGCAAAGCAAGGTGCTCTGCTCAGCAAAATCCAGGCGTGCACAGGAACCCTCAGCACTGCTTTCCAGGACTTCAAACAGGAGGAAATCCTCACATCTACTGTAAACATTTCCTTTAAAATGCTTCCAAAGTGCCACTGCCCTGTGGCATGGACTTTTAAACACATCCAACTGTTAATGCCATTAGACCAGGGATCTTTTCCCTGTGTCATTTGAGGCTGAGCTCCCATTCCTAAAGAGCCTCAGAAAACTAAAGAAAAGGTGCATCCCTAATGAATATTGAAACACTCCGATTTTTGCTCTCCAATTCTCTCTGCTCTGGTGGTCTACTGATCTAGACAGTTAACAATCTCTTCTAGCACAGCCAAATTGCAATTTTCTGCCCATAATTAATCCAAGGTGCTGCTGGACTAAGTAAAACAAAGGGACTAATTTAATCCTAGCTGAAATTCCTCCAAAATTAGTAATAGCATACTTACAACATTATCGAACCATTATTATTATCAACTTTTTCCCATTTTTTTCTTTCAGAGCTACTGAAGGGTTTCTTCATTGGCTTGTAACAAGAAGTATATACAATAAACAAATCTTGGCTTTTTGCTGTGCTAACAATTTCCTTGGACAATAAGACAAAGTAAATTTAATTGAAATTATCTGCAGAAAACATCATTCTGAGCTGGTCTAAAGCCCAATTATAATCCCCACACACCTTCACACAGTTACAGCAGCCATCTTCCATAAACACACCTCCAAAGCCCCCCTGTTCAACTACAGACTCTGACTGCAGGCACAAGGAAATGTTTTTCCAACTCTGTGAAGCAGCAGGAAGAGACCATGGCAGGGCCAATGTGCTAAGGAACGTGTAGGAGGCAGCAATAACAAACTGACATGAAGAAATAAGGTTGTAGCTGGAACAAATGGAGCTCTGTGGAGAAGTCTGGGGGGTTTCTCTCTGATCTAACGTGCCACCCCACCCACCACTAGACCTAGATATGTCTCCCATCCCTCTGGCATGACCAAGCCATCCTGTGCAAAGGGGGCTTGAATCTGGGTTAGCAGAGCTCTTCTGAAAAGTGTTTTTATTCTTCAGCAAGCACCAACAAGACCTCATTTCCAGCTGGCAGAAATTATCCAGGATGAAGCTAGTTTCTGTATTGTCATTATCCAACAGCCTTTTCTCACCAGACATCCTGAATTTTCAAGCGGGGCAAAACATTTACTGGGGCCTGTGTGAATACACTAAATTATGGCTTACCTAACAGCACCACCTCTTTCTAGCTTTCCACCATCAGGCCAGATTTCTGTAATTTAGCATCAACACCTCATCTAAGGCTTAAAAAGCCTTCAGCTGGCTGAGCAGAGGCAGCAAATAAAGAGCAGTAAGGCTGCAAATATAACCAAGCTGGAGCTCAAGTTAGAGAGAAGGCAGGGTAGGCTTTTGCGGGGACCCCCTCCCACAGACTTTTGCTCTCCAAAACTCAGAGGTGCACACAGCAGACTTAAACAGGCTACATTTTAATTTGCTTTTCCACATCCAATCTACCAGCAGTGGAATTCCCTTAACTCAGTCACTCATTAGTCCATGTCTGCTTTAGTCACACAAAACACGTCATCCCTTTAGGAAATGGTCTGGCTGTCTTGTTCACTTGTTGTTATTGTAAGATAGATCAAATAATCTCAGCATACCTCTCAGAGTCCCAAATCTACAGAGCACAATGAACAGAGCCGGGCTCTGAAAAGTGTGAACTAGTTTACTGTCATCCAAAACTTTGCTTTGTTTCCCTTTCCCCTGTGCAATGGGGTCTCAGGTTCATTTTCTTTTTGGGTTCCACTTGGTTTTTCACTGTGTGCTCCTACATTGAAACACCAGCATCAGCTCAGGATTGGGAACATGCTTAAGAATATGTCCCAAATCCTTATTTTGGAGCTCACGTCCTGTACTTAGATGCAGTGCTGTACTGCCATGAGGACCAGCAGTGCTGCACCTGTGGTACAGATCACACATCAGCCAAAAATCTATTTCCAGCCAGACAACCAAACCCTGGATGCTTTTACATCCCACCTCAGGGACTGGAGCCACAACATTTCCAGTTGCTCCATGTGAATCAAGCCCCTCTCACACTGTGCTCAATCAGAGGAGAATCAAGGATGTTCTGATAGCAAAGTGAGTTAAGTACCTTGGTTCCCCCATCTGACAAAAGTCCCTCTCTGTCTGTGTGCAGAACTCAGGATTCCTGTTTACCCATTGATTTTTAAATAACATTTCCCAACCTGGATGCACAGAATGGCTCCCAGTAAATCTTCCTGCTGATGCCTTCCTGAGGCAGCCAACAGCCTGAACCAGCAGCACTACCAGGGGCTGTGACCTTCCCCATCCATCTTAATTAGGTATTAACTTCAAAAGGCTTTTTGCTACACAGCTCCTGCCAGCATCAAACAAAAAGACAAACACCAGCCTTGAGTCGTCAAAAATGTAATTACAGGGTCTCTTGGAGAGGTGGCTCTGCCTGCTTCTCTGGCTTTCACTCCAGAAATTTATAGCAGGGAAACAGCACTTTAGCAATACTTAGAAGAGCCCTACAGTGAGAAAACACACCAAGAGATACTTGCACAAAGTACAGCTTTATCTATCTCAACAGCTCTACCAGAAGCACTCACATGGCTTATTTAGTGCTCCCCCACCTACATCTTCTGATGTTTTCTACCTGTCCCATTTTTTCAGCACAGGCATGGACAGACCTGCAGCCCAATCTGTTGGCCCACACTAATCCATTTAATTCCACAGCCTGGGGCAAAGCAAAGGATCCAAGACAAAATGGGTTATCAAATAAAGTCACAGGCCACTCCAGAGCAGATGACTGCATTGACCACAGAAGTTCTTCATGCACTGCCAACACAGTCCCTGCACCTCACCAGAAGTGCAAAGTGGCAGCAGATGCCAAAATGTAGTGAGGAGCTCCTGCCAAACCTGTAACTCCCAAGGTACCTTAATTCACATATAAAGTAACTCATCTACCTTGCATTCTGCCTTAGGGAAGCTGTGTTAATAAATATATTTTTTTAATAACTAAGTTGAAAAAATTCTAAGCATGCTCTGAAAATATGGTTTAGTTCACCCACAAACTGCTGTGACAATATTAAAGCCCTGCTCCTGCACAGACTTAAAAAACCCAAAAAAACCCAAACCACAGAATGGTAACCCTGAAAAATCACGGCTGGGAAGTTGCTTCCTAATGCACCACACCTGATCCAGGAGCAGATCAAAGTGCAGCACAGGGAGCCAGAGCAGAAGCAACTACCCAGGAAAAATCTCAGCATTTATGGCTGTTCAGAGGCAGCATTTTGATAAGGGAATGTTTGGAGATGGGAATAACCTGTTGAACATTGTTATTCCTGTGCTCCTTTTTGCCTTGATGGGGCATAAGAGGTGAACATACAACTCTTTTCTTCCAGCCCAACAGCTCACCAGGGGTTTCTCCCCAGCACTGATATTTTTCTGATGTATATTTCTGTCTGATGTAATAATTCCTGTTTCTCTTTCCACAAGCTCCTTGGATCTGAAGAGTGATTGAAGCACCAAGGACACTGGCATTCACAGTTTTCCTGTTGTCAGGACAAAGCTAAACAACCACATTTAGCAAGAATCCTCAATTTGGATTACATCTGCATCTCTCCACCTTTTACCCAGAGAAACTCAAGCATTCCTCCAGCAGTGCTGAATAAAACAATTGTTTTCTGACAGAGTTGAGGCAGCACAAGGTGCTGAACACTGACATTCATGCTTACAACTGAGAAATTGCTCTGCTCCACAAAGAAGCATTCAGGACTAAAATGTCCAAATTAAATATAGCCCTGCTTTAAATCTATTCATTTTTTCTATGCTAATACATTAACAAAAGTTGTTTATATTACGTGAAGCAGAGATTACAATGTGAGACAAAAGAAACCCCCATTTTTCTTTCATCTGATGACTTCAGGAAGCAAGCTGATGTCATATGAACAGCAATAAAAACATCAGAACTAGGCAATTCATCATTGCAGCAAAGTGTTAAATAATAAGCTTCCCCCAGACCTGTTTTCTCCTCTTCTAATTTAAAAAGAATTCTTGCTACTTTGAGTTATTTTGAAGTTGTGTCTGTTTATTCTTCTGCCAAGTTGTTGAAATACTTTTAGCAGACAACAAAAGGAAACAAATTATTTCACAGAAAACAGAATACAAGCATTTAACATTATAGCAAGAGCCAAATCAACTGCTCCTATAATAAATCTTTAATCCCCTGAAGATGTTCTCTTACAAGAGCAGCACATTGAAGCAAGGAAGCAGCAGAGCTGGAGTCATTCAGCTGGCAGTGCAGCAGAAGAAGCATTCGTGTCTGACACAGGGCTGCAGCTCCTTGCTCCAAAAGGGCAGGTGACACCCTTGAGGCAGGATGGTGTGAAATGACTCCACTTCAGAAGGTGAGAGTAGAACTCTGATTTATTTCAAACACATCTCTTTTACAGACAGTATCATCCTGACCCATTCTATTGGTCCTAGAGTAAAAACATCTCACACCATTGGTGTGCAGTCAATGACACACAGTAGCAAAATTTATCTATAAGCAAGGTGAACAACAAGAGAGATAAAGAATTATTTACATTCTTTCTCAACTCTTTCCCAGGCCTCTGCCCAGTTAGAAACCTTCATTTTCTCTCTGACTGAACTAAAAACATCCATAGGCAGGCACAAAATAAATGGGATTGGAGTGGCAGGACCATCACCTGCAACCACCAGGTGCCCCAAGGCTGAGAGCACTGGCTGTGCAAGGCTCCTGTGGAGCAGCTGTAAGGGGGATCACAGGAGCCCCAAAGCCTTGAGGTGGGGAAGAGCAGGGTTCAAGGGCTGCTCAGGGCACTCTGTGTTCTGCTCTGAGGCACCCAGCACAGGGGGCACAGCTGCCACTGTGCTGCCATCAACAAAGTTATTTAAACCTTCCCTTCCCCCCTCAGGGGCAAAAGAGTGTGAGCACTTGCTCTTCTCAGTGCTTTGACCACCAGATAAAAATATTCTCCATTCTCCCTTGTCCTGCAGTGCCCTTCAGGAGCCAAGTGCTGCTTCACCCCTCAGCTGGTGCTCTCTGCTGACAAACCCCAAGTCCCTCCCCGTGTGTCACCTGGAGCTGCAGCTCTCCTCCCTCCCCGTGTGTCACTGCCCAGCTTCTCTCGGGAGGTACAGACCCCAGAAGTTGGGGTCTTGGTGTACCTCTGTCAGAAGGGTTTTATTCCCATGCTCTTGGGAAAGAAAATTTTGCCACAGCTGAGTTTAAAATGCTTTTATCCCTCAGAGGTGTCCAGAGAGAGAATCACAGAACCATGGGATGGTTTGAGTTGGGAGTGACTTTAAAGATCATCCAGGTGCAGGGACACCTTCCACTATCCCAGGGTGCTCCCAGCCCTGTCCAGCCTGGCCTTGGGCACTGCCAGGGATCAAGGGGCAGCCACAGCTGCTCTGGGCACCTGTGCCAGGGCCTCAGCACCGTCACAGGCAGCAATTCCTCATCTGAATATCAAATCTAAACTTCCCCTCTTTCAGGCTGAACAGGGTTTCAGTTTCAGTTTGATGTCTTCAGGTTTTGTGGAATTCTTTCAAGTTACCAAATTCAATTTAATAAATGGAAAAGCATTAATACCATTCATTTGGCTGCTCAGCAATTCTTATCAAAATTCTCATCTCCAGTGAGGAGAGTAACCAGCTTCACAGCTAAAATAAAATTACAAAGGGTCTGTTGAGGAGGAGATGTCTTTTTTTAAGAGAATTTTTTTTTCAGTGAGGGAGGGATTTTTTTGTTGGCATGAGGAGTTTTTTGGTAGAAGGAAAGAAAAATAAATTCACAGCCATTAATATCTGGGACACTAAGTTAAATTTGCCTGAAAAATGTCAATCTCACCTGGTAGGGACAGGATGAACAAAGGGTCAGGTCACTGTATCAGTCCTTATTTGTTGAACAGGAAGATTTTTGCTTGTTTTAAAGACCCTCAGAAAGTCAACTGCTATTTACTGAGGTCTTGAAGCCAAACTGTCACAAGGGCTTTTAGTGCCAGGCTGAGCAGGATGTGCAAAGAAAAAAGCCCAGTGTGATCTAATCACTGAGAGCCTGGAAAAGATGGTTTTCAGTCTGCACCAAGCACTGCTTGATTTTATTTGACCATTTTCCACAACCCAAATCAATATTTCAGTGCAGAGAAATCAATCCATGCACAAAACTTTTTCAGTCGTTGTGCTGAAGGAAGGGAATTCACAGGAAAAAGCCTTCTCCATATCAGAGAAAGTGCTGGAGCACACAGCAAGGGCAAAGCCATGTGTGGAGGGTTAGTGCCCTTCCCAAATATAACAAAACTTCTCAGTCCAACCCTCTTTCAAGGGATGGGTGACAAAAAACCTCAATGACGCCTCCTCCAAGTTATTTGTGGGAACTCTGTACCACATTAAAAACACTGAGACATGCTAGGTTGATTGTGTTCTTTGGTCAGGCACCTCCTCCTCACAAACTTCCTATCATTTATTTAATTTCACAGGCCATTTGATTCCTCCATTTTCATTTTTGTGTTTGTTTTCTTTTAATTAAAAAAAGCTTTGTTTTTTCATGCATTTTCGGCTTTTTAAGGAATGAAGTTGTTGAAGCTGTTCTTTGTTATCTACACATTTTCTGATAGAAGAATAAAAAGCTTTCCAGATGAGTATTACCAACATCTAAATTAAAACAAAAGAAAAAAGTCTTTATTGTGAGAGCCAGGAGACACCCTATTCCTCTGTGGGGGCTGACCTTGATGGATATGTAGGCAAGATGACTGTTTGCCAATAAATTTTACTTTCTGGGAGAAAAAGGAAGTTGCTTCACCTGAGATCTTGGCTGGCATCATTTTGATGCTGACAAAGAACTGCCCCAACAATTCCAGGAACATTAAAAATCTCAGATTCTGGGCAAATCCTCTTTGCTCAACATGAGGCACCACCCAGCAGGCAGTGGGTGCTGAACATGTTGAAAATGGAGTAGAAATCTGCAATAACAGCACAGCTGTGCCTGACAAACCTGTAGGACACTGGCACTCTGAGTAACACGTCCATTACACATCATTTTCTTACCAAATACGTCCTTGCCCATCTCAAACATCTCACAGCTGGCTCCAGGAGGAAAAGAGGCAGCAAAAACACACTTGCTGTCATCTTTAAAACACCTTTTCCAACACTGACAAGTGCTCAGGTTTATTTCCTTCAGTATGGAAAGCCTGTCAAGCCTCACTACAGAAATGTGTCTTTCAACAAATTTTGCTCATCTCAGAAAAGTCCACGCTTCCCCTAGGATTAAGCCATTTTATTTATAGCATTTAACCTTGATTATCCCCGTCCTGCTGTTCACATGGGAGGTGCTCACCCAACCCCAGATCCTTCCTGCAGCCACACAGACACAAATGCACAGCACAAGCAGCAAAACACGTCTGCACAGAGCAGAGGAACCACCTCAAATGAAAAATTCACCCGTGGTTTTACCATCCCTACATGCCAAGTCATGTCTGTCAATCACCCATGCTGATTCATTAGCAAACTCTTCTGCTGTCCTCAATCTGAGACATCCTTAACTCTCAGCAATTTCTGCAGATGTGGAATAGTTCTCCTTTCTAGGATTTTACCTTGAAACCCCCTCGTGGATCTGTATCTCAGCCATGAAGTGGTTGCTAAATACAGCAAACTTCCTTTATAAACACCTGGCTGGAAGTCAAGGTTCCCAAAGCTCTGACATTTGGCTACAACCTGTTTGTAAAGCTTTCCCCAACAGTAGTTTTAATTTCTTGTTACCAGACTTTTGTCTTTGGCCCAGGACCATCAGACTCAGCAATTTGTTTGTTTTGTCATTGCTAAATCCTCTCCAGAAGGAGCAGCTGTGGCTTATCCTCTGCTGGCACACACAGCCCTACACTCACCAGGGTGTTCAGCTTTGCTCTGCAGCCCTGGAAAATGCATTACTTCATTTCAGCAAGGGAAGTCCCCATATCAACACTTTATAACTCCCCTTTCACATGAGTCCATCTTCTTCCTAGGCAAACTGCTTTGTTTTCTTTTCACTTCCAGCTTATTTGCATGAATTACAAATGGCAAAGTTTTGGCTTTTACAAGTGTCCAATTTGGAGGTATTTATAGCACCGGGCCACTTACAGCTTTACAGGTTGGTGGGAAATGATCACTAAAATCTTATGACACTGCAAACTCCCCTTAGGAACTTGAGCACCTTTTAAGGGGCTCTTTTAGCTTATTAAATTCTCTCTGTCTATTCATAAGCCTTGCTCAAGAATTTTTTTTCTCCTGCTAAGAATTTCAGCAGTTCTTGTGACACAAAGTTGCTTTCTGCCAGCAATCACCTCTGAATTTTCATTATTAATGCCACAGATGGGTCTATCCTGCAGCAGACCCCATAATGAGATTTGTGCTGCTGCTCTTTAAATAAGCTCCCCTGCACACAGAGCCTCAGTCTCCCTTACCTGCTCACCTGAAACCAAACTTGAAACATCCCCCAGTGCAGTTTCTGTCAGGCACTGCTCTCAAGATCCTTCACAGGTCTGCACTTTCATCTCCTGATGTCTGGGGTTGCTGCACTTCTGAAGAGGGAACAGCTTTTATTGCCAGACATACTGAGGAAAAGCTCATTTCTGTTTGTCATTATTTCCTTCTCAAGCAACCTGAGACTAAAGCAGCAGGTGATTATCCACTCCTGGTAACCAACCCACTCCAAGACCAGGATTTTCTCATGGCTGGGTTTTCCTCATTACTGGCAGCTTCATTGGCTATTGATCATACCACAACCATAAAAAACATCGTAATCCCCTTTCCTCTCCTCCCGACCCTTTCCAGACTGTATGGCATCACTTCAGCATCCTTGTCGTCCTGCCTATTCATCAGATCTCATCCGTGCAACCCTTCAATTCCCACCCAAACCATGGATTTGGCCTCAGAACACTGCCTGGAGGTGGCTGCTTTATTCCATACATCAAGCTGGCAGCGCTGCCAGTGAGCACACAAAGGCAGGGGCAGCGTGGCTCGTTAGCAGAGCACACACAGTGGCTGGGAGCATCTCAAAGATGAAAAGAACCATTTCAAGCATCACATCCCCTCAAAAATAGACAGCAAAAAAGGCAGCAGTACAGCTTGTCAGATGAAGTTGATTACAAATCAAGCACATTCACAGACCCAGGTCACAACATTTGGGTTCATTAGTAAGAAAACATTAAACAAGCAGTGGCATTTGCTTTTTATGGCAGCAAAGTTGAAAAACAGCTTCTGAGTTTTTTGCTTTGGTACAGATCCCTGATAAAAGAGGTCTATTCATTTTCTGTCTGCTTTCAAATGATACCGAAAAATATTTCGCCTTTTCTAAATCAGATTTCAAAACCTGATTATCTTAGTTTTAGCCACAGTATCAAAGCCAAGTAAATGTTTAAATAATGAACAAGAATTTATTTGGATAGCCAGCACATTATTCTGTATTACACTCCAGCCCAGAAGAGACTTCAACCTCAAAATTACTAATTTTTTTTAAATCATCCTTGAATCACAGTACCAGCAAGCAGTTCATTTAAATGTAGTAATTCTGAGAATCATTTCAGCTTTGATTACCAGGAAGACAGAAATATGGAGAGAGGTGTCAGGATAGCAGCTTGAGGGCATCCAGTCTACAGAAACAAGAGAGAGTTCTCTCGGAAGACTTGCCATTATCCCTAAGAAAATACATTTCAACCTCCCTGGAGTCTTGCTCATCCTCCTCATATCTGTCTTAGAAGTCCAAGTTTAGAAGCAATGCCAGTAATAAATGAGACTTCCCCTATGCAGGTTCTGCTCCTCCTGAGCAGTTACTGAAATCTAACAAAGGAGATGCTGCTCCCCGTGCCACCCCAAAGTTTTAGAGCTGGGGAGGGGGAGAACAAGAGACAGACAAAAGAGATGGAATTATAAAAGCTTACTGTGCTCACCCTAAACCATTGGGCTGTATTACTTCTGGCAAAAATCTTCCCATTTAAGGGGCACTTTCCACTTTGTAACCATTTACAAAGCAATTCCTTGGCTCTCAAAAAACTCTCGAAGGAATGAAGGGACAATATGAAAAGCACAGAACATTATTTAACGAGGAAAAAAACTCTTTTCCTATTCCTCTTTTTTTCAAGTCTATTTCTAAGAAATTGAAAGTTTGTTGCATTTAAATTCTAGTTTGCTATTCACAGTGTAGCATTTACCTTTCTATTGGAATATCTCTTTTTTTTTTTTTTCCCCCTATGCTTCCAAACCCAGGTGTTAGCCCATGGCTGCAATGTCTCCAGCCATTTCCTTATCTTATCTGAGGGGCATTTTGGGGAGCTGCTGTCATTACTTATGGAAATGGGAAACCAACTCCCTCTACACCAAATACAAGGGAGGGATGAGGGAAAAGGGGGAAAAGCAGGAGTGGGACAGCACAGCTTGTAACAGATTGGCACAGAAGCTCCTGCCCGAGTTCAGAAACTTTTTTTCAAGTCATAAATGAGTAACTATACTTATTTATTTTTTTGTGTGTTTGAAGATCCTTCTCCAGCACCATTCAGGAGTGGGTTCCTTCCGAGGGGAATGTTTGCCATCATTTATCTGTGTCCCCCACTCAAGAGGAAGAAGAAAAAAGGACTCTCAGTGCAGGTACAAAGATAAAAACACATGACCAGGACAAAAAAACTCTGTCTACTGCAAAGTCGACTGAGACATCAAACTTTTCACCCAGGCCATTGGGCAGCTGCCAAATTCAAACCTTCCACTGCTCTGCCAGCCTTGGAGAAGCACCGCTTGAGAATCCAGAGAGAAATTCTGACCAACAAATGAGACAACCCTGTTTCAAAAAAACAAGAGTTGCCAGCCCAGACAAGTTGCTAATGAGCAGCTGTCCTATTAAATTTTGAAAAGCTATTTGATTCATGAAGAGATTCCTTGAGGATTTCTTTTAAAATTAAACACCGGAAAATTTAAAATCACTTGTTGGCAAACACACACAGGGATACTTTTGAGGATCTATGCCTTGGTAGGGAAGGAAGTAGATTTCTTGCCCTCCATCCCCAGCCTTGAACTGTAATTGCCTACCTGGGAACTTTCAGGAACCTTTCCTGGAAGTTGCCCTTTCAATAATCCTCAGTATAACAGAAGGGGCCCACAGGTAATTAACTCAGACTTTTCACAGCCTGAAAGCTAGACAGGTTTGTCAAAATGATTTTTATTCTTATGGTTTATTATCTTGTTGTGAAGATTTTTATGAGAAAAAGATTAAATCACCACCCTGTTGTGTGCATTTCATTAAGCCTCTAATCCTTAAAGAGTCACTAACACAGCTCACCATTGAAAAGCACTAAATCATCATTCAGTCATATTGACCAAAATAATCTTCTAATTATTTCAGAGAGGAGCAGAGCACCAGGGATGTGCTGTAAATGGCACCTCAAAATGCACAAAACCAAAAGGATAGAAAGGCAACTTTGATGACTTCTGTCTGAATGAATAATAGAACATAAGAAATGTATCTCTACTGAGCAACTTACTCGGGGCAGGTGGGATTTTAAGTGGTTCAGGATTTGGACAGGATGTGGAACAAGTTTCAGTGCAGCAGATCAGCCCCTGCCACCACAGAATCAAGAGAATTATAATGAGCAATGAATTCCAGGTGAGGAACATTTAGAAAATTCAACCAACTCCTGAAGAAAAGGTCCCAAAAGCACAGCAGTTTGTAGTAAAAATAAATTGCCACCCACACAGCTGATAATGGAGCTTGAATTAGCTGGGAGTGGGTCTAGTTTTTTTCCTGCCATAAGTGTGGCTAGGAGCACATGTGAAGGACACCATTAAGAGGGTGGACTTTATGATCTCAGAAGTTTTTTCCAACCTTACTGATTCTCAAAGTTGGAGCTCACTTCATCCCTTTCTTCTTCTCCCCCTTTGGCTGGACACAGAGCAGAGCCTCAGACACACAAACATCATTTTTCTCTCTTCCTATTCCAGGGGATGATTCCCACAGCATCCCAAAGGCTTCTCCTGCCAGGGTCATGCACTCACATTTGCTGAGGAGGCAACAACAGGGAGCAGCTATCACAACCAATGCAAGGAAGAATCGAGTAAGGAAAGCCATGACTGATACAGCTTTGTATTCTGTGTTAAATTTATCACACCCTCTGTGACTGTAGCCATAAATCTTTCAAGAAGAGCTTGCTTCTAAAGCTTGATTTTGAGTATAATATTTGCAATTTAAACACCCAACGGACCAATAATAATTCACTGACAACCTTTATAAACACTTTTGAATAACTTGCATTCTCATTACTAGAAGGATCATCAGAAATGAAGAAAAAAACCAGCAAGCAGGCTTAGAAGGAAGAAGAAATCCCTCAAGTCAAAACAGGAGTTCAAAGGATAACTCTGATATTTTTGTATTTTTTAACCAACTCTCTGTTTTATCCCGACTAACAAGGCTCAGAATCACCTTCCCAACAAAATAGACATGGTAGGATTTGTGGTGAAGCACAGCTTTCAGGTAGATACACCTAGTTCCCCTGAGAGGATTGAAGTTTAAAAGAAAAACAACACTTTTTCTTTGAGCAAACACCACATAGACAAAGGCAAAAGAGAGGAAACAAAGACAGCAGAACGAAGAGGGGATTTTGAAAGAAGCCTGTTTCCTGGCACTGCTTCCCCCCACACAAGGTCTTTGCAGGTTTGCCTTTATCAGAGAACCTCAGAATGGTTTGGGTGGGACGTTACAGATCAGCCAGTTCCAAACCCCTTCCACAAAAAATCAGGTCAAGAAGTTTCTGTGTTGCTGCCAACCCCACACAATCCACATAACTCCTGGAAAAGCCCTTTTTGAGCCTCATCTCAGCAGGTTCCCCAGCAGCCACCCTGCTCAGCCCACCCTGTGCAGAACATCCCCTCCCTTTATGCAGCAGGGGTTCCCTCTGCCCTAAGAGCAGCCCACAGGAAAAACCCAGACTCCATCCAGCACCAACAAACGAGGCAGGCAGGGAAGCATCCCCTGCCCCAGCAGCTTCAGACCCCCCAGCTCCCACAGAAAGTGGCAGGATTTGTTTGTGGAGGTAGACAAAAAGATTTCACTTAAGAACAGGAATTCTGTGATGAGCAGATGTTATTTTTAAATATATTTCTTACCTTGTTCTCTGTGCTTTAGACCCCACTGGACTCCGCTGCAGGCTGGATTTTCTCTTTAATTAACCAAGCTGACCTGGAGTAAGTTAAATTATACTTAAATTCCTTCCATACAATTCAAAGTATAGAAGGGGAAATACCACTGCATACATGCCCACAAGCCTGCACCAGAGGTAGGGAGGGCAGTACAGGACCAGGAATCCTCATGGCTTTGAGGCAAACTTGCCTACACCTCTCCCTTAGAGCAGGGCACCACAAAAGGCTAAAGTAGCTTTTGAGCTGAAAGAGTCAGGTTTCAGCAGCATGGAAGTCAGACTAATTCACTTTTCTACAACAGCAAAATACATCAAACTAAATTTTAAAGAATTTTAAAATTTTTTTAGATAGTGCCTCACCAGCTTCCCCTACCCAACCAGGTGAATCCTCCTCCCACAGCTCCTGCCACCCAGTGCCACCCCTCCCTGGGAATTTATTGTTTCCATGAGCACAAACACCTGGCTCCCTGCTCTCACCTGAGCTCAATTCCCTCTCTGCACCCTGCTAACTGCCTCCCCCAGCCCTGCCCAGCTGGTCCCTACAATCCCACCTGGGCACTCTTCAAAAACACAAGCAAGACAGCAAGAGAGGATTGGTTTCTTTTTTTTTCTTTTTTTTTTTTTTACAGCAATCAGAGAAACTTAGATAAAAGCTTATAAATTAGGAAAAAATATGAGCCTAATTTGTCTTTTATATAATCCAATATTCTTTCTAACCACAACTGAAAGCTTCTGAGTTTCTCCACTCTGACTGGGAGCAATTAGGAGATTAACTGTAAACCACAAGAGAGAAGTGCCACAGCATTGCTGCAACCAGCCCTCCCTCAAACAGCTTTGGTTAACTGAGATTTCTAACAGAAAACATCCAAAATGCTCCTGGGATAATGGACACCCTGTGAAAGGATTGCATCCTGAAACATCATCTCACTCTAAAGCCTCTGTGCTTAATTAACATCTCACCAGGCTTTTTTACACAGCCATATTAATTGGGACATAAATGGATAATAGAGGCCATTGCTTCTGTCTGCAAAGCTTTGCCCTCACTCACAGAGTGTCCCTTTTTATTCTCACAGACCTTTCAGAAGGCAGCAAACCTGTGAGGTTTCCTCCTCCTTTCTGTGCTCTGGAGACTGACAAACCAGGTGTTTCCCAGTCCTCAGATGCCTCTTGGGTCATGGCACTGTGGGGATTTCCTGACTGTGCTTTTAATTGTATTTTGAACAGAATGGACAAACACATGATCATTTATAAATATAAGATCATATTTTATTTTATAGTCATAATTTATTCATATGTACTTTATTTCATACTAGTGTTTTATCATATTTTTGACACAGCTGCCAAAATGCTGACACTTTGCCATCTAAATTTATTCCTTGAAGCCTTGCCTCCTGGAAGGCAAATTCAGGGTCTCTCCCCACTTCCAGGACCCGGGAGTCCCTATAGGACAGGGTGAGGTGGAGGTTCTGCAAGCAGCCGGTCCAGATTTGCTCATTCTGTACCAAAACTCTCACTCCAACACCTACCTGCAGGCTGAACAGGCTAAAAGCTTGGTCACCATGCTTCATTTAGCTTGCTAGGAGCTCTTCTGGAAAATGTAAGCGATTAGAGGGTCACGTGGGGTGTGATTTATTCTCCTCATGCCAGCCACAAAGAGAGCACAAAATGCCAGTCGACACAACTGTGGCACTGAAATAATTGAGTTTGCAGTGGGATGCTTCACAAAGCAGCTTTTCACATGCTGCAGATATATATTAAAGAAAAAGGCCCATCAAAATATCCATTATTATTTCAAAGGCATTTTCTCACCTGGATTCGGGTGGGTTCTCAGAAATTCAGGTTTGCCTAACAGATTGCAAGAATGTCACTTTTTTGTTGTTTCAATATCAAGCCTGGAGAAGAGATGGTTCTGTGGAGGCCTCAGAGCAGCCTTCCAAGGAGGCTGGAGAGGGACCCTGCATCAGGAGCTGCTGTGACAGGACAGGGGAGTGGGTTAAAACTGCAAGAGGTGAAATTTAGGTTTGATTTACAGCAAGGGGTTTGTTCCCTGTGAGGGTGGGCAGGCCCTGGATCCCTGGCAGTGCCCAAGGCCAGGCTGGACAGGGCTGGGAGCAGCCTGGGATAGTGGAAGGTGTCCCTGCCCATGGCAGGGGTGGAATGAGATGATCTTTAAAGTCCCTCTCAATCCACACAATCCTATGGTTCTATGTCCCACAAAACAGTGACTGGAGTAACTCTGTTCCCACTGTCTGCTCAGTGCAGGAATGTGCCAGTGCAGCTTTTATAAACCATCAGCTTTGTACTTCTTGGATATTTGCTTGCACCCTTTATTTCTTCAGGCTTGCCCAATTATGATTTCTTTATTAAATTGTTTATTATTACAAGTTCTGCCCTTGAGCTTGCTGAAAGAAGTGATAAGCCTCTCATTCACATCCACAAACCTTAAATTAAGGCTCTGTGTTACAATAATTTATTTTCTCTTCAGCCATTGTGCGTACACCATTACTAATTTTAACTCTGCCCCACAGCACTTGTAACTGCCAAATTTTTTCCAGAACTTTTTCTATTCAGCCACCCTGACACCAACACCTGGGGTTGCCCCTGGATCCATGGAAGTGTCCAAGGCCAGGTTGGACAGGGCTTGGAGAAACCTGGGACAGTGGAGGGTGTCCCTGCCATGGCAGGGGTGGAACAAAGTCTTTTAAGGTTTTTTCCCAATGCAAATAGTTCTGGGATTCTCTGGTTGCATCCAGCAGTCAAAAAGCCAAGTACAGAGGTTCCCATCTCCTCACTTTACACAGCCATGGCAGCACCAGCTCTGCAGCCTGGACTGGCCAAACACTGCTTGTTGCTGGCCCAAGGCCTGGCAGGGCAAGTGTGGGAGCAGTGAATCACCTCCTCCCCATGCAAAGAGGAAAAAATATTTTCTCATTTAGCACAGATTCAATGTGCTTTTTGCCTCTTTGTAGCAGAAAATCCAGTTTCATAAAAGTTCAAGTTTAATATCAGCTGCAGGCCTTCAGGAGCTATTAGCTGATAATTCTCTGAGCTTTTGCCTCAGACTCCCTGACCAGCAGCACTGAAATTATCAAATCACAGCAATATGATGGAAAGCCTTTGCTGCAGCAATGAATTTCTCTCCGAATGGAGCTCGACACAGTTACTTACCTGCAGTATTCACATATGTATTAAGAGATCCTATCAGACAAATAAAGAGCCTGAGTCTCTGTTTTTATGCTCTTACAGAATAACCAACATCAGCAGACCAATAGTCCTTAAGGCTCTTAAAATTTTTTACATTTCTTAAAAATAAAACCCTCACAGAAAACACCTAAAGTGCAAATATTTATGTTATGCAGTTTGTACATTGATTTTCCAACTGGGTGTTTGATGTGTGGGGAAGCAGCTCTGGTTCCTCCAAGGGGGTCTCCTGAACTAAAATAAGGTAACATAATTCTCTTTTACCTTTCAGGACTGACATTACATAATGTTTTTTATGGAGGTGTTTACATCAAAATAAATCCTAAAAAAATAAAACAAAAACCACATGCCTCTAATGGGAAAATGAGGAAATTACTTAATTTAAATAATTATTTATTTGCCCCAAATTTTACATACAGACAGGTTAAATTTGTGGAGTTTTACCAAAACAAAGGAAGAGCATCAGTGGAAAGGGGGTTAATTGTGTAGGATGAAATCAATGCAAATACCTTTCAGTCTGAAAGCTTAAACTAAATGTTACCCCAGATTTTTCCAGCTAGTCCACCTTCAGGAATTTTCCAGGCTGAAATAATGAAGTATCAAGACTATGTTTAGACAGAAAGGAGCAAAGGTGTAAGTTAAGCAGCAAAAGCAAGCACTCACTGCCTTCTATTCATCCTCCAAGATGTTAAAAATAAGTTTTCCCTTCTTAATTTTGAGACGCAATCCTTAGGAGGCTCCGAAAACTGTAAATCAAATTTCCAATATTATTTCTGCAGGCACTCAAACAGCCTCTTCTGGCTCTTGCAGGGTGTTTATTAGCACTGGACCAGCTCCCTGTTTGAGGAGCACGTGGAGAGCTGATGGATCATGTGCCAGCAGGACTGGAAAGGGGCGACTCTCAGGAGACTTGAAAGCCAGGCAAATATTGGAGCTGGGCTTCAGGAAGGAGCCCTGAAACTGGAAGGTGTGACTGAGAGCTGTGTGATTAGAAAATGTAAGAGGCTAATTGCAGAGTGGGTCTGTAAGAAACACTCCAAGGCCATTTCCCAGCCTGGTCCCACCTGCAAATGGGACTGCTGGGATGGGCAGGGTGAAATATCCTGGGCCAGGGGACTTTCTGTAGCCATTTTATTCTCCCTGTGGCCATGCACAGAAAGTTCTCAGCGAAGTAAATGCTGCTTTGCCCTGATTGTTCAGCATATTTGGGGGCAAGGTGTTACTATTTCTATACATTTTCTTGTGCTTCACAAATAGATTTTGCTCACTGAATCGATTCCTGAGTAGATTTTTGCTGCAATGTCAAGGCTTTGCTGAAATAAAACCCCTCAGAAAGTGTTGTACTGAGCAAGAGATTCACTCACACAGGAAATGCTGTATTTTCAGTATGGAAAAGCTTCTGTGTTAAACTTCCTCCTTAGAATGCAATTTTCTGAAATGTGTTTTATTGTAGAATGTCCTGCTTTGCAGTAGCATCAGTAAATAAATATGCCTGTGATACATATGGGTTTGTTTGTTTGGGGTTTTTATAGGGGAAGGAAGGGAGTTTCTGGGACTGAACAAAGCAGAAGCTGAGAAGAGGAAAGCCAAGACTGAATCCTGTTTTTCTTCTACCAACACTCTTGTCTGGGTGCCTTTTTAGCCAGGATGGCGCTGGGAGTGGAGACTGAGCAGGGAGGGTTTCCCAAACCAGAGACCCCTGCAGCACCATCCCTCTGGAATGACTGGCTGTGGATTGGGGCAGGTAAGGCTGTTGCAACCCTATAATCTTAGACTCCAAGACTGGTTTGGGTGGGAAAGCATCTGAAAGTTCATCTCATTCCTGTCATGAGCAGGGAACCCTCCAGTAGACCAGGTTGTTCCATGCTCCGTCCAAGATGTCAAGAGGATGTCAAGATTTAGGTTTTATGATGGAGGCACCACCTTCAGCACAAAACCTGACTTTACAAGGTTAGTTATTTTAAAAAAAGTGTAAAAACATCGAATCCTGGAGGTAGATGCTGGGAGTGAGGAGCTCTGCCTGCTCTGGCTGCTCAGCAGCCCTTGGTGTCACGCCAGAGGTGGCATCCCTTCTGCATGAGCACATCCCCAACTCCAAATGAGGTAAATCCTTAAATTACTATGAGGAGGTCCAAAAAATCCCCCTTGGCAAGTGTGAAGTAGATCAGCTTGATGTGGGGAAGAGGAAGATGTTTGCTGGGTCTCCCATCTTTCCTGCATGCTTACAGACACCTCTCAAATTAAAACTGCACCTCTGTTGTGCTGGCTTTTTGCTGTTCCTGAAATTCACACTGTATCTGGACTGGATGCTTGGATATATCTGGATATATTATGGAGTATAAGAGCTATGAGGAGCAGTTGAGGGAATTGGGGTTGTTTACCCCAAAGAAAAGGAGGCTCAGGGAGTCCTTATAACTCTCTACTGTCACCTGAAAGGAGGTTGGAGCCAGAAGGGGGATCTGTCTTTTCTCACAGTGATAGGACAAGAGGAAACAGCCTCAAGTTGCACCAGGGGAGACTCAAGCTGGATATTAGGAACAATTTCTTCACTGAAAAAGTGGTGAAATTTTGGAACAAGCTGCCCAGGGAAGTGGTGGAGTCACAGTCCCTGGAATTGTTCAAACAACAAGCAGATATGGCACTTCACAACATGGCTCAGTGAACACCGTAGAACTTGGCCAAAGTTTGGATGTGATGGTCTTGGATGGCCAAAGCTGGGATGGGATTGATCTTTTCCAATGTTAATTATTCCATGAACTATATAGCTCTCTACACAGGTAAACAGAAACCCCTTCCTGCGGTACAAGCATGGGAGTTACATGCATTTATTTTGGAATGTATATAGTATGTAGACATAGATATGACTGATTACAACAACAAAACCAAAAAAAAATCAAACTTAGTCATAAATTATAGCAACAGTGCTGCCAACCACCAGTATTTAAAAGTCACAAGTCAGCCCTCACAAAAACATGAGGTATTATCTTTCAGAAAAATATTATCTGTTCAGTTATTTATCTTCTGCTTTTCTGAGTCGTTGAAATGAATTTAAATCATCTTTTCAAGGTTTTATTCTTAACCATGAAGTAGAAACTACTTTTAGGGGAGAAAAAAGCTGAATTTCTTGTGCTGGCAGAACTCCAGGAACCAGGACTTTAAGGGAAAAAGCCCAAACAAATATAACGTGTGAACCGTATTAAAACTGCAAGAGTTGGCAACACTTTGACATAATAGAGTATTTTTATGCCAAAACAACTGTGTGTGACAGGGATAAAGTTGGCCACCATCACATTCCACTTCTCACTTCTCACATTTAACTCTTTGCTGCAGCCCCAGCTCCCAGCCTCAGCTTTGAGCAGCTCTTTGTGGATGTATTTTCTAAAGCAGGAGCTGCTGGAGTGCTCAGGGTCAAAGTCTGCCCTTGAGCAATGTCTGCAGAGTTGTATTTACAGATTGTACTAACGAGATATCAAAGCTCCAACACCAGAGATAGCTGAAAGTAATATGAAAAAAAAGTCTCTTGCTAAAAGAAAACTGATGTAGAAGGGCAGAGGGAAAATTCATTAACTGGTAGTGCAAAGAATAATGGGCTTTAGAGACAATTCTTTAGGTTCTTTCCAACACCAGCTGCTTTAGTAAATGGAATTTGCAATATTTAGGAAAGAGTAATTCCAATGGGAACTGTTTCCCAGTTTTCAAATCTGCACATCAGTAGCTGCATGTGGCTGCCCCCAGGTGCATTCCCTGCCTCCTTCCAGGAGATGGGATTTGATCTCACCAGAATCCCTGGAGTTTAATTAAAATGCTGAATTCCTGCTCCTGCCTCAGCTGGCTAAATGCAGGTTGTGTGTGTGGGCTGAGGATCACCCTCCTTGAGAAGGGCTTAGAAATGATGGACAGGAATGTGCCCACTCCACGTTGTTTTCTGTACTCACACCCCACCCGTCACTTGCTGAGACATTCCTGACCATCAGAAGGCGAAATAGGATCCATCTTTTTCCCCATAACTGCTTTTCCTTTCTCCACTCCTGTTCCTGGGATGTCTCCAAAGCTAGGACCATTACTGGTACCTGCTCAGGGGTTTATTTGGAGTCTCTGTTCCTGGAGGTGTTAGCAAAGCTCTGTTTTCTCTCAGGAAGTTTCCATCCTGATGGCATCCAAATGATAGAGCATTTTCAAAGAGCTCAGGCTCAAAGCAGAAAGCAAATAAAAGCATGAAAATATGGTATAAAAATTAACTTTAAAAAAAAAATCAGTCCTGGGTTGTCTGGGTTTTGTGGCTTCTGAAGGGTGTGAGGTTGATAATTCTGTATCATGGGTTTGTTGCGTTGGTTTTTTTTTTCTTCAGAGACAGAAGAGCTGGCAAGTAAAAAACTTTTAGCAGCCTCCACAAAGCACCAGCTAAGCTTTTCTTTCCTCCTTTGAAATAAACTAATGCAGTGAAACAAAAGTAAAAAAAAAAACAAACCTATTTGGTCAAATAATTCCCTTGGCTGCAGCATAATCTGTTTTTTTTTTAGGAAAATTCAATGCTGTAAATAACTGGAATTTTATCAGGAGATTAAAGAAAACAAGCTTGCTTTCTTCCCTGAAAGAAAATGAGCTAAAATATCATTGACAGATGGCAATCTGAGACTGGAATACTTTATTACAAGCTGATGACACCATTTTCTCTGTCATATTTACAAGTGTAAAAGGCAGGCACCTTTTACATAGCTGAGTGGAAAGAACCTCTTTAGCCAAGTGCTGCTCTTTGGTTCACTCCCCCATCTCAGGCAAGAGAAAAATACTCACTGTAATGTCCCAATAAATCTGGTATTTATGATAATGAGCCTGAGAGCCCCAGCCAGGCCAGGCACAGCTTCTCCCAAGGAAATTTAATCTTTCTGCACATCTCCCTCCATCACTGCTCTGTCCCTGCTCTGAGACACAGCAGCCAGCAAAGCCCTGCAGCCCCTTTCCAGCACAGCCTGCATGGCTCTGCTGCCTCGTTTGGTGCTAAAAGTATCTTCTGAGAGACAAATAAACTGCTTTTTAATAGAGACCTGAGCAGCCTTTGAAGGTGGGGACCACAGTGACCCGTGGCACTTCAGTGGCTACAGAAATTTTCATTCAAATATGCATTTCATTCTTTGTCTCATTTCAGCTCCTGGGTGGCTGCACAACAGATAGATGAGCAAGGAGGATGAAAGGGAGAAGAGCTTGTTTTCAGGAGAAATGCTTAAGCAAACAAGTTCCTGTGATCCTTCTGTCCAGCACTGATCCCTCCCTACACCCAGCCTTTCAAGACCTTCGTCCATCTCACCCCGTGTGACAAGCTCCCATTAGTTCCTAAATCATACATTGAAACAGGGACTCAGGGTTAAGGAATGCATCCCACCAGCAGCTCAACTGAGGCTGAAGCATCTGGAGTTCAGTTCCTGTCAGGCACAGGGAATCCTCACCAGGAGAGCCTGAGCCACCAGGGCTGCTAGGAGCTCAGGCCACCCTCACTGCACTGGCACCAAACCACAGAGGGACTGAAGACGAGGCTGCAGGGACACTGAAACATTTGTGGTAGCTCTTAGGCATCAAGAAAACTCCATTTTGCTTTCCACTTCAAAAAGAAGAAAATATTTTAAAATATGGTGGTAAATTAATCTTGTTGTGAACAAATTCATGGGTACATTAGTTTATGTCTTGTTGTGCAAATATCACAGAGTTGTAGAAGTACAGAATGGTTAGAGTTGGAAGAAGCTTTAAAGATCACCCAGTTCCAAGCCCTGTCCACTAGACCAGGTCCTGCCTAGCCTTGGACACTTCCAGGGATCCAGGGGCAGCCACAGCTTCTCTGGGCACCCTGTGCCAGGGCCTGCCCACCCACACAGGGATTAATTTCTTTCTAATTTCTGATCTGAATCAGCACTCATAGAATGATTCAACTCTAATTCCACAGGACGTGCTGCACAAACTTTAAACTACTTTGCTAGAAAGGGTATGGTTGAACCAGCAAGCACAGCTTTACAGGCAACCAGTGAAGTCTCTAAGTCTCCATTAAATCAGTGAAAAAAAATTCCTGGCTCTGTGGGATATTCCCTCCGTGGGTTTTTAGCATCCTCACATACGGCCATCCTTGGAGGGCCTCACACTGCCAGCTGTACCCAGCAACTTTATGCAGAAAATGTTCCCAGCAGGAGATAATGGCAAGCAATTGAGGGCAAAAATAGGGTGGCATAGATGGGAAATAAGAGTTGCAGCTCTTAACTGACCAGACAGAGAAGGCTGGGAGGAAAGAGGGCAAGTCATTAAATCCAAATCTTGGCTGATAGAAGAAGATAGCTGTATCTTTTCTTGCAGGAAGGAAATAAGTCAGTAAAACACATTTTCAGCACTGCTGCTGTGCACCATTATTGCTATTATTTAGCAAAGAGATGGTTGAGTGTATAAATACTGCACTGACTTTGATAATGGTTCCTTTAATTTGTATAGGTTCGACAGCACATTAAGGGCTGTGGGTACAATTATTCTCAAATGATATATTCTCTTTTAGGAAACCACATAGGGAATTTCTTTTTCTTTCTTTCTAAGGATAATAGAAAATAGCAGAAGCTTGACATCATAATAGAGTTCAAGTGCCTTAGCAGTATATCTGCTCTCAAAGAATTCTAAAAAAGCTGCACTAATGCACTTTCCTGTGTGCATGGCACAGGCAGGCCCGTTTGGAGCCTTTGCAAATAAACAGACTGTTGCCTCTCTTGTCCATCAATTGAGGCAGCTCTCAGGATGATATAATGCCATGGATTCCAAGCCAATCAGCTGCTATTGCCTAATTATACAAGCAAAACAAACCCAGACTGTTTAAGGTAGAAGGGGGAGGCGAGAGGGGGAACTGCCATAAAACACTGAGGGAGAGCTGTCTCCTCTTTTCAAACATGTAAAACCAAAGAGTTGTTTTCCCCTTAAACAGGAATACTGCAGCCATGATTGCACAGACCTATTTACTTTTCTTTTCATAATGTGCCAGGCTGTATGCAATAAAGCTGTCAGGCACAGCTCAAGAGCAATAAATATGGGAAAAACTGTTATTTAACAGGCCAAGAATCATCTGTACAGTGTCACTGTGCATTCAGAGCAGTGCTCGTGGAAAAAGTCATTTTGCAAAATGACAATTTGTGTCACATCTATTTCCATCTCTCCTCCCATTCCCTTTCCCTTGATTTTCTCAGCAGGAGTAGGGAGATTTCTGCATCCCTGCCCTGCTGCTGCTAAAGGAGCAGGTGCCAGGACTGCTCAGTGCACCAAGACAGGAGGAAAAGGAAAGGGCAGAAACCTGCAGGCTCTGAAGGAAAAGGGATAGGAAATGACTCTATTTTACCAGTCTCCAAACAGACATGTAAACCTAAAGGTCCCATATATTCAGAGATAAAGAGAATAAAAACAAAGCCCTGATTCACAAGAACCTGATCTGTATCTACTTCAGCTACAACTCACAGAAAGTGTTGGCTACAGGGGTTCCAGACTGAAAGAGAGAGAAAAGTCTAAAATCTTGAACCTTTATATCCCAGATCAGCCTGCATGCTCAAGCATTTATCATTTCTTCAGGCCAATAAAAGCATAGATTTCTTTAAGAAATATGAACTTTTGCAGGCCCAGGTATAAAAATCACATCAAGCCCATCAAAAGCATCACCTCAATATATGATTCTTATTTGAAACAGCTTATTTGAAAACACAGTTCCCCTTTCCAAAGTATTCCTGTCACAGCTCAGAGACAAAATTGTTCCAAACAATTCTGATGTAATGATTTGCCTTCAGAGACCAGAGCCCCAGCAGATTTGTGGTGAAGACTCCCAGAGGTGCCAGTGGCCCAACTCTGAGCCAAAACACCCCAAGGAAGAGGAATGGTCACCAGAAAGATGTGCCAAAGAACTGAATTAGGGACTTAACTCAGTGTCAAGTGACATGAATGTGGTTTGCTGAAAGGAATAGGAATAAAATAATTATAGAGCTTTGATCTTCTGTCATGCTCCCTTTATCACACTGTGATTTGCTCTTTTGAGCATCCACAGAAATTTAAAACCCAGTGTAGCATCTGGCCAACCCCTTTCATGAAAAGAAATAGATTCCTGAAAAATCCCACTGAATAAAATTAAATTTATCAATGATATATGGGAGAAATAACCAGGCAGTGTATAGATCTGAAAGCAACCACCAGCACTGCTTGGTTCAGGAATGCTATTTATTTATGTACTGTGATTATCAAGTGATGGAATGACTGGGTGGGTTGTGTTATATCTGCAGTCACAGACAGCCAACTGTGTAGATGGGCTGGAGATACATGACATTTGATTCAGGACTTTCACAGCCTCTTGGCAGGCCTGTTTTGTTCTGGGAGCATCAGCAGCCCTATAAATAAGTTATTGATTTTAATTTGTGAGCAGAATATTGTTTAATCTCTGCAAATTGCCTCCTGTTCCACTGTATAAAGTCAGCAGAAGGAAATAAAAGTATCGAATATGTGCTAAATTGCATGGAGTTAAAAAATCTGCCATCAGTGACATTTTACCCTTCAAAACCAGCATTCTCCTAAATTGAGTTTCTTTTAGTGGTACAGACAGCCCCTCCACAGAATGGCCCTAGAAAGGCTGTGAGAGTTCAATGATATCTAATAAACCAAGTAGTTTTGGCTCAGCTGTGGCTCACTGTGGGACATTCTGTGGGGTGTGGGGCAGCAGACATGCTCACCATCACTGTGGGGGTCCCTGCAGTGGGAGAGGGTTTGTGGAGGAAGCAGAATGGTTCTGCTCAAAGGAAACTGTCAGGACAAGGGTTCTTTTTCCCTGATGGCACATTTTTCCTCCCCTGGTGCTGCACATTAAATCACTAAAACACTATGTCTCAAGTGACCAATTATTTGCCAGCCCCAGAGCATCACAGTCCATAAAATGTCTCCATCTCACCTTGATTCAAACACAGAGCTTGAACTCAGCCATGTTCATGCCTGAATTTGCCTCTCATTTGCAGTTTTGCCAAAAGCAGCTGGTGTTTGGAAGTGATTGCCCTGGGGAAGCTGAGGTGGTTTGTGATGGAGCTGTGTGACTGAGGTGCCCAAAGGACAGCTGTCCCATGGGGTACACCCACCTCTTCCCTCCTCCACGGCCTCCAAAAGCCCCTCATCATCATCCCTGTCTCAGCCACCAGCCCTGCTGCCTGTAGGGGAAAAGCATCACCATGTCACCATGCCACCACCACAGAGTCACACACTGGGATGGGTTGGAAGCGACCTTAGACATCATCCACATCCAACCCCCTGCCATGGGCACCTCCTGGATGCTCAGAGCCACATCCAACTACTTCATGGGTTTAAAAAAATCACATAAACCAGGCAGTGACCTCCCCTGTGTGGGGTTAACTCACTCAGCCAGTTCATTCCAGTCAACACAAGTTTTCTTAGTCAAAACCTGAAGTTTGGTGCTGGCTTTGTGGTGTGTACCTCAATATTGTGCTGTCTTTGTGGTGTATTCCTCAATACAGGAAATAGAATCTATCACTTTTAGTCTATTGCATTTACTTATTATTGCCTTTCACTTTGAGTCAAGATGGGATTGAAAACTGATACCTGGAAATTCCCACTGGAAATTGCGCAGCCTGTTTTTTCCAGCCATAGCGCCAGCCATTATGATACCACATTTTCAAGTAACCTTGCAATTCAGAAAAGTCCTGTTGAGAAAAGCATTTTCAAATTAACCTTTGAAATTATGGCTGCTCATGGCCTTTCCCCAACCTGACTCATGAAGCAAAGCCTGTCTCCCTTGAAATTCTATTAAAAATGCCAGTCAAATAAAGCCATTATAGCTATAACAGCTCAAATTAATGTCAACATGTCAGGACATATGTCTAATTTCAGTTTTGAGACTTGAAGATTGGAATCCTCATTATGGGCACCATCAGCTGTTTCCAAACAGCCTTCAGGTCTGGAGAGATTCATTTGAAATGAGGAACATCAAGGCAGGCCTCACAGAGCTGCTCAGATGGTGCATTAATTCCAGTCACTTGGCTAAATCTACGATTACCATCACTGTGGATTCAATCATCCTCTCCAGCTTGCTGCTGGTGCAGTTTCAGAGGCCTTTCCACACATCCTTCTCCATGGGAGACAGCAAGGGACAAGACTGGCTGTGACCTTGGGGTGGGATGGATGGGGACGAGGAGCTTGGCTAAATGAAGCAGGGCACCAGCTCTGCCTGGCCTGGACCTGCTGATCTGTTACAAATCCCTGCCACAAATCCCTGCCCAGCTCCTGATCTGGCCTGCTCAGCACAAAGAAACCTCTGACAAGCACTGAAATGAAACTGAAAATTGGAGAATCAAACCTCTCAGAGTGTGTGTGCTTTGGTGAAGAGCTGGAGCACTCATCTCTGTGCATATTGACTCTGGGCCAGGGAGAAGGAGGGCTGAGCTTCTATTGCAGCCCTATTCAGAAACTTGTCACTACTGAAACCCTTTGCAGTGGTTGCTGTATAAATGCAAGGCAGACCTTTTCACAGATTTCCTGCCATTTAGCTCTGGATGACACAAAGGAAGGGAACAAACAGGAAGGGAGATGGATGGGAGTGATGTGGGATCACAGAGCTGTGCATTCCCTAAGCATATGCACGACCTGATTCTTCAGACAGCATGCTTAAAATCACTGCTTAATCTTTCCTCTTCTGTCTGTTCTGAATTGTATAGGTATTTTTGCCAATTTCTCCCTCCTAATATGCAACCTGCAAAACAGAAGAGGAAAAAAATCACACTTGTCCCCTTATCCCATGTATCTCACCACTTTCAGGGGAATCCTTGTTTTTTTCTACACATTTTCATACACATTTGCTGCCTCTCAATATAAATTCCCAAATTTCTTTCTGCTGAGTTTCTGTGCTCAGTTGGTTTTGTCAACTTCAAAACACATAAAAAATATATTTAAAATGACCTTTTGACACAACTGAGACATAAGCATGGATTCCACTGTGTACAAAACTTCCGGGACTCTGTCAAAACCAATATTTGTTGTTCTCAGCAACATTTCAGTTATTCAAGACAAACCTGAGAAATGCTGATGAGTGCAAAAATCTCAGTTGCAACTTCTCTTGAAACTTGTCACAGTGAAGAAAGGCTTCTGTACAAATTCCAGAATAAATAACATCAAGACTCCTTCTGAACTTATACTAGAGGAAAGAATAATATACTGTATGTTAGGAAAAAAGGGAATATCTGAGACCTTCCTCTGGCCCATTAATCACACTGGAAAGCTGCTTTGTTGTGGACATGGAGTTTGCTTGGGAGTAGAATAAGAAATCATAGAATTATGGAATCATGGATTGGTTTGAGTTGGAAGAAACCTTAAACCTCATCCCATCCCACCCCCTGCCATGAGCAGGGACACCTTCCACTGTGCCAGGGCGCTCCAAGCCCAGCCTGGCCTTGGGCACTGCCAGGGATAGAGCATCCTCATCCTCTCTGGGCACCCCATTCCCCACCAGGAGCAGCTTCAAGTTCTGCAGTGTGCACACATCTGTACACATCTGTATGCAAGAATAACAATGCAAATAAAAGACAAATCTCCAATCCGCTTGAGTCTTAATTTTCTTTGTTGCATTTTTTTTACTATTTGGCTCATTTTTTGGATTATTGCATTCCTGACTGGTTGTGTTGGCCCACTGGCCAGTCCATGCCCAGGGGAACATTCCCAGCACAAACAAACAAGCAGATTGAGATGTATTCCATACACTTACATTGGCAATGCTTGGAGCAGCCTGAGGAGATTTAATTGGGTTTTAAGGAGAAATTATTCAGAATATCTGGCTTGAAAAACATTTTCTGAAGCAGCTCCAAAGGTTTCCTAAGAGCAAGCCAAGCCATCAAAGACAAATTAATGGGTAAGTTTCATGTGAGACGGTCAAAGTACATGATAAATGCAATTAATAAGGCACTTGATTAGATTTTGACATTCAATCTTGCACAGTAGATAGAGTGGGAAACTGTTCTGTGCCAGGAGCAGACCAGCAAACAAGGGGCAGCCCTGGTGCTTTCCTTTTCTTCGCTGTGCAGTTTCCTCCAGGATGAGGACAGCCTTTCCCTGGATGCACTGTCTTCTCTTGCCTCTGCCTTGCCTCAGTCCAGATCCTTTGGTAGTGGCCTGGGAGGAAAATGCAGCTCAGCCTCCTCCTGCTCCTCTCCAAGCCTTTTCCACTTTCCCAGCAAGTTCTCCACAGCCAGAGGAAGAAAAACAGCATGGGGAAATGACCTGTTCTTCCCATCTACAGTCTGCTCCAAGTAGTCCCAAATCAGAAAATCTCAAAAGTTTTCCCCTTCTTCTTGAACTTTTTGCTCATGTCCTTTATTCCCTCTGAGATACTAATAAACCTAAGAGGAGTAATTTCACCTGAACATGAAATATGGTATTTACTATCACCAGCAAATACTCCTCAGGTGAAAAGTAGGCTGAAGAGGAGAAGTAGCTGGGAAAACTTGGGTGGAGGTGGAAAAATGGAGCAAAGGCCTGATTTAATGCTTTATGCAAGGCACCCATGAGTTTTGCATGTGTTGTACATGATCAGAGTCAAAAGGGTTGTGCTGGATATAAACCTGCCCTGAACACTTTGGCTGTGCACAGATGCAGCATTTCCCTTCAAAATATTTCCCAGACTTGGCAAGGGGCTGGAGGAAAGGCATCAGCAGGTTCCTCATGCAGGAATTCACAGACTGAGCTCCTGGAGCTGACTCTGACAGAATGGGTGCCTGATGGAGAAGGGCAGGCAGTTCTCAGCACAGGCAGAGGCCCGTGTCTGCCCTCCTGTCATAGCTGAAGCACAAATACACTTTTCATGGTTCAGCATGAAATCCTGTCCTGCAAACAGCACTTCAAATCTGCATTCAAATATGTACCACCATTGCAAAGCTGCTGAAAGTCACTGTAGTGTTTTGACAGATCCCTGTAAACACTGTGGCCATTTCACAGTTACCTCAGGCTATCTTTTCATCTCCAACATGCTTCAGCCCTTTAATGTAATATTTAGACCAATGTTGTTATTAGATTTTCCCTGGATGAAAGGATCCATAAACGCAAATGCCAGTTGCTAATTCTTGGTAGTACAAAATAATAGTATAAGTACATCACACAATAAGACAAAAATTAAGCTGGTAATTTATACTGCTGAATTAGATACAGCAACAAAAGAGAGAGGCAATTATACACCACAGTAAAATCTTCAGTGCATAGACTTAAGCATTCCTCAGTCTTTAGTGTTCAATTAGGGTGAAATTTAGTTTCAATACAAGACATAATGCCAAGGGCTTTCACACCCTCCATAAAAATATAGGATTTCATCTCATCTGCTCCGTGCAAAGTCTTTTTTATTCTGGCAAAGATGAAGGTTTAGCTCTAAAGAACAATTTGATTTGCATTACACATTGCACTAACAGGCTGCAGCAAGCAGATTTATCTGCCAAATGAATATATTCTAATAGGTCTGATGATCTGTCTTTATGGTATCATTTGATTAACAACAAATTTATTCACTTGGCAGCTGTATTCCTTAATCAGGTATTCATTAAGCAATAGTGTATAAATGTGTATAAATGTCAGATTTATGGATCAGAGACTACAATAATTCCATTTAAGAAAGGTGGATTGCCTATACTTCTAATTAGTTCCCCTTTAAATAGGCTAATCAAATCTACACATGTGAACACATCCAGGCCTGATTTTCAGAGCCAAGGGTGCCTGTCCAATTGGACAGAATTCCCTTCCTTTGGAGCCTCATCCAAGTCCTCTGACAAGCCCTTCCAGCCCTACTGCTTAATTATATTGGACATCTCACCACCATCTCCCTGCCTTAGATGATTTTATAGAGGGTTCCTTTCCAAATCTGAGTAATTCACCTTTTTGCACACACACCTATTTTGCACCTGGCCAATCTCTGCTTGTCATTCTATAACCTGGACATGCAAAAATAGGTGCTGGAAATGCATATGCACTGGCAAATAGCATAAAAAGGAATTACTAAAGAGAATATCTTCGATTAAATGGATCCTGGTTGTGATAATAATGAAAAATGACCATAATTACCAGGGAGAAATATTCTGTCTGTGGAATTCAACACAGCGTTTTAAGGTAGGTTATAGACTAAGTCAATGAAAGTGCTTTTACCTCTCTTTTTTTGAGCTGACTCCCTAGCAGCCACTTTTACACTTCAGGGAGGCTGGAAGAAAAAAAAAGTGGATGTGAAATAATCCTCAGTTTATCAGGGATAAGTACTGTTATTTTGATATCTGTACAGGAGTTAGCAGGACTGGAGCTGTCAGACCCCAGTAAAAGCAAAAATTGAACTGGCTGTGAAGACACAGACAATTGAATGGTGTGAACAGCCACAACTTCAGCACACTATGGGCACCCAAGCTGAAATTTAGAGCACCAAGCTGCCTTCCAAGAAATATGGACACCTGCAGAGAACTGCTCCGAGTAACTACTCTACAAACCTCATGAATGTCCAAAAAATTACCCATTTTCCCTTTAGTTGCTCTAAAAGATTTTTGGATTTGATTTAAAGTTTTCTGGAAGAAGCCTGGTGGCTGGGAAGGAGCATCAACCTCGTGCAAGTGGAAGAGGAAGCCCTTGCACCTGGCAGGTGCTCAGCCCCAGCTCTGTCTCTGTGCTGGCTCCTGCCATCCCCAGCAGCTGAATGACATTCCTGGGCTCTCCAGGAGCTCCCCAGGAATGAGGGCACATGGGAGTTGAGGGCAGGAGGCATGCAGAGACATGGATGTGGTGTTAAAAATGGAGATGAGAGCTTGGGCAAGACTTGACTCAGATTTCTGGCAGCAGCTCTGTTTGAGGCAGCCGGTGCCCCAGATTGTTCTCATTCACAAGTTAATAATGGCTGATTAGGTCTATTGCAAAATGAATTATTTATTGGATTGACACAAATTTAACAGACTTTGAACAGACTATTCACTATACAGGATAAAACACAAATAACTACTAATAGATAAAATACAGTGGATGATAAAGATACCTGTATTAGTACAGATTAGGATTCAATGTAATTTACCACCAAATTGATGGAGTACACACAGAATTCTTTCACTCAGTTCCCATGAAAGTATCCACGGAATTTGTGCCCAAACCCCGCAGAAGTCCTACACGTTTCCTGGGTATGTGTAGGAGGCTTCTGCCTTTGTGAAAGTTTGTGTAGCTTTTATAGTTTGCAAAAGTAGTGTCTCAGTCAGGAACTCCAGCTTATCTCCCCACATCTTGTTCCCAGGGCCAGCTGTTTATTGGGAATTCCGCCCCTGGCACAGAGAGAGAAATAACCCACCAGCCAGTGGGGACTTACTAGTGAGGCTAGTGAGCTGGCCTGGGTTATCTCATCAGTTCATGTGAGGGGAAATGTCCTGAGGTGCACACCTGATGGACAGAGCAGGTGAGCTCTGCTGTGCTAGGGGGGATGTCCTGCCACAGGTGGATCCCTTCGAGGCACCCTTTGTTCCCCTGAGGCTGAATCAGAGGTGAGAACAAAGGTGCCTTCCCTACTGCTCCAAAGTGTTACCCAGGGTGTGTTAAGCTGGGGCTGTGTGTTGTAAACTCTGAGTGAGCTGGAGCAGCACCTTGGCATCTTAACCGAGTCATTTTCCCGTGGGTTGTCCTTTTAGCACAGCATGTCACACACCCAGGGGCTCTTTGCACTGCATCTGTGCCACTGTTGAACTGACCTGGACCTGAAGTGAATCTCCAGCAGCAAAATGAGTTGGACTCCCACCACGATGTGCACCATGACTCTGGACAGAACAGGAATGTGGCTCTGGAGCAGAAGGGATCAAAGGTCTAGTGTAGATTCCCGACTGTGCTGTCCAAACATGTGAGAGGTGGAGACCACTCTCTAACCCTGCTTTCATTGCTAGCTGGAATAAGTTTAATAAAAAATTGAAAATCACATTCAAGTCTGAGAGATCTGAGCCATGTCTCTGGTATATCCAGCTGGGGCTGTACTGCCCCCATGGAGGAGAAGCATATTTTGCTGCACAGAAATAATGTGCAAATAAATTAATAGCCAGAAATAGTTCTTCATGCAGCTCCACTTGGACTGCTTTTTTATTTTATTTAATTAAGTTACTGATCTATTGTCTTTGGAATATGTAAGAGGCAGAGAGAGGCTGATCCATTGCCATTTAATATACAGCACTGTTGTGTGTTGAGATGGATATGACAGTAATAGTTCCTTGCAATATTTAAGTCTACTGAGCCCTGAAGATCTCTTCTAATATCACTTGATTTATCAAATCTGATTTGGGACTTACAGCCTATATAGAGGGAGTTCTCAAATTCCTAATCCATTTGGCAATAAGTATCTTCTCTGCTTTACTACTTCATCTTCCTTACTCACTGATCTGAAGGGTTGGAGTTTTAAACTCATTTATCAAGGACCAAAAAAAAGGGGTTTTATGATGAGTTTTGACAATTATATATGTCCCATTCCAGAGAGTAAATAAAATATGAATGCTATTTGCTGTGCCACTTAATGCAGGCCACCAATCTGATGTCCTGTGATGGAAGATGTACAAGACTTGCTGCTGAGAATACAGAATTGGAACCACTTTGGCACTCTTCATAAAAATCTGAGCTACCATCCTATTTTTCCTACCCTTTGCTTTTCTGCAACAGAGGGTTTTCTGCCACAAGTGGTTTCCAGGCAAGGTAAGAGCCCCATTAGGTTCTAGCCCATGCCCCTGAGTGCACTCAATGCAACATTCTCCTGCTGCCCTGTCCTGACTGGTTTAACCCTGCCGAGTCCTGATGTTCATTTTGCCTTCCTAGAGACACTCTCCCATCATCCAAGTGCTTTTTTAAAAGCAATATTCCAAGGCTGACTTCACTTTTTCACTTGAAATGGAGTGGATGTGAGTGAGTCGACGTCTGGCCCTCTGTCTTTCACTTAATGGCTTAAAAAATCCAATAAACAGAGCAAGCCAAATTACAAAAATGGAATAAAGAGCATCAGGCCTTTATTTCTTGCTCAGAGGCAAGTTGTGCAACTTTAATTTAACAGAAAATGATCAGCTTTATGACTAGATGTGTTGCAAATAAACTGACAACCTTTATACAATACAATTACTTTATTTTATGTGATATTATTATTATCTGAGCCATCTGACACTCTTATGGCTCATATAAAAATTCCTATTTTAGTGCAACTCTGTGCTTAAATAGATCTCTTTGTGCTACATGAAATAACCCCTTCCTCTCACCTCAGCATTTACAGTCTCCAAAATATACAGAGTTCTATCACACCCCTTCTTCCTCGAACAGCTGGATTTAAAATCTTGATGCAATAAAGAGTTTTCATTTATTTGACTGGCTATTGGATCATCCCAAAAATGTGCCTATGGGAACAATTCAGCCCCATGCGACTGGAAAGAAGGTTTTCCTTAAGCTAACTGACATTTTTGAGGGGGAAAAAAGGATGTTTCTGGATGGAGAACCACGACAATTCAGCTATTTTGCTTCTGTTCCCTAAATAAATTCATTCAAGTGGCTGGCACTGAGCAGCACAGGCACATATATCCATTCATTATCATCTTTCCTCGCTGCATGTCACATATTTAATTCTTCTGATCCTTCCTCTCAAATCTCTCCTCAACCCTGGGATCCTGTTAGCAGCTCTTCCCTTGTTCAGTACAAATCCCTCAAGAAAACAGGCAGGTAACTGCCATTGTGTTTGACAATTACTTAAAAGCAACGAAACGTCACCTGCTGTGTTAATTCACTCTTTGCCACTTTGGCAAAGGACAGCCTCGCCCTCCCTCTCTGCCCTGCAGCCCAGGGGCTGAGCACAGCTCAAGGGACAAGGACAGCTTGGATTTGACCTGGCACAAGGTGCAAAAGTGCCCCTAATTTCCAGCAGCTCCCCACAGCAGCATCTTCAAGGATGGAGCGCGGAGCTCGGTCCCTCCGGAGCCGCGATCCGCGGAGAGCAGGGATGCAGATAAAGGTGCCTTTGTGCTCTGGGTTCTTTCATCCTCACTCTGACAGTGAATCATTCAGAGCACGAGGGAAGGAGACAGGCAGAGGCAAACAAGTTGCATTCAATCAGCCATCCAGAGGCGGTGGCACAATTCCTGGCGTGAGGATCACAAGCAGCTGCTTTGAAGGACCTGCCATTGTCACCACTGCTGGGGCCATTGCCTGTCCTACCAAGAGCACACCTGTGGCATTCACATTCTCTGAACAGAATTCTCTCTCTCTGGGTTTTTTCCTGGAGAAGCACAAAAAGAAAAAGAGAAAACAATTCTTATCTGTGACTGTGTTGTGCCCATGTGGAATGTGGTATGGAGATTGTTTACGCAAGGTAAATTAATTGTCACCCAAGGTAAATCAACAAGGTGATTGCTTGATTGGATTCTGGTGATGGTTGTTTGGATTCATTGACCAATTGGATCCATGTGTGTGTCGGGACTCTCAGGAGAGTCATGAGTTGTCTATTTAGTGAAACAGTTCTTGTTAGTGTAATATGGTGTAATATTGTTACAGTATAATATAGTATAATAAAGTAATTAATTAGCCTTCTGAAATCATTGGAGTTCAGAGCTCATTCTTCCCAGGCATTGGGTCACTTTTACAATATACACCTCCCAAGCTGATGGCTTTCCAAGCACATGGGGAAGATGTAGGACATCTGCCATTGAATTCTTCCACCCCAAGACTGCAGAATCCCAGAATGGTTCAGCTTGGAAGGGACCTCAGTGGGTCACTTAGGCCAAACTCCCTGCACATGGCACAGGACTGGGTCCAGATGGGTCTGGCAGAGCTCCAGTGAGGCTGATGTCTTGAGAGGCTGATCTGGAGCAGAGACTAGACAGAGCTAAATGGAAAAAACAGGTATTTATTGAAAGGCCTTAAAAGGATTCACCTTGGGCAGCACCAGAGCCTGGCCAGGGCTGCACCCAGGTTGAATCTGGATCCTGATCACAAGATTTTACACTTTTATCAGTTTTTGTTCATCTATAAATTGAGTTCAGTTGTCCAATTGCAGGTCCAGGTCATGAAGTCTCAGACCCCTGCCTTGCCCCTTGTCTTTGCATTGTTTGTGCTTTTTGGGTAAAGGTTGTCCTTGATTCTCCAGCTGGGAAAGGATTGTTTTGTCCAACTACCCTGTGAGGAGAACTTACTAACACCTAACAGGAAGTTTCAGAGTTACATACCAGGCAGCAGAGAACCTGAAAAATATCAAAGCTAAAACCCAAGTCATCAAGGGAGACTCCACATTCTCTCTGGAAAATCTCTTCTTTGCTCACAGCAAAGAAGTTTTCCCTCATGCTTAGGTAGAACTTGCTGTGCATCAGTTCCTGCCCTTTCATCTTACCCTACTAACTGGCATCAGCTCCACGTGCCCCATGGTCTGAGCTGATGCTGGAGCTGGATGTAGAGGAGTCAGGAATTACAGATCAGATGAAAACTGCCAGCTCTAAGAGATGAGATGGGGTTTGGGGAGGCACTGCATGGCTGATCACCAAAAAGAGGCTCCTGCCAGGCTGGGTGGAAGAAACCTGGCCTACTAGAAGGGGAAAAGTGGCCTGAAAAACAATGTGAACCATCAGAATTTGGGTATTTTGTCAAATAAAATGAATAAACAAATAAATAAACTAAAAGGGAACGTGACCAACTCTTGTGACATTGGCTAGAAGGACATGAAGAAGAGCAGTGTTTACCATAACAACAAATCTTTTCATTTCCTGGATCCCTGATGCTCTTGCAACTCCATGTGATCCTCTAAAGCATCTTGGCTGGCTGAGAGAAATTATATCTCTGGCTCCAATACATGACTAAACCCTGAAGCCACCCTCAGAAGAGAGCTCTGATTCCTGCCATCACCACTTGCCATCTGGCTCCTCTTTCTTCCTCCACCTTCTCAGCCTCATTTACTATGGAAACAAGGCTCATGTGATCCTGCTGTCTTTCTCATCCCTTCACCTCACACACAGCTCCTCAGCCTGCAGCTCTGACTTGAGCAGAACCGACAGTGGAAAGCTCAAAGACAACTGGATCCTCACGAGTGTGCTGAGGATGGGCAACTGGGAGAGGGGCAAGGGGAAGCACAAACACATTAATGTCCCTAGAAATGGTGGTAGTAGCTGTAGATCACAGAATGGTTTGGGTTGGAAGGGACCTTAAATCTCATTCCACCCCCCTGGCATGGGCAGGGAAACTTTCCACCAGACCAGGTTGCTCAGAGCCCCAAGAGAAGGGGGCAAGAATTTCCACTGTAATCTTCTCAGGCAGGAAATCCAGTCAGCCACTGGACACACATCTGTAGAAAACAAGGCTTTAGTAATTTGTACTCCTCACAGATCTACTTATATTTTCTATTCTCCTCCTCTATTTTCTTCTTCTAATAGAACAAAAAAGACAGGGTCAGCCAGGCAAGACTTCACTATCTCTTTGCAGCCTGGCTGTGTTTGCTACTGGAAATGAAGCTAAAAGCAAAGTTTCAGTTCCCACAGTGAGTGCTGGAGAAGCTGATCAGATCACAGGCTCTCTCTGCTTCTCTACAAGTATAACTGCCAGGGACAATCTGTCCCACAGAAGACAGAGGATGCATCTTTGCTTTGCTAATCTCTTCTTGCTCCTGGTGTGAGTGTCTCAGGTTTTTTTTTTTTCTTTTTTTTTTTTCCCCTCAGGCATTAGAATTAGATTTCAACAGGAACAATAGGAGCAGCAGTAACATCAGCTCCCTTATCTCTACTAAGGCTCTTTTCTCCTAAATACTTCTCTTTTTTTTTTTTTACCACCTGAAAGTATACAAACCTGACTTGTTAGAAATAGCTAAAGGAAAAAGGATTAAGAATATTGTTAAAATGAAAACCTTACTTCATACCTAACATCCTCCATTCTTTAAGTACTTTTTCTTTTTCCTATCTCTGTAATGACAGGTTATAAGATCCTTAAGGCTGATTGTTGCCATGGGATTAAGAAGCCTGGGGTCTATTAATTCAAATCCCAAATGTTTGTGTAACTAGCTAATGTGCAATACTATGAGGGTCATGCTGACATCCTTATTTCAGCCCTCTTTTCAAGGAAAATAATTGGGCCAATGACTCCCAATGACTCCCAATTCAACTGGAGTTCACAAGTGGAATTTCTCTCCTGTGTTAAGAAGGTTTGCATTCTGGATCCTAAAAAAATTAAAACTAAAAGAAATGAGAACACAGAATGTCTGACAATGAGGTAAAAATTCTCCTTATTTGGGACTAATTCAAAGTAATTTTTCATCACTGAAGATTTGCATTATTTCTTTCCATGGGTAGTGGGATAAGCCTACCTTTGTGCCAGCTCAGGAATTCCATCAGCCTTTCCTTCTTCCTTTCAATGCTTTCAAACCTTTTAAAACATGACCAACTCTTTATCTTCCTTTCCTTTTCTCAATTACTCCTTCTGCCTTTCAAGGTGTGTCTTGATATGTTGGCTCACCAGTGATCTGTTGAAGAGACTTGCAAGACAAATAAATTTGCTAAAAACCACCTACCTCTGTAGATTTACTCTGTGCGACAACAAGTGACGTAAAATGAAATTGCTTTTACGTAAAGGATGAAAATTGGAATATCTTATACAGGGGAAATGGGCATACCAGGAATATAAAGACACCTGGAAGTACAAAATACTGTCACTACAAATCTTTATTTGATTTGTAAGTGCTGGGCTGGAAGCTTATTCTAAATTAGAGCTCCTGGGGAAAGGGGCTACTTGTTTGGTTTTAATGTTCTGCATTAGTTCAGCTTTTGCCATTTCAGAAAAAAAGAAATCACAGATATCTGAAATATTTCATATGAATTGTATGTACCCTCTATGCAAACTGGGTAAAACACAATTGTAATTAACTCTGCCCTTCTAAATAACTCATAAAAATGAAGTTAAACACGTAGCAACAAGTGCATAACCATGAACTAGGCAGTGCAATCATTCATGTACAAAGTATATAAATGTCAGCCAGGAAAAGTAAGTCACTGCTGTTGGCACAATAAAGGACATTAGAATGCTGGACTTTCTAACACTGAAAAACTTAACTGGAAAGCCCCAGTGTAAACCGGTGAGTAGAGTCAACAACCATGGGCTGAGCTCCCAGTCCTCCCAGAGCACTCCCTGCCCCACAGGGGCTTGTTCTACAGTGGTATCAAACCATTAACCCCCAGTTTAAACCAGAAGACAGGTGGAATTTCAGCCAGGATTCTCCACAACAGACCTCCCCTGTGTGATTAATGAAGCATGGAGGAAGATGAAGGCACACAGGCTCTGAATAAGTGAGCACCACCTTGGAGAGAGCTTTTGATAAAAGGAAATGCTCTGTATGCTCTGTTTTAAGAGATCTCAAGTCAAGGCAGAGACAAAAGTTACATTAATTTCTGTTCCCTGCCTTCACTGCTTTAAACGGGAAGAAAGAGTTGAACAGGAAGGCTTCATTCTCTTGAGACTCCATAATTTACTTGATGAATGCTTTGAAAAGAGATGGGCTGGGAGAGAAGATCATTGAATTTAAGCAAAATGTAGTATTCACTTCACTTCTGGTATCAAGAGGCAAGGCAGATGATTCACAGGTGAGAAAGGAGCTCGGCTGTAAAGGTAGAAATCTGGAATAAAAAGGAGGAAATGTTTTGTGAAGAATGTCATCCTCAGTGGAGAAAGAATGCTGCCTGTCTTGGGAGAACAAGAGAGAATTCCAGAATTGGTCATTGTCTATCAATTGCATCAGATATCTGCAAGGCAAGGGGAAGAAATTAAGATAAATAATCTTACTCCTGAAAAGGTCATGGAATCCACTTCATTTGGTGCCCTTGGATCCAGAGACTGACACACAATTTGTGGTTTCTCCCTTTTCTTCTTGTATTAAGGTTTAGCTCCTCAGTCAGTCCCTCTCTTTTATCTGGAAATTTCTAAATTTTGTGCACTAGCTCCCAGTCTAATGAAATTTTTGCCACCCAGTGTTCAGCACTGTGTTGCTGTGAGGGTAATAGACTACAGCAGCGACCCATGGAAGAAATCTTTGCAACTCCTGTTTTGAAATTACTGCTGAACCTTTCTTTCCCCCTTTAGTTCTGTTTTTAATCAAGCCTGAAATTTTCTTCCTTTAAAGAAACCTTTAAAATCTTCTCATTTTCTCTGGATAATACCTCTCTGAACTACATTGTTATACTCTAAGAAAAGGACTATTTTCTGTCACTTGGAAACCCACGCCTCATTTTGAACTGAAATAAACCCACTAATAAAATTAATCAGAAGCACTATTCCTCTGGAGAGAGTCAGGGACAATATGATGGGTTATAAACTGAACCACAGGTTTCCAATAATGCAGCACAGTCAATACCAAGGAACAAGACCTCCACTAGCTGGGACACATCATACCTCAACAGAAGGTCGTGAAATTACTGCAGGAAAACAGCACAGATGAAGGACAGGGAAGAAAAAAAAAAGATATGAAGGCTAGATAATAAAGAAGCTGTAAGCACATTGAAATTCCTGCAGAAGATCTGCAAGGCTCCTTCAGTCCTTGTCTATTGTTCAAGACAGAAACTTCAGTTTTAAAGGGGCTAAAATTTCTATTGTGTGCACATCCTTTTAGGGCATCCTGCTCACAATGCCTTGTTTCCAGGAGAATAAACCACACACATATCCTGTTAAAGTTGATTATTTAACAGCAGTGAAATTCAGGCTGAAGTGCTGAGAGCACAACTAACAAGACACCTAAATTATCATCCCTGAACGAAAATTGAGGTATCACTTCTGTCTGAGGCTCCTTTCAAGCTTTTCTATAAAATAGAGATAGTTATGGCAATTTCCTAAGCGTGCTCAGAGGGTCAGGTAGTGTCAGCAAGGTATTTTAGATTTGTGAAACACTATCTGTGCCAAAAGTTAATGTCAGATGCCTGCAATGAAAGTGCAGGGCATGGCTAATGGAAGGAATATTAGACAACAGACAGTAGACTTTGTTTTAAAAATTTTATGACTGAGAGATGAACTGACAGAAGCTGACAGTGATGAAAAAAAGGTACTGCTCTGTAAAGTGGCCAGGTTTTCTGAAGCTGCTATCAACAGAAAGGTAACAAATTCAGTATTGCAGTAGCAGACCCTGAGAAAACACAGGCCCTGCTTGCACTGAGACACCAACACTTGGTTAACCTCTTCCAGAACACTGCAAATTACAGAATATTACTGCCCTACAAAAAGAGGCCTAATTTAGGATCACAATAAACCAAAGTTCACGAGGCAACTAATGTCAGTTCCTGCTATGGATTCCTCACAACTGTGGTAGATTTTTATGTGTGTGTGAAGTTAACCAAGCCATAAACAAATCGTGATGCTGTAACAAGCCTCACAGTGTTCGTGCTGCTGGGAACCCTTTGTAAATTTATGACACATGCCATAATGATAATAAAAAAAAAAGCAGCAGAACTCCTGACTTCCTATTCCACAGGGTTGTTTCCTTCTGCTTTCTCTGACTGAGGAATTGAATAAACCCCAGTCCTCTGGCACTCCAGCAGCTCAGAGTCCATCCAACAAGAGGGCCACGTCCAGGATGTCCGGGATGATGTGATTTACCTCACTCCACAAAAGTGTTATGAGTTCTCTCACTCAGAGTTTTTCCAGGTGAGAGGTGCTGCAGGAGTGCCAAGCACTGAGTGGTTTGGGGCTGAGTGCTTGGAAGACACTCTAAGAAATTTCCCTTTTATAAGCCAACACCTCCTCTTCTTGCCAGGCATAAGCAAGAAAAGGACTCTGTTCTTTGTTTGGTGACTCTTGACACAGATGCTTTAGTGATGGCTGATTCTAGGACTTATTTTAACTTTCCATTGATGTCTCCTTTATCTAGGCACCCAAACTCTTTCTAGCACAGCCTAAACCACATGAGTAGCTGAATTGTCCTTCCTTCATCTTTTCTTCTACTGATTGGTGACCCTTTGCTGCACATTTCTTTGGTCTTTTGCTTCATGCCCCAAGCCTTAGTTTTCCTTCAATCCCCAGAGGCAGCTCCCCAAACACCACCTTTACATGGCTGTGCTCTCACAACTTAAACACTGGGCAAAATCTTGAGGGATATAGGTATTTTCATTGTTATTTTCTGTCTTAGCACAGATTTCAAGTAGCTGTTTTCAAAAGCCATGTCAAAAGACTGAAAAATTGGACCAAACAATAAAAATAATCTTTTTTTTTTTTAATAGAGTCAAGGCTGGGGCAGGAGAACAGACTCAAAAGTTCAGCTTTCCTGTAGAATGGAGAAGACAGAAAAGCAAGTTGTGCATTAAAAATGACCTGATTTACCTCTAGGACAATCTCAAGAGGATGACTATTCAAATAGTTGCATATTCAGAATGGAAATAATTGAGTAGATATTTTAACCTTATTTGCAATCTTTGACACAAACTTTAGTGATTAACAGAACAAAAACACTTATTTCAAGGCCAGGTTGGACAGGGCTTGGAGAAAACTGCTCTGGTGAAAAGTGTCTCTGGCTATGAGGGAGGTTTGGAATGAGATGGTCTTTAAGGTCCCTTCCAATCCAAACTATTCTGAGATTTTTACTTTTCAGTAGATTCCTTTATCTGGACACTCAAACTGTTTTCATTACAGCCTCAGCCATAATAATTTTCTTTCGTCTTCTTTCCTTCAGCTGGTTGGTGGCATCTGCAACACATTTCTTTGGAATTTTATTCCCCAGCCCAACTTTTTCCCCCAGCTGGGCAAAGACACAGACTTGTGTCTACTTGATTCCAGACAATTCATTTCAACAAACTCAATATGCTTATCTGACTTCCCTGGTCCCCTAATGGTGGATCTGGGAGCACTAACGTTCTGCTGGGATTTTGGAATGCTGGGAATGTCCTGGACTCATTCAGAATATTCCCAGCACATCTCCTTTGATGGGCAGCACAAACTCTGTTGTGTTTCTCCAGGGCCACAGCCCGATCTCAGATACCAGGAGGCGTTTGCCTCCCCACACTGAACTCTCTGCCATAGCAACTCAGCCAACAAACAGACAATAAACTGCTTTTTTTCTAAGCAGGGTCCCAGTATTCAAACACAATGACTAAAAAACTGCAGAGATTTCAGTATTGCCACTTCTCTGAGTGCATTAAAACACTTTTGTCTGGTGTACTTCTTTATAGCTGAGCTCTTGCAGGGAAAGGATTAAGTTGAAAAATCCTTAAATCTTTCTCTTTTTTTAAAATCTTGGTATTTATGTGGAAAAATGCAAAAGAATATAAACTGCAGTTATACATAGCAGTATTTTTTTGATCTACAAATACTTAAGAAAGAGAAAGATAAGGAAAGAAAATGAAGGCCTTAGTCAAATACTGGATTGTATTTCATGTTAGCAGGAATTTGTGTATTTTGTAACTATTCTGGTTTTTATTCTTTTGTAAGGTCCAAGCACATTTGGGGGAATACTTCTAATTTATTAGCACGTAAAAAAGTGTCCCTTAGAATAATGGCCAAGGCAGAGGAGAACAATGGGGCTTTGTGGGTTTTTTGAAGCTTTGGACAGCAGAAGTGAGGAAGTCCAGCAGAGAATGGCAGATAAGGTGAAGCACATCCCTTCAACCAGAGCAAGCCTCAATTCCAGCATGGGAAGGTCCTGGCCAACAGTGAACATTGAAACCATGACTTTCCTGGCATATGTTGGCTTCTTGATTTGCCTGTGAAGAAGTCTTTGTTGATGTGCCTAAATAAGATGATGATCAAGAAAATCGAAAACTGCTTTCCACGTGGTGCTGCCATCAGTGGGCTGGTGCCAGGCTGTAACTTTCTGTCCTGTGAGGTCATGCACTGGCCCGAGTTGGAGGTGCCATTGCTGATGGGCTCCCAAAAGCTCTCCCCAAGGGCAGCCAGGCTTTGATTCCTATTGCAAATGCCAGTGGGAAGAAATGATGATGTCTGACTCCAGCTCAGAAGGCTGAATGGTTTCTTTATTATAACTATGTTATAATACATTAATATATTATATAAAGGAGATACTAAATCTACATACCTACTTTCTCTAACCACTATATCTAACTCACTCACAACTCCTGGCCCTCTCGCCAGAGTCCAGCCCCAGGTGTGTTGCATTGGCCATCAGGCTCAAACAATCCTCACCAGAATCTAATCAAGCAATCACCCCAGGTAAACAATTCTCCAAGCACATTCCACATAGGAAAAACAAGGAGCAGAAATAGAAATTGTTTCCTCTTTCTTTCTCTCTGTGCACCTCTATGAAAAACCCTGAGAGAGAGAGAAATGTTCTTGCCACAGACTCCAACTTCAGGCCATCGTCTCCCCCTTCTTCACTTCGTGCTTGGTCTTAGTGCTGTGCAAACTTTGCTACACTGGCCAGAGCCACAGGATCAATAAAGCAGAGGAGGAAAGAGCCTCATTCCCACCTGCCTCGTCCATCACTGGCAAACCTGGCAGCTCAGTTCTGCTGCCCGAATCCCATTTTTTCACTTGACAGAAAGCCTCTCTTGGAGACCGCTGGGGGAGAGACCTAAAACCTTACATACATTAAGGCAAGTGAATTGATACCCTGTCAGATGATGAGAATCTCTCTTCATCTGCTGAGAGTTAATGATGATTTATTAGGCAGAACAGACAGGTCCCAGGACATATTTGCAAGGACTTGTCAATCAGAAAAAAATTCCCCCAGAGATTTGGACTAAGCTTATTTCATACTTTTTACTCAGAAGACATGAGAGGACAGTGAGATTCAGTTTGAAGTACTTCTCAGATAACATGGAGCTTTGGAAAGATAAAAAGCTAGATGAAAAAAGACCTCTTAAGACTTTGGTACAATCCCATGTCATCCCAGAAATGCCACTAAGGAAACATGTATAAGTGAACAGGATTTGGGGGGTGGTAAAATAAACATGACAGCTTGTAGGGAAGATTCCCAGTGAAAAAGAATGTCTGAAATTAAATCAATGTCAGGCATAGTGCCTTAGATCTCAATACAAAACACATGAAAACTCTTTCAAATAAGTGAACCTGGAATCTCAGTGTTTAAATTTCTGACACTCACAGATCAGATTCAGGGACCTGTTGATCATCAGGGTAGGACACTTTGCCCAAAAGTAAATGTCTCCATTTCTGTGAGCCACCTTGAAGTCAGAGGAAAGAAATAATTATTTTTAGGGTGTGCTTCTCCCAGTGCTAACACAGCAGGGAGGTGAATCACCCTGGGAAAGCACCCTCTCCTCCCTAGGAAACCAGGGCTCTCTCAGTCCAGAAAGATGCAAAAGGACTCTGAAGCTCAGGGGGGGAATCCCCCCAAAATGACCATCCCATTACTGTCCAAGGCTGGGCCATGGGGATCTGAACAGGAGGTGGGACAAGCTCACAAGCCTCCCTGAGTTTTAAAACTCCCTTGTCTGTCCTTTCCTCTTTCTAGACCCGCAGTTGGTGTTTAAGGGAGGCTGGAAGGCAGAGCAGCACCAGTCACACTCCTGTAAAACAGGGTTTGCAGGAAGCAGGGGCTGTCTGAGGTGTGCTTCAGGATGTGCACGAGACCCAGCAGCACAAAACCATCCCCACCCAGGCTTTGATCAGAGAGCACGTCACCCAGTTCTTTTGAGAGTTTTGAAGTTCTTCTAAAAGTTCTATGCCTTCTGATATTTACATATTTCAACAGCATTTTCTCACACACTGCTCATGTCAATAATGACTGTTTTGCATTCTTCTTTGTGAGAGGAGAGAATTGATGGACTGTTGGTTTGACCAGTGTGGTTGGAGAGGTGGCAATTTCACCCTCCAATCCACTGTCACTTTTGCTATTGTATATATAGTGGAGTCAAAAAATAAAGTTTACTTTTTTAAGTTCATGCCCAGTAACCTCTCTGAAAGCCCAATTCTCACATTCACTGTGACCCATGGCTACCCACCCAAAAGGAGGTGGCAGAAGGGAGCACAGAGCAGTCTGTCTGCAGCAGCAGTGTTTAAAGCTCTCAGCTGAGTCCCCACAGGAGATGAAAGCAGCAGATATTTAACTTGGACACGGGTTCTGCACACCTCCAGCTCTCTGACCACACGAAGGTGCTTGTGCTCTGCTCCCCTGAGAACCTCCTCCAGCTCTCACCTATCCCCTCCTTTGGAATGAGCCTTGTAGACAGTGAGCTGGTGGCTCCTCGGGGTGTGGGAGAGCAGCATTAATCACCTTTGAAAAATCCTCATATTTCTAGTAACAACAACCTGTGCAAAAGCAGAGCTCTGGCTGCAGCATCCCTGTTTGCTGAGATTTATAGCAGAGCAGAAAGGAACCTGCTCCAGGCTGCTGCAAGGCCTCTCTCACACCTTGCTGTCAGCCTAGAAACACAGAGCAGAATATGCCTTCCCTGCTTGATTTATAAATATAAGTTTCCTCTTTCTACTCCTCTAAAATGAAAATGAAGAATTTCCCAGAAGTGGGCCGACATATGCAAGCCTTTTTTCACTCTGGAAGATAGAAGAGGTGAACCCACAATGGTAAGAGACACACACCATGGGATTTGAAGAGAAAAAAGCAGGGTGTCCTACCAAAGGGACTGTGTGTGTTCTGCACTCTGCAACCACCCAAGATCTCTCTCAGCAGTGAGACAAGATCCAGCTCCCACAACAGCCCAAATCATGAGAGAAAACTGCCTGACATCAATGCTGGTTTCCTTGCAGGACTGCACGATCCCGTCAGAGCCATCTCCCCAGAGATCCCTGCAGTGACAGAAGTTGTGATCTTCCCTGCACCCATGGAGAGCTCAACCCTCCCTCTGCAAGCCAGAGCTCAGCACTCCCCATCATGGGAAGTTATGTCAGCCCCAACATTGGGTTTTAGGGTCAGGTGCCAACCATCAGCTCCTCTAAAATTGGAAAGAGTTCATTCATACTCAAACCCCGGTGTTGGTATGTCCACACTGTACTACAAAGTAATTTAAAAACCTGGAAAATCATTAAAGGATGAAAAAAGATCTGCCCTTTCCTCCATGGTCTGATGAACAGATGGGTTCTGCTGTATATCTCTCTCCTCTAACTGGATTTACTTGTAAAAGCTTAACATTTTTGTGTCTGGAATAGAGATTTTCTTCTGTCCTTACTCCCTGCAGTTCCCCAGCCCATTTCTCATTGTCACTTGAGCAGAACTATACTTCCATGGAAAGTTTATCATCACAGAAAGTAAAAGGCAGGGAGGAGAAACACCCACTGTAAAGACTAATGGCTCAGCTGATTGATGTCAGGATGCAGCATCAGCTTGGTTTGGTTGCTTCAGTGTTTGCTGTCACTGGGCAGAAGTTCCCCCACTCCAAAAAGTTCCTTAATAAACACACTCTCCTTCCAGCCTCCCATCAGTGGGCATTAAAGGGGATCTTGCGGGTGGACTTGGCCTACAATGTTAAAATATGAAAGCAGTCTGTTCACATCTGTCTGATCTGTAAGCAGCAAAGGTGAGGTGAGCTGCAGGAAAACAACCTTCTTGTGCTTGGGCTGCAGCTCCTTGCCCACACTGCCTGCAGTTAATGTTGAATATTAGCTTGCTCCTCACCTTACTGTGTGGGGAAATCCCTACTGAACTCCAGCATTTTTATAGACCCCAAGCACCTGTTTAAAGGGAAATCTATGGGGGGAAATCCCACTCCAGCCAGTCTCTGATGTGGGAATGAACCCAGGATGTGCAGGAGAGGAAATTGCGAGGAAGCAGCCTTGAGGGAGCAGCACAAGAGCTGAACCACAAGGAGTGCATGACCACGTATAGGTAACATCTTATGAGCCATAGAATCTGCTCCTATATGTTTAATCACTTCTAGGGAAAATAAATCAGTCCCTCTGATTTACAGAATTACACAGGATAATCCTTCCAAAGGAGGAGATCACCTTGTGCTCTAAAACTTTACAGGATTCTCCATAAAGAAGACCCTGCCTTTGACCCAGGTGTAATAAACAGCTTCCTTCTGGCCTGGAAGGATCTTTGTAATCTATACAACTTTTTCCTTCATGCTTTTCTTGTTTTTATTTTAGATTTAGTGCACATTACAAACACCTTGCCAAGAAGGGGAGTGTGAGCACTGGGATTTAACACCTTGGTGCTCCTGCAGCTCTGCTGTAGGGACAAAGTCAAGTATTGTACAGCACATTTGCTTTTCTCTCCCTTTTTTTTTGTTTAAATTAAACTCTTTGTATAAATAGTCATTCTGTCTGATTATATAATCTCCCACATTTAGATCGTCTGTGTTGCAACCATGGCAACTCCCAGAGCTGAGCACATTCGGTTCAAATTTCTTTCTAAATTTGCTGATGAGGGTGAAGAAACAGCTTTGGAAACCCTTCTCAGACAACCTACATTTGTTCTTTGCTTGTGAAGCTCAGTCCAGCTTGGATTGACAGAAACCAGCACCCTAAAAAAAGTTAAAAACAAGTGTCCATCCCCTTCCAGTTTAAATGATTGCCTCTGGTACTAGCTATGGGTAAGAGCAACATCATCACGGAAAATAAATATCTAAAGCTTGTTTAATTAAAATTAAGCAGGAGGATTGAGGAGTGGTGGAGCAGGAGAATGAAATCACCCATGCACAGAGCAGGCAGCACCCGCAGTGCCTGGGCAGATTTCCTTGCCTTGCCTCTCCAGTGAACTTCACCTGTCATTTGAAAACCAATTGTGAAGATGAAAGGTTGCAAAATTATCTTCTAGTGTGGCTAATAAGCCATCTGAGAGTGATGTCACCTGTCTGGAATCCTGATATTTGCTCCTAATTTTCTCACTGCAGAATATGACTCAGTGGTTGGGTGTAGTGGAGCAGCTCAAACATGAAATTATGGAGCTTTTGGTCACACTGAAATAATTCCAGATTATAGTCTGATACAGAAAACCCACTCAAGACTGCCAACACCCAACTCTTCCCATGCCCTGCATGGAGTTTGCAAAGGGAAAATAAAGCAAGGCCCCACACTGTGAAAAGCAAGAAAAGCAGAAGCAGATTTTAAACAAGTTCAAGGGGAAAAAAAAAGTGTAATTAGGTAACTTTTCTAATCAACCGTTGTGATCACCTACTGTATTTTGCTATTTATATCAGAATTCTTGGTATTGCCTTCAAAGGGGTGAATCAGCACAATCAGGTCTTTGTTTTCCTTATGGCATAAATACCCCAGATGAGACATGAAGTCGGATTTTCAGGAAATGTGATTGAAAACACTCAATACTGATCACAGCTGCCAAAACGTGCCATAAGCACAATGAAATGCAGCAATTTTGCACTTGAAGCACTTCCAAATTTACTGGGACTGAAATCCTACTGTATTAGGTATTGGATAGATCCTGTGGTCAAATTGGAGAATTTATGCAAGAAGCTAAATTTTGCATATGCCATTGCCCATCTGTTTTGCAGAATTGGCTTCTTCTGTTGCAGCCCAGGCTGGTGGACAGTGCCAGATAGGGCCTGAGAGACTGCAGACTGGTTTTGGTCTGCTTGTAAAGCCACCTCACAGTCTAGAGATTGTTATCCTTTCACAAATGTGACAAGACCTGTAATCCAATTGAGGGAACCGAAAAATATTCCTTCATACTCTATTTAAATCTTCAGGGCAACGAATGAAAGCAAAGGTTTCACACTTATTGCAGGTGCTTTAGAGCTTGCACAGAATTAATCTCTTGCTTTGCTTGGATATTTACAAAAATGAAAGGCCCAGCCATGCACAGACAATTCATGCTACAATTACACTTACAAAAGCAAGTGGCAATCAATAGCTCGTGTAGACATTGATTTTGATTATACTTAATCGATGGTGATTATAATAACTTACTTATATCAATTAATTTCTTTCCATTTACATCTTAATTGATATATCAAAGAGTCCTAGAAACTGAACAGCAAGGTCCCATATATTTTTTTCTCAGGTTGACATGATCTTTGACACCATCAAGCGCTGGTTTGATGCTGCAGACTGGAGGGAAAAGGGAGATTAAATGCAATAATTAATTACATACATTTTAAATTGAGTAGAGGAAACAAGAAAAACAGGTTGCCAAGTTTATGCATTAACAGTAATTTGTTGCATTAATATGATTTTTCAATGATGATTTCTAATTCCTGTTTCATTATGTGAAGAGAAGGAATACATTTAGCCAAATACTTTTGTGGAGATGCTGGACTTATTTTAAATGTGTCTCTCCTCCTACCTGTAGACAATAGATCTCTTTGTTTTCTCCTTCCTTGCCTGATAATCCCAAGGAGAACTGAATAACCTCAGACATTCCAGGGAATAACAGTTGTAGAATCAGCCTGGGATATTCACAACCCATGGGACTTGGCACAAGGTGGGGAAGGAATTTAAATAAGAAAATAAATAGCCACCTGAGCCTCCTTTGCGAGATAATGTGGCAGGAATCTCTCTGGGAGCCGAGCAAACAAATGAATTAATAGGAGTCATAGCCTCTCGCTAGATATTATTTATTCCTCTTTACTAGGTTGCTCCCTGGAAACCTGGGTAAACTTTGGCTGTGACTTTCTTTTTGATCTTCTGTGCCCAAATCGCCCACTTTAATGTAATCCTGGAACCTTTTCAAGAAGTCTGTATTCACAGGCCACTCTGTACTTATTTCCATTTGAAAGGGCAGCTGGTGCAAATCCTGGCTGGAGCATCTTGGTGGGGTGGCCATGGCTGGTTTGAGTTTCAGTCATGGAAAGGAAAAAAGGGAAGAGACAGGAAGGCTGGTTCAAACTGAAAATGCATTCTGGGTTTGTGGGTCAGGGGAAGGAGGGAAGAGAAAACCTCCTCCATCCCCAGTTGTGCCCGCTGGCACTGCCCAGCCCTGCCCTGTTTGCCACGGCTCACAGCAAGACACCTCTACCCCTGCTCTGGAGCTCTGCTCTGCTGCTTCAGAATTAGGAAGAAAATCCTGCAGAGTTTGGAGGCATTTGCTGTTAATGTGTCTAGCAAACATTAAACAGCATAAAGTCAGTTTTGCCCTGTTGCTGGTGGTGTTTTCTGATCATTTTTTCAAGCCTGTGTCCTTCTCCCTGTACTCTGCAAGTCACAAACTGCAAGTCACAAACTGATGGAAGGGGGTTTAAAGGAAATAATAGCAATGTCTGCTTGCAAGTGCTCTGGATGCAGGTCTAGAGCCAATGCACAGCCCTATTTTAAACTTTTTACATAAATACAATCTCTCTAGGTTAATTTCTGTGATTTACATTGCCCCACTAGTCTGACATATTCCCTTTCTTGGAGAAATTCAATTACAAGATAGCATTAAAATAGTGGTTTTGATATATGTGTGACTTCTTCCACTTTTTGTTAGTACACAAACCCCTTGCTATTGCACCAGGAGTGCCTTTATAAGGCAGAGCTCTGTGAATGAGATGCCTTGTCCCGCACATCACCACCTGGTATATGAAGTAAGCAGAGAAATTGGTGTGAGTGTCCAGACCTAATGCAGTCTTTTGTCAAAATCTGTATTTTTCTGTACACATGTCTTAGGTTTCAATGTACGATGTAACCAAAAGTATGTATTCTGTCACCAGCCTCTATTCATGGCCACTGAGTGTCCCTGCATGGCTGAGAAAATTCCAGCATCCCATGGGGAGATGCTGCACCCAGGGGAGGAGCCCAGCATTCCTACCTGGATCCAATCTGACTTTGGAACCCCACAGCAGCCTCTGCCCCCTGCATTCCCAGAGGAGCAGCTTTCTTCCCCCTGCATTCCCAGAGGAGCAGCTTTCTTCCCCACTGCATTCCCAGAGGAGCAGCTTTCTTCCCCCCTGCATTCCCAGAGGAGCAGCTTTCTTCCCCCTGCATTCCCAGAGGAGCCCAGGCCCATCTCCCCCAGCCCTGGAGCTCCAGAGGAAAACTCCCCCCTTGTGCAGGATCCCTGCTCCAGCAGAAGCACAGCTGGCACTGCAGGAGGGCTGAGCCACCCTGGGATGGGGCTGAGCCACCTCCCTGACCCACAGCCTGACAGGTTGTATCCTGACTCTGTCAGTTTAAACCAGTATCTTTCTGCCTTTACTTTAATTTTCCTATTAAATTGTAGTTCTGACTTGGAATCTCTCACTGGTTTGCTCTCAAACTAGTCCAACATGTCAGAGCAATCTCATGATTAGCTGCAGAAGAACAGGCTCATGAGAGTCCTTCAGGAAGCTGCCCCGCCCTTCACTAGGAGCCAGCTCACTTCTCTCAAAACCATCACCAGGAAGGAGTATTTCACTGTGAAATATTTCAGTGGTGCTGCTTTAGATTGCCTCAGCCATGCTGGCCAAGATCCTGGAGTGAACACAGCTCAGCTGGAGTCTGAGAGCAAACTGCTCCTGAGGAGGCAGAGGAGAGGGTGCTGCAGGGCTTGGGTGCTGAATTAGTTCAGTACCCTCACAAAGTCACCACAGCACCAAATTCCAGTTGTAAACAAATTATAAAATACAATATAAAAAAAAAAAAATATAGCAGTGGCTGTTGCCATCAGGAACTGAACATTTTCTGTTGTAATCAATGTGGTAGTGAAAATACTAGACTATTCCCAGAGTTTCTCACTCTGAAAGCAGGAACAGAAAGAAAGAGTACAATTACTATGGTAATTTGCTATTTTCTAACTACACAGAGGACATTTGGCTATCCTGGTATCATAATAGTTGGTAATTTTTGAGTTTTTAATAGCTACTATAAGGTTGGTCCAATAGTGCTGCCAAAATCAGCAGGCAAAGACTGGAGCTGTTTGGACATTCACTGCTATTATGAGAGGGCCTTACAAAAGGAATTATTTTATGTAACTCATATTTCATGAAAGCAAATGAAATCTCAAATGTCCTATAATTATAATAATTATTTCTGCTTGATGTTTAATTACTCTCTGTAATGATCCAGCAGCACTGTAACAGACAGGTAAAGCTCGGATGAAATTCTTTCTCGTGTAATTTGGTTCCTAAAGGAGGACAAAGGTTTTGATGTTTGTGGCAGCAGCTGATTAAGTAATGTCACAATTTCCATGAATTGCAAAATGTGATTTGTCATGGCTCTCCTGCTTCTGCAAATCGCTGCTCATGTCACAGAAACGTGACTTGGGCTGTGCACCAAACTCTTGCTCCTTGAAGTATTCCTGTCGATGCTGAGTAAAGCACAAGTAAATGATCACTGCTGTGATAGGTGATTATAATGAGAGATCTGGGGGAAAAGGAACAGTCCATTAAGATCACCTGGAGGCAGCATTTAAAGCAATTTGTATGAATATGTGAAACTGATTTAAATGAAGCAAAATACAATGTTTTGATTTTGGGTACTTTAAAAGGTGAAGGAAAAATAGAAGGAGAGTGGTGGAGCTAGAAAGGGACCTTGCCATCATTTACAAAGCAGGAGGGAAAGTAGAATGCAGTTCTCTTGTTCTTATATGCCAAGTGTTGAAAGTCTCATCCAAAATTACAGAATTTCAGGTTCAAATCCTCTTTTACTCCACTTTAAGAGAGCAATTTTATCCCAATAATCCTGATTTTTATGAGAGTACCCCAGTATTGAGACTGACAAACCCTCTGCCACAGTTCTGTGCCTCTCACCATCCATGTCTCCAGCCTGGGGGCTGGGCACTCATGTACAGAAAGTGCATTTTGATTCAAATCAATGTTCAAATAAAGAACAACTAACTCAGCTTTTATCCCCCAGGCCAAACAGCCCAGTCATGGTCACAACTTCACCCTATGACCCAGGCCAGGATAGATAATGAATTCCCTGATGCATCCATGAAAGTAAAGCTTAGATGGTGTTGCCACACCCACCTGTTTTGGTGTGGGAGCCAGGACTGTTTTTAACTGCGTAACATCCTCATCTCAGGCAGCCCAGAATGTGCACCAGCAACATTTCTAAACCAAAAACTGACTTTGGAGAAGCACAGACATTGATTTGTTGTGATCCTGATTTTAAATGAATCACAGAAACACAGAATCCTCAAATCATTTGGACTGAAAAGGACTTTAAAGACCACCTTGTTCCACACCCCTGCCATGCACAGGGACACCTTCCACTAGCCCAGGTTGCTCCAAGCCCTGTCCAACCTGGCCTGGAACTCTTCTAGGGATGAAAGAGAAACAAAGCACAGGAATTCTTGAGTCAGAGATCAGAAAAGACAAGTGTCAGAGGAAGCAGCAGCAGAAGTAGAGCATTCCTCAAATGTTCTGTTCTAGTACTGGGGCAGCACTGAGGGTCAGGCTCATTAGCACATTGTAATGAGTCTGGTGATAATGGCAGCATGTCACATACTTCAGCCTGAGGAAAAGATGAAATATGGTCTGTTTGTCTATCTTTCAAAAATCTGTCCTGAAGCCCCATAATCTGTCCTTGGGAAGGAGCAAGGACCACACAGCCAACATGAGCAGGAAAGACACCCTCCCTGTGCTCCAGCACCTGAGGAGCTGCTGCTTTAGAAAAATAAATAGACTCTGTTGAAGTCCGGCTGCTCTGTTCCCCAGGCCTGGGAGGAAACAACCTGTTTGTTCAGAATTCATCCCTGCAGCTGGCTGGTATTTTAACAATACAAGACTCTAATTTTAATACCATCAGAATTCTCCCAGGCTGCAGGTGAATCTAAACTGCAGAAGGGAGCCAGGTTTCATTTTACTTTGAAGTATCAAAACTGCTGACAATTAAACTTAATTGTATGAATAAGCTCCTTAACAGAATGCACTGCTGGGCTTTCATCCAGCCAAGTGCTGGCAGGAAAAGGGAAATCTATATGCAAGGAGCCTGCCAATGTCCCACAACCTGGGAGAGCAGGGCTTTATCACTGTTTAATAGAAACATATAAGGACCCTGATCTCCCTGCCTTTCCAAGAAAACTTCATTTTTCTCTTCCGTGAAGTGTTGTATTAATAGTGTTCTTCCTCAACAACCTGCTTCTCCCTTGTCACATTTTCTTGATGTTAAATTTCTAGCAAAAGCATTAAATCTTCTCATAAGGTGTAATTATTGGCTTTGGCTCTACCTGCACTAACAACAGGAGTGAAAACTCAGAACAAAAAAAAAAAAGGCCCAATATAATTTTTTTCCTGGAGATATCCTTTCTGAAATATTAATGTTTGTTCCCTCTAGGGTGGCACCTTTATTTGTTGTTTCTAATGCAACCAGTTTGTTACTGTACATGCCTCTGCAACGAGGCCTGAAGTGAGCAAATATGTTCCTGGGGCCCAGGGGTCAGTTGTTTCCTATTTCATTTCTCTTTAGTTTCATTTTAATTTATTTTCCCTTACTCTAACACTTATGGAGATCTGAAGGCAACTATTCTGCTTGAATAAATCTAAATACCATTACCAGTAGTTGGATATAGCCTCAGCAGGGACTTCTATAACACTGTAAACCCACCTATTTTCAATTTCACATAAAGCAGGTTTAAGGAAGGGACAGATGACCAACACTGCACTGTGAAACTTAGAATTTTTGATCCATGAATTAACAGATTTTGTCTCCATGTCTTCTCATATGCTGTGATTTTATCACATTATTATAATTACTAATGGGACAAGTCCAAACCCCAGACCAAATGTCACAAGGCTGTGCAAGATTCTTGTGTTAATCAGTGATTTGTTTCTGGCTTTCATGGTGAGGAATGTCCAAAATATCTATTTCACATCTGTGAACTGTGGCAGAACTGAATCCATTTCCACCCAACAAAGAATCCCAGAGCCCTCACCCATCAAGACAAAGGTTTTGGTTGAAATAGGAAATAAAATATGGCCCATGGGGAAGTTTGAGGAGTCAGGAGAGTTTTTGGACACTGTGAGTGCTACAGAAAGCATTAAATATTCCAGAAAGAAAAGCTCAATTCCCAAGCAAAACAAACCCCACAAAGCTGAGAACTGAAGCCTTTAACCCAGGGTTAGTCAGGACAGAGCATAAAAAATTCCAAGTCCAATCCCACTGCTGTGCAGACTTCCTGTAGTGGTGGATTTATCTTTCCTTTGCTTTGCACTTGTGTATGTGCTACCCAGAATTTTAGTGAACTTTCAGCTTGATTTTTATGTGTTTTAGAACAAATCAAACCCGCTAAATTGATTAATGAGGATTTATGGCCTTTTAATTATGGAGTGTGGTTTTGAATGATTTAACGTCTGATATGAGCTCTGAGCAGCCCAAGATTCAGCAAGGAAATGAGAAACATGACATTTTGAAAAGGAAACCAATTTCCCTTAACTTAAACTGTTGCTCATATAAACCAAATTATAAATATACTCTGTGACTGTAATGCTACAGAGGACGGCTTTACGAAAATATGATTAGTGGTGCAATTTCCTTAGGTTTCAGATCCTTTCTGCTTTTCTTTGCCAGCTTTAATGCGGGAGAAATCAACATCCTCCCTCTTCACCCACCTATTTTTCTTGATGAAAATAAAGCAACAAATCAAATCTGCAGGAGAGCTTGGGGATATCCTGATAAAACTCCACTGTACAAAGAGAACTCAGGAGGGTATAAAAGAAAATACCAGTGTAGAAAGGGTCAAGAAGTAACTATGATTCCAAGGTTCTGCCTCACCTAGTGCCACAGTTCAGCTTGGATTGACATCCACAGTTTCTAAGAAGCAAAACAGAGATGTGACAAAATGTTTTGTGCTCCAAAGACAACCACCCCTATAATTTGGCAGTCAAAGGAGCATCAAACAGGGCAAACACATTAAAGACACCAAGAGCTTCCTTTGAAACACCTTCTGATGAGTCAGGCACAATATCAACAAAAGCAGAACCTAAAGAACCACCAATAAAACCTATTTTGAGCAGCAGGATGTTTTGGTACATCAATATGTGGGGTAGTAGTGGGACTGTGGGGGATCTGCAGGGCCCCTGAGGAACAGCAGCACTTCCTTAGGTGAATGATCCATCCCAAAAGCTTTGTTAGAAAACTCAGCTCTGCTAAATTTCAAGTAAAAAATGAAAAAAAAAAAAAACAATCTGATTTGCCTCATCTAGAAACTGGAAATCTGATGCTGCCTCTATTGAGAAATTGGGCTTTATTCTTGTATAAGTAAAGGAAAAAAGAATGAGCTCATTGGCATTCTCCTTGCACAAATAACATGTGCAGCACTTCACAAAAGCTGCAGATAAAAGTAACATTATTTTATTTATCAGCAATGATGGGAAGGAAAATGCAAGTGAAGTACTTGCTTGAAAGTGTATACTAAGATGACTTTGTGTGTGAAGTATCGGTTTCTTGGAGTTTGGCAGCGATTTATTTGTTACAGAACTCCCTTCTGAATGCTGCTTCCAACAAAACATGACCATCAGTGATATGGATAAGGATCTTGGAAAGCTGAGACTTTGAAAATTCATTTGGGAGCATCTCCACTAAGAATCCTTAGAACCAGTCCCTGCACGTGTGAAGAAGACTGTGGACCCAGCTCCTACTGGCATAAATATTTTGGTTTTTACACAAAAACTCCTAGTGCTGAGAGCAGCAGGGAGTCACAAAATATAGGGCAGCAATATCCTTTTAAGCATTTTGGGGTTTTTTTTACATTTTTCCTTGCTGCTTCTTTCCTCTCATGGTGCAGTCCTGGAGAAAACATTATAAATTCCCCAGTGCTCAGTTTCTAGTGCGTATTTAATCTGTCTGCATTCAAATGGTAATAGATTGTTACAGGGATACCTTCACACAGGTGCCTGGTGTGTATAATACCTCTTCATTACAGCACTGAGGGAACTGGATCCTTTTTTTTTTTTTAAATATTAATCTCTTTAGGTTTTCACAAGTGGTGCCACACATCATAATTTTAAGCTCCCAGCTGATGACTCATTCCATTACTCCCAAGCCCATGCAGAGCAAGGCAAGAGACTGTCTGGCTCTCCAGCTCTTCTGGGTAAAGCCCTGTGTGCAGCCAGAGCTTTGTGAGGATTCAGGGGAGGAAGCCATTTCCAAGGATGAAGCTTTGTTAAAGGCACAAAGAAAGCAGCTGAAATGCAATGAAAGGTTTGTCTCCATCCCTGGAAGTGTCAAAGGCCAGGTTGGATGGGCCTTGGAGCAGCTTGGGATAGTGGAAAGTGTCTCTGCCATGGCAGGAGGAGGAACTGGATCAGCTTTAATGTCCCATTCCACACAAACCAGTCAGTGTTTCTGTGATTCTGTGATTCTATCAGCTTCCTCATAGCCTGGATTCGCCAGCCCTGTGGCCTCCAGAAGTTATGGGGTAAGTAATTTGGGGTCCATCAGGGGATCCCAGCTCTGATCCCTGGGCACAGCTGCATCCACAGCAGTGGCCTGTGCTGGTTCTTGATCCTGGATGTGGGAGTCCAGGACACCCCTCTGGCTGCCCTGGCTGTCTCAAGACCCTGGCAGGGGTCTTGGAGACCCTGACATGAAATCGAAAACACCTGTGGCTTCAATGTTAGCCTGTGGAAAAAGCTGTCAGTTTTGCATGAGGAATTACAAGTCACAAGGGGTTTTAGTAGTGTGATAGTTGAACTAACACAGGGTGGAAAAGTAGAATTTTGGGATTTTTAGAATGGGGTTCAAGGTGGTATGAGATGGAGGAATTTGGGCATGTCCTGACCTTCTTCTTTGTCTTTTCCTCCATGTCTTGGTGTGGTGGTGACACTTTTCTATTGGCTTAAGGTAGAGATTCACAGTCTAACATAGATGATAGGAATTGGTGAAGAAATTGTAAACATACACACGTAGTTTTGAGTATATAATGTGGGAGCCACCCAGGGCTCGAGGTCAGACTGCCATGGCCTCCTTGCTAGCCAGAGCTGAGCAGGTCAGAGAAAGAATGTTTAGGTAAGAAGAAATAAACAACCTTGAAAGTGCAATCAGAAGCATTCCAGGCTCTTTCTTTGGCTGCATTGGGCTAGGGAAGCAGAGACTCTTTACAATCTCTCAGGGTCACCCTGACCTAGGAACCCCGAGAGAAATCAACACATGGAAGAGGTCACAGGGAGCAAAGCCAAGCTGTCCCTCCCTGGGAGCTGCAGTGGGGAGGAAGAACAAGGGATCTGTGCCCCAGGGCAGCCAGGTGGTGACCAGCACCTCCCACCCCTTGTCGTGTATCCCTGTCGAAGCAGTGACCCTTGAAGGGAGTAACACGCTCTGACTCCGTGTTGCAGAAGGCTGAATAAATTGCTTGTATTAAGCTAAATTATATTACATTAATACTGTAGTATACTAGAGCTATATAATACAAAAATGATACTCAAGAAAAACCCGTGACTGTCTCCAGACCGTCACAGCTTTGACCCAACTGGGCAATCAATCCACACAACCATCACCGGTGTCCAATTAAAAAATCACTCTTGGGTAAACAATCTCCATAACACATTCCACATGGGCCAAACAGGAGCAGCCAATAGAGACAAGAATTGTTTTCTTTCTCTGAGCTTTCTCACTGTGTCTCACAGCTTCCCAGGAAAACTCCTGGGAGAGAGAATCATGTCTGTCTCTGTTCAGGGAACGTGAATACCACATATCCCAGCTCTGGATTGACCATGGTAATCCCAGCAGAGTGGGGAAGCTGTACCTGCAGCAAGGCAGCCCAGAGGGGGTGGATGCAGGGGAGCTTGGGCAGCTTTGCCACCCCATGGTCAAATCCCAGCTCCTCCTGGCAGTGTCACAGAGCTCTGTAGGGCATTCAGCTGATCTCAGGAGGACAGACTGAGCTATTCCCATTACCTCAGTGCATTTCTACAGATGGAGCAATAAGGCACCAGTCTGGTGCCTGCAAAATTTGTACCCAATCTGAAATGACCCTGAGACTAAAGAATTTTATGGCCTTTTTGTTCCCCCCAGGAGAGCCTTAAAAAGAACTCCCCAACATAAAAATGGAGAAAGACGATTATTAAAGCCAGTGACTACAGCACTGGGGACTGTAACTAAGAAAGGTTCTCAGAAACAGGGATTTGGAGCATGACATGCTGAGGAAATTCATGCTCCTTTAAACAGAAGCAGTTGCACATGTGACAGCGGATACAGACAATATGTTTCAAGTGTTTGGGACCCTGAGAGATTATTGAGTACTACACATTACCAGGTGTGAAGAGAAGTTAAGGAAAGTATCCCAGATGGAAGATGGGAGCAGCAGAAAAGCTCCAGCAGAGCTGATATTACCTGAAAATAAGGAAGAGAACTAGGAGGGATTTATTTATGCAGCTTTCATCAGCATGAGGAATGCTTTCAGTGGAAGGACAGGAGGAGTAGATAGATTTCTGACAGGAACAGGTCCTTACAAACTCCAAGTGTAAGGGTTTCCTGTTCCCTCCTGCCACCTGTGTTCAGCTCTAAGTGAAAATTAAAAACAGAACAAGAGAAGTTGTACAGGAACTCAAGATTTGTCCAATACTCCATAAGCATGGGCCATATCACCTTCTGTTGGAAACGCAGAATGGATTGCTTCCATTCATTTTCCTTAAGCAACTCAAGTCTTTTCCCCCCATAGTTAAAATTATATTTATTTCTATTCTTGAAAACATTTGCTTGGAAAGGATGATCCAGAGTTTTTGGTGGCTAAAATGTAGGACATTAAGAGAAAACAGGGAACTTGATTGCTTAATTCTTTAAAGTCTGGAGAGAGGGCAGAGGGAATTTGTGTAAAAGCAAAAAGATACACAAAACTTAGTATTGGAAGAGCTTCCACATCTTGACTGATTGTAGTTCCTTAGAACTTGGATTTTAATCATTTTTGTCTGTTAGGCTAAGTTCTGTCTGGGAAAAGGAAGATATATTATTAGGCTTCTTCCTTGAAAAGGTTCTGTTTCCAAGATACTGGAAGTATGGAGAGACTTCCAAAGGCAAATTTCAGTTAGACACAGTCAATTAAAGCTGAACAACAGGATAAAAAGTCTCCTTGGATAACTCTTGGCCCTGATGGTAGATGAACACCATATAATTAGCACCAAGTTGGCAACTGCCTGCAGAACATTTGACAGAGGAAAGAGCTCCCTCCTCTGTGATCTCCCAGCAAAGCCTGCCCTGCCCATTCCAGGTTGTTGGGGAAAACCAGATTTAAAAAAAAAAATCTTTTTTTTTTTGCTTCCTACATCCTCATGTCCTTCCTGGAAGCACCTTAAGAGCACTTTCTCCTCTGTCATGTTCAACTTTCCTCTGAGATGTGTCACTCTGCTCACCCAGGCAGCGACGCGTGGCAGAGCTCTGCAAAAAGCTCAAGCAATCACTTGAGGCCCTGGGATAGCAATCAGCTATGCAAAATGACAATCATCTCTCACTTTGCGATGTCTTCAGAAGAGAAGTGAGAAAAACACGATCTTGGGTGTTTTGGTAAAGAAACCACACGATAAACAAAATCTCTGCAGCTCCACACAGCGTAACCTGGCAGCTGAAACTCCCTGCAGCATGCTCCAAACTTCATCTGGAGCAGCCTGCATTCTGAAAACAAATCTGGGGAGAGTTACTATACACTGGAACATCCCCAAAAACCCAGAAAAAACAGTGAAGTTACCAGGAAAATATACATGTTACTTTCCTCAAGTCTGTGTGTAATGTAAGACATCTGCAGTATCACAGCACTTCCACCCAGAAGGGAGAGGATGAATGAAAAATCATCTCCCTAAGCTCGGGATGGTGAAAAATACATATTTTTAAATAGATGTTTCCCAGGCAGTGTTCAAGGCCTGGGTGGATGGGGCACTGGGGAAACTGGTTTAGGTGAGTGTTCCCTGCCCATGGCAGGGGATTGGAACAAGAGGAGCTTTAAGGTTCCTCCAAACCCAAACCAGTCTATAATTTTGTAACACTGCAGTCAATATATATTTTTGTAGTGCACTTGTCACAAATCATTTCTGAAGGGAAAATTGTAATGTGACAAACTGGATTTCTGGTATTGGAATGAATCTGGCTGGAAGAGATGGGTAAATCAATAAACCAGCAAAACTCCTGTGTGCAAATAGCCAGAAATTGTCTACAGAAAATCACTCCTGAGCCTGCTGGCTCTCAGTAGTGCAGCCACCACTGCAGCTCCAGTGGCTGTGAATTTACAGCTGCTCTCTCCTCCAGTGTAACTTAAGAGTCTGCCTGCACACAGAATCACAGCATCCCAGACTGGTTTGGGTTGGAAGGGACCTTAAAGCTCACCCAGCTCCACTCCCCTTTCATGGGCAGGGACCTTCCACTGTCCCAGGCTGCTCCAAGCCCCATCCAGCCTAGCCCTGGACACTTCCAGGGATCCAGGGGCAGCCACAGCTGCTCTGGGCACCCTGTGCCAGGGCCTCAGCACCTCCTCCATAAAGAATCTCTAATCCCGTGGTTTTCTCCAAAGGAATTTCCGAAATTTTAATCAACAGATTAAAAAAAAAAAAAAAACACACACAAAAACCTCAGCTACATTGCATTTATGAGAGGTTAAAAGCAGGTACAAGGGCACTTACAACAGATAAGAACAAATTGCAGTTCTGCAGCCTCGCTCATCCACACTGACACCTCCAGGTGCTCAGCCTCCCCGGGAAAGGTTAAAGCGTTTCTCTTAAGTACAGTGCTAATGGCAGTAATTGGGAGATACCATCCTGAGTGCTGAACCAGCAGAAGCCCCGAGCTGGCCACAGGAACCTCTCCTAATGTTCAATTAAGATAAGGCTCAGTTATTGTTCTGCAGTCTGTCTGCAGTCTCTCTCTCTCTTTTTTTTTTTTTTTTTTTTTTTTTCCTTCTGGGTGGAAGCTTTGAGATCGATATAAAATAAAAAAAATATTCATATAGCCGATGGTTTCTGTTCCACTGGAGCCCTATTGAACATCTCTCTTCACTCAGCCCTCGTGCCTAATTGCCAAGCACGTCACTTCTGGAAAGCTCTGCTCCTGCTTCAGCTCTGCTCAGCGCTGGTGCCTGGAAGAGCCTGTTTGACACTTTCCACAGGAGACTGGCTGCCAGACAGGGCTGTGGCTGCAGCAGCGCCTTCCCTGCACATGGAATTAGCTCTCCGTAAGGGCTCCCTGCCCTGGGAGGGGACAGGGGACAATTGTGCCATGTGCAGGCACTGACCCAGGCAAGGCTTGGAGAGGGAAACCAGCAGGGGCTGGCCTGGGGATGGTGCTTCCAGGTGCTCTCATGCTCCTGATGAATGGGAAGTTTACAGAAGCCCTGAAACATTCCACGAATTCAGCTTTCCTTGGGAAAAATGGCCGTAATAAAAATAAACCAAAAGCAGGGCAAGCCAATCTGAAAGCACTGGTTCAGTTACACGTTAGCAGTGGCAAGTGTGGTTCATTTTTTAACACGTACTCAAAGTGACATTTAATCTCCAGATTAATTCCATTTTTTTTTTCAAAACATGAAGGGAAACTTGGCATTTAAATTAACCTTCCAGCCCAAAGTGATGTTTTTTTTTCCTCTATTCTCATTCACTGAGAACACTGGCACACCTTTAATTACAGTTTCACCCCAGACGATTATTCTGCTCCACTTTGCAAACTCAGACAAGGAATCACCTATTATACAGCTTTTGTGTCTTTACACATCTCGCAGCACCTGCAGAGCAGAAGCAGCTCCCCTGAGTCCCTCCCTGCTCCCCAGCAGGCTGTCCCCACTCAGGGACAGTCCCAGCCTTGATTTTGGGGGGATCCCGGTGGAAAATCCAGACAGGAGATGATGATGTTTCCTTGCTGCCCTCCCGTGGACGTGCCATGACCACAGTCACTGGTACCTGACTAAAAATCCATGGCTTTGCACGGAGATGTTTGGCTTGGCTCTCAACCTGGATTGTTTTCTCTCTTCAAAAATAGTTGCATTTACCAAGGCAATTGGTGTTTTTATGTGGAGGGAACACGGAGATGTTTCTAGATCATAAATTTTAATCTGAAGTCTCTCTGATACCCAAACATTAATATTTAATGTCTGTTCTATAGTGTAATTTCCAGAGGCCAATCTTTTATCTTCAAAACTTGATCAGCATAGACCTACAGAAGTTGGACTTCAATATGATAGCAATACTTTATGGACACAGTGACTCCTGAATTCCCTCGCTGTGTCCTACTGGCAGTGATTGTCTTCCTGTGAGGCTTAAAAAATGAGCGAACACTTTTAATTCTCTATTTTCTGTTCAGCTTATATTCAGTACCACTAAGCATCAAGTGTGAAATGCTAGGAAGAGCCAGATGAGTGCCAGGACAAGATGAGAAGCAGTACCTTTGCAATTGAGGTCATCATCGAAAGATTAAAAAGAGACTGTGATCTAATTCCATCTGTTAAGTGTCTAGGGACTCCATGTCTAGTACATGAGAATGCTGTCCTTATAATAGGAATTTTTGAAAGGTCTTCAAGAAATACATCAACTTCCCAGTTGGTTAATGAACCTTTTTTTTTCCAAATGTCAGTCAAATACCTCACATGCTCAGAGTCTGATATTACATACAACAGGCCCATGAACCAAGTTCTTCCCCTGTTTTATAGCTGTTGTAAAAATTTGTACTTCCCAACAAATCACGACTTTGCCTTTTCTCCTCCTGCCTTAAACAGAGAAGGAAGGGAGAGCGTGACCACTCCAGGCTGCCCAGAAGAAAGAACAAAATGTTAAACTGAGTCAGTGTGAAAATGTCACATCACCCTGCTGCAAGCCCTGGTGTTCTCGAGAAGCAGAGGTGGAAGATGCCGGCTCCAGATGTTGGGAGGTTTTTCTTCCCTAGGGGAGGAAACATCAAGTGCTGCTCCCAGGCACGGATCTCATTCTGGGAATTGAGAGTGCTCCATCCACAGACTCCTTTCTGGTGTCTTGACATAATGCAAGGTAAAATCTTGCACCACAAACTCTGAAGAGCTGCCTAAATAATTGTAAAATCACAGAATGTGTGCGTTGGAAGGGATCTGAAAGATCATCCAGTGCCACCCCTGCCATGGCAGAGACACCTTCCACTGTCCCAGGCTGCTCCAAACCCCGTCCAACCTGACCTTGGACTTTTCCAGGGATCCAGGGGCAGCCACAGCTGCTCTGGGCACTCTGCGCCAGGGCCTGCCCACTCTCACATGATAGGACAAGATACTGGCCACAGTTCCAGTTTGGGAGCAGCTCCTCTTTCCTAGCTGAAGAATTGATTACTTCCCTAACAACAGTTACTTTTCTCTTGCTAGCAAGTGAACCCTGGAATGAAACACTCCACACACCCAAAAATTCTGCAGAGCCCCATCCTTCTTAGATTTGTAGTAGGAATGTTTCCATTGGTTTTGAATAAACAAACCTCCAGACAGTGAGTGTAAAAGTAAGGGCTCATTTCTAATCTAGATTGAGTTTATGGACAAATCCAGCTAGTAGAGGATAAAGTTGCTTATACACTGACCTGTAGTCACATAGCTGCTGCAATCATCTGAAAAAATAAATCTCAGCAGGGCCAGGAGTCAGGACATGGCTCTGGTATCAGCTCACCTGCCTTGAACAGACTGCAGCCACATGATCTCGGTCCCCGTGATCTGTTGGGTTCAAAAACATGTGTGTGCTTTAACCTGTGCCCTCTGGGAAGGCTTCTTGCAGGAAGGCTTCTGTTACTTGAGCAGCTATGTACAGATAATCCTCAGGTTCTCTGGAGGTGTGGAACACAAGCCTGTGTGGGACAGTGATACCCACACAGGCACTGAGCTTTGCAGCTTGTTCTGATTTCCACTACAAGCCTGATTTAGTGACTGATGTTTGTCTCCCCTCAGCCTGCTCCACCAGCTCCCCTAAAAACCTTCAGCCTTTAGGCTTCCCCAACCAAAGCTAGACCAGGAAGATGTGTATCCTTGGCTTCTGTAGAAGGTCAGAGGCTTTTGCCAGTTCTACCCATCCCAGACCCCTGAGAGGTGGGAAGAGTCCTGGCATTTTGTTCCTGGGTGTATCTGCAATGCACAATCTTTTCACACAGTCATATAAAGCCCCTGCTCCCCTCCTGTGCTGTCAAGGTTGCTCGAACAAAGGAAATTTTATCTAAGCTAAATACACATGGTGATGCCAAATCAGGACTGTCCAGAAAGCCAACAGCAACCTCAGTCTTGAAAATATGATGACAGAGAACGAGTTACATTTGTTTAAATTACAGTTCTAGTGCTTTCAAGGTTAATTGCCAGGTGGGAGCAATATTTTGGTTGATTGTTCTTTACCCAAAATGTGGCACATCTTAACTGACACCTCAGCTGCAGGACCACAAGTTGCATGTAAAATTATCCTTTCTTTAAGAGCCATGTTCCCTGGCTCCTTATTTCCCAGATTTCCTGTGAGCTTGGGTCTACCCTAGAAGCAGGAAGGCATTTCCAAAAGTCAGGAGCTTTGCTTAGTGCCAGAGCATGATCCCCACCAGCTGCTTGCCTTGCTGAGCAGGGAGCACAGAACAGCAAGGACGTGTGCTGCACTCCCCAGGCTGCCTGTGAACCATGACTTGTCACTTTTGAAGTCACCTCCTTTCCAGTATTTGAGGTTTGATTGTCCCAGTGCAGGAGGAAAGAGCTTATTTTAGCTCTTGGAGCATCTCAAGAGCTTTTGGAGATGGAAGGCAGAGAGAAATGAGGGAGAGGAACTGCGAGTTCCTCCATCAGGGCTGATGTTCAGGCCTTCAGTAGAGGGGAGGTGGCAGAATAAGGATGCACCTTTCAACAGTCACTTAAGAAAATTCCTTGTCCTTATTAATCTGGTTTTGTGAGAATCCACTGTGTCCCAAAGGCAGTGACAATTCCAACAACCCCACCCTGGATGAGTCCAGTTGAGGCCAAGGGCTTATCTGTTGATTCCCTTCTGCCTCCTGCAGATTTCTCTGGGATGTGTTTTTCTGTAATGTCTGTTTGATGTTATTTTTTTTCTGTGTGCATAATATTCTTTTCATCCCCCAAATTTAATTTTCTAACTTGTTGGCTTTATTGCTTAAAATTTTAGTAGAGGTTTTGGGTGTGCTGCTGACAAAATAATAATTTATATTGTATCAGTCAGCATCACTCCATTGTCTTAATCTTTCATAATGGTTTTTCTGCAGCTTCCAATTTTCCTCCGAATAAAACAAATTACTTAGCAAGTGGAATATCTTCTTGTCATAATAATTTAATATTAAAATGTCAATAAGATTTGGTACACACAGCAGAGGGCACAGAGGTACAGAGGCAGAGCAGAAATGAAGTAAACTTAATAAAGTGAGTGAGAAGGTACAATAGGGATTGAGGTTGGCTCCTGCACTGGATATGAAAGAACCTTTTTATCCTGCAGTGCAGAACAATCTCTGTGTAAGCAATAAAATGACTGCAGGAGCACTTCTTGCTGCTCATGCTTGCTGACACTTGGTCCAGCACCAGTCCTGGGGGAGGGAGCAGCACTGGATGGGGACAGTGGGTGGCACGTGGAGGGCAGGAGGGGCTGGCCAGAGCTGGGGTCACACCCTGCCCTCGGCAAGGCAGTTCCATGGCTTGTGGATGGGTAAAAGCACCAGTCTGTGGTTCAGCATCCTGATCCAGCCTTCAGGGCAGGATTCGTGCTGGGAAGTCTGAGCCCTGCATCAGCAGGCAGATCTTAACACTCATTTGTGAATGTTCTCATGAAACTCCAAGTTTCATTTTGGTCAAATTCTCTTTCTGATCCAAACTCAACAGATTGCACTGGCAGACGAATGCTAAATGCTGTGAATTTATCTAGAACATAATGAGCTCCCTAAAAATGTCTGGAAGCCTCAGGAGCAGATATGTCCTTTTCCCCAGCCTGAGATGGTCAGCAGGACACACTTTGGAAGCAGTCCTGATCCTCCTTGGGCAGCCAGACACATCTCTGTGAGATAAAAGTGCAGAATTACAATGACAAATCCAGAATAATTCAGGTTGGAAGAGACTTTAGAGGTCACCCTGTCCAACCCACTTCTCAGAGCTGGGCTAGCTTCAAAGTAGCATAAATTCAAAAAGAAGCAAATTTGCATGAGCTCCAGGACCTTATTATCTGTCTCTGTTGTGTCTCAGGCTAGAGGAAAAGCTGTTCCTATAGCTAACCAGCCTTTTCTCTCCTGCAGCTATGGAAATGGGTGTTGCATTCACAGCTGACTCTTTCCACACAAATATATCCCCATTTGAAGTCCCCATTTTCAGCACCTAGCATCTTCTCCTGCTGAAACAAGACACAGGGCTTGATTTAAGTGCTCAGGTTTTCATACGTCCTGGGAGGGAACAAAAAGGAGAGCTGGAGAAACCCTTCCCCCTTTTCACAAAGGAATATCTTACACCATAGTTTCACTCTGCATAGCAAGCAGGCACCACTTTTATGTAATTTTAACCAAAGACTGACAAGAATCAGCTGAAATATATCTTGCCCTGTCCTGCAGCTTTCCACAAATAATTCCAGGGTTGCCTGGGCTGCATGGGAAGGCAGCAGGACACCAGGGAGCTGCAGAAATGTTCCCACCAACTCAGAGCATCAGGAAGTTTGCTGAAAGTTGGTTTAGTCTTCTGCTGACATTTTTTTTTTTTTTACCAAGAATGAATAGGAAAGGTCCTTCATCCACTGTGGGAGGTTTTTCCTTGTTAACTGCTGCCCTCCTATGTGTTAAAATAAAAGTGGTAAAGAGCAAAGTCCTTGGAACAGTCACAATATTGGATGTCAGGATGGTTTAACTGTCAAGAGCTGAAAACAAAACTTTTAGAAAATGAGAATTTTTTTGAATCCCTGTGCCAATGGAAGGCTGTTTGCTGCTGTATGGTTTGTTTTCCAGTTCTCAGACTGTACCAGTTTAAAATCAGTCAGCACTTTTCTCCAGAGCTCATTCCACAGGACTAATTGCTCGGATAATAGGGAACTGATGCTGGTGTTCAGCCAATATTTTCCTCTCCTCCCCAGTGGGCACTTTCTGGCTGCCACCAAAATCCATCTCTTTCTCTTTCTACATGTTAATGCTTCTATCTACATCTTAAATACTTGTTGCTCACTACTATTCTCCCTCTTCCATTCAAATTTTAGCTCAGCAACACTGCCATAGTACAGCTTTTATTTATCACATAAATCTCTGTCACTCCTTCTTAATTGCTTTTCATTTGTTAGCTTCCTCCTGGTGTTGAAGGGGTCATAACAGAATACAATTTTCTACGTATGCCCAGCTGCTCTTTTATGGATGATATTCACATCTTTTCTCCCTTTCAAGCCGCAACTCTTTCAGACCCAACTGTCTGGTGGACTTATTTGCAGCTGTGCCACATTGCCAAAAATATATTCAGAAATATCAGATGTTTGGGGTTTTCCATGTTGCCTCCCCCTGATGAGTGTGTCCCACCTACCAAAACCAATCAATTCCACCTACCAAGCCATCCCTCCATTGGTTCCATCTCGTTGTACCTTGCCTCATTTCTTTTCCCTCTTGGTCCATCATTGTTTTTCCCAGAATGGTTTTCCCATTGCTGTTTGCTATGCCTTCCAATTTAGGCATCACCTGGGAATTTAATTACTGTGTTTTCTACCTGCTTTTCCAGGTCAGTAGCTGTGAATTTGAGCAAGACTGGACATAATAGAAATCCCTGAGGTAGCCTTAGCACAGCTTCCCCTAACTAGGTCTTGCACACTGATGTGGCACAGCTAACAGCTTCCTGGGAATGCTCAATCCATGTGGAATGACTCCAAGGAATTAGACCGAGCTGGTTTTTGAGTAAGGGTTTGTAAGTCACTGTATAAAATTATTTACTGGATTCCAAAATGCCAAAAAAAAAAAGTTTGACATCCAAATATAATAAAGCCATTAACCCAACCAGCTCCTTTCAATATGAAACATCAGCTGCTCTCCCTTCTCTATTATATCCTCTCCTCTAGGATTTATGCAGATCTCCTTATGGATTGTGCATCATGTATCTGAATGAATCACAAAATGCTTTGGGTTGCAAAGACCATAAAGACCATGTAACTCCAAATCCCTTCCAGAGGGAATGTCAGCTTCCTACCAGGCCTTTTCCTGATTTCCCTTTCCTGTCAGCATCCTGCCCTGTCTGGTCTGTCTGGGAGCAGCAGCACTTTTGGCTGCAGGGAAATGCTGGGTTTCTCCTGCAGAGAACACAGCAGTGCAGCCCCCCATGGCAAACCCACCCCAATGGTGCATCCACACCACCAGATTTGGTCCAGTCCTGAGGTGGACTGAGTGCAACAGAACTAAACAGAACAAGCCTTGCATCCCATTCCCCAACAATTTGCTCACTAACAAGGCATTTTTGTCAAAAATTTGAAGTTTATTTTCAAAGGGATGTCCTATACATGAATAAATTCTCTTCAGTTCTTTTGCAAAGAACTGAGAAAAACCGAACAAAACAAAACAACCCAAAATTATTTGTAGAATTATTTTAGAAAAATCTTTTCAAAATATGAAGGGACCTGAAAAATATTTCAAAATGCTGTGGAGCAAGATTGATAAATAAAGTATAAATTATGCTCTATTATCTACTTATCCCACAGAGTGGTGCTGCATCCCACAGGGCACTGCTTGCTCATCCATGGGCCAGGACTGCATATGGATAAAGCTATCACCAATTTATAGCAAAGCCTAATGGAGCAGTATTTGGAAAACACTTGGGACTTCCAATTAAATGCATTACATTTTATTATTTCCCTTATTTCCCTAACACCTAGGGGCAAAAAAAAAAAAAAAAATTAGCCTGGTAACCAATTGCAGACCAATTAAATCCAAGTGTGTGTCCACGCGGGAGCAGCAGAGGTGGGTGATTTTACATTGCTGACAGGAGGAAATTGAGCTGGAGAGGCCACATGACTGCCTGGGCTCTGTGGCATTCCCAAATGGCATTCAGGAAACATTTCAAGGGGATCAAAGCCGCCTCACGGGCGCTATACAAATTCACCATCATAAACACTGAATAATACATTACACTAATCTGATTGCTATTGACTGCTACAGTTGCATGTGTGACCTTGGGCATACATTAATCAAAGGCAGCCCTTCGTGTTTCCATCCTGCAGCGACAGCAAAACTCATCTCAAATCTCCTCCACTCCCTGGATCTCTTTCTGTTCTGTCTGACGGCACTCCGAGATGGAGGCTGGTGTTTGGAGGGAAATGGCTTTTTTCTGTCCTCCCCTCTTTGTTTGAACACGCAGAGGAAGGCTCCAGTATGGAATAATAAAAACACACACCTTTTCGTCCACCCAGTGCTCCCTGAACCCAATTTAGCAAGTGTCGCAATCTGAAAGAGCTTTCGAGCTTGAGAGTAATTGGTTTCCCAGCAGAGACTACAACTAATCCCAGAAGCTCTCTGGAATTTCACCAGATGTGTTTATTATTTACCCTAAGAAATGAGGCTTGGTGGAAATGAAAGAGCCCATTGCTGCCACCCCTCTCACAGTGCTGTGTGTGTTTGCTCACAGGAGCTGCAGCAAGGCTTAACCCCAGAAAACCCAACCCCTCATCACTTCCCTATCCCTTTGTCATTAACAGGAGACAGGGAATACGAGAAAGAGCTGACAGTGTGTTGACAACAAACTCAAAAGGCATTGCTTTGCCTGCTTTGATTTCCTTCTCTTTCCCCAAGGCTGTGAGATGAGACTTGCAGCATTATATTGCAAAAATGTCATGCAGGTGCTCCCTGGTTTGCTGCCTCCTGCCCTGAGGTGGGCTTTGAGTGTGGAGAGCCTTCCCCCAGGGCGTGTTGGAGCCCAACAGCAGGGCTCTCTCATAGCGTGGTGTAACAAATATAAAATCAGACAAAACCTCAAAATAATCTGTTGAGCTGGGTTTGATGTAGCCTCAGACCATTGGCATGCAAATGCATTCCTTTAACAGCTTTATTCCTTCACTTGAGGCCAAAGCATGACAGTCAATAATTTAAAGGCAAAGGACTGAAAGAGGCTGGGATTATTCCCCAAGCAAGTGTTGTAAATGTAGACCATTTATATTTAAATTAAATTTAAGCAAGCTATGGCAATACTGGTACTATATGAATAATTGGCTCTACACCCACAGGTACTTGCTTCTTAACTGTTGGGTTTAAAAATAAATAATTTTTTTAAAAAAAACCTTGCAATGCTTCTACTAAAATTTCACTCTGTGCCTTGTCAGAGAGTGCTGAGAGGAAGGTGATGAAGAATACCTGGGCACAAAGGAGAAATAAAGAGGAGGAGGTTGTGTGGCTCCTCCTAACAGTCCAGCACTTCTGCCTCCCAGCTATGCAAAAACACAAGAGAACTTAATTAAGAGGGTCCATTTTCTCTACAAAACCTTTTATGGTCCCTGGCCTTTGCTCAGATACATTTACTTTTCCATCAGTCACATCAGAACCTCCAGGCTGCTGCCAGGGGACCCCCTGGAAGCTTTCTCATTTATAAATTTTTCACACCAGTTCTATTACCTGGCGTGGACTTGCACTTCCTGAGGGTGCAGCCTGATCCCCCCAGGCCTCTCTCAACCCTCTCTGCATCTGCCACAATGAAGAATTACAGTGCATGCAGACCACTCTTCCTCCTTTTCCATTACTCAGCACATAAGAGAGAACT
>QUSF01000037.1:582008-641783 GCA_003676055.1 Chloebia gouldiae | reverse complement strand
AAAACTGATGACAGAGTTTTGATGTCTTTGGTTTTTACCCAAGTGACACTACATGAAATGGTCACACATTGGAAATCACACTGCAAAAGTACATTTCTTGTCTCTCCTAGGATTCCTTCTCACATCCCACAAGGAAATTTTTATTCAGCTCCCATATGGAGGTCCAAGAGGGAGGATTGCTGGCTATTGCAGACAAGGATGTTTCCAAACTAACTGTAGGAGAACTCCAGGAATTCTTCCACCTGAAATCCAGGTTCAGGAAATAAAATAAAGGAATGGCTGAAGACTATGTCCTACACTGACTGGCTATTTTGTATTCCCATGAGTCAGGCAGCTGAATTTTTACTCTGCCCTCCCTTTTCGCCAGAACAGCGTGGCGTTGAGGAACCTCAATTTCACTTGCACTAGTTTAAAGCCAGCATAACTTCTGACTCTTGTGGGCATTACTTTTGATTTATACTCATGATGCCGAGGAGAAAATCAGATCAAGGGAATATAAATCAAACAGAGATCAATACCAAGCATCAAGGTACTAATTCTATCTCCTGAAACAGCCCTTACAAGCTGCAGGAGGCCAGGAGACAATTCCCCTGGCACAGGCACGGCAGATTTATGTGGGGCTGAGGTCCTGGTGCAGGGGAGATGTTGGAGGTGGAAGGGGACGGGTCTGCACTTCATGCTATTAAGAATCTCTGTCTGTCTGGGCTGTCAAACCGTCTGGGGGCAGCTTTGGGAGGTTATCATAAATCACCACACCCTGCACTGGGGACTGGAAATGACAACCAAGTTGGTTTAAAGTTATTTTTTACTGTGTTTTTTTTGCTTCCAGGAACCACTGCAGAACCTCAGCCTTGCTTCTCCTGATGGGAGGACCACGGAACAAGGAGTAATAAGTGGCTGAGAGCTCTTCCCCAAATCCAAACCCTCCTGAATGGCATGGCAACGTCCTCTTCATCTTCTTCCAGTGACACAACAGCAGCAAACCTGGTCTTTAAAGTGTGCTGGAATGGTTCATGGCTGCAGCAAACGTGCACTGGGTGGAAAGGGCTGAGCCACCAATCCATAAGAGGACACGGTTCAGGGGTTGGGAGTGTTCTGCAAGCAGCCCACAAAGTGCCAGGCAGATGTTCACACACACCAACAGCTTGTCTGCTGGAGTCTTAATTTGTTTTAGGAGCTGTAGTAAAAAGGATGAGGTGCTCTGGCTGCTTTCTGCCAGCATTGGTAAATGTGACTACATATATTATCACAGTCAGAAATCAAAGGGCTCGGAGTGGAGGAGTGGGAGAGGCACTGAAAATCGGCAAGGATTTTGTACATTGGAAAATTTTGCACCTTATTCATCAAAGCACATATTCAGCAGTTCATTGCTTTGGAGAAATGGGATTGAAAAGGGAAACTTGTCTGGGGGCTTATGGGGGAACGGTGGGGAGCGGTTAATGTCACGTTAAATAGCGATAGCTGATTGCATAATTAAGTAATAAAACTCTCCAAGTAGTAATGATAGGATGTGTCAAACAGAGTTATAAGGCAGGGGGCCAAATGCCACGTGACTAACAGTTGGAGAAGTGCAACAATTCCCTGGAAATGCCCAGCCCAGAGCGCTGCTGGCGCAGTGAAATTCACTTTATAGTAAATGCCAAAGAGTAGGACCAGCTTTACATTCTGAGATGATGGCAGCACCTCCCATCAGTCTCCCATCTCTCTTTCATCATGCCAAGGAGTGAGGGCAGCTGCCAGGGCCCTTGGCATGAGGCTGGGCACAGGATTTCTTGTGGAGTTCCTGGGAAGCCCAGCCTTCTCCTGGCTCAGAGCAGGGCCGTGGTAGCCGGTGTGGGGTGAGCTCAGCTCTCCCAGCACTGATCCACACAGAGGGGTTTGAGCTTGTTCAGGACAGCTCCGGAAGTGTTTTAGAAACTTGCTCTTTGTTTTCTTGTAGCACTTAGAACAGTCTGCTGGAAAAGGTGTGCTGTGTGTCTGGGATGTATCTCAGATGTCTGCTGCCACACTCACTGAGCATAATTCCTGTTGCTGTAGATTTCACACAGAGAGGTTTCTACTTCATTAATTCCAAAGAATAAAAAAAAACACCAACCCTGATCTCTATCTCAATGCAGAGATACATAATATTGTATTTTTCTCTCAAATTCATTCTGCCTGCTGATCCAGGGGCACAGGCAGTACATCCATTCATGAACTAAGACACCTTCTGATCATTCAGACTTCAAGAACCCTTGGCTGGGCTGAGCTCAGGACTGTGAGGGTTCTTACCTGTTGCAGGTGACCATTCCAATGTACACCTGGACAGCATTTATATAGATGTCAGTCTTCTCTTGAGCATCACTCAGTGTGTAAAGAAAGTCTAAACTATTGATTTTTAATTTCATCTTATACACCTCCTGCTCAAGGAAGAGGAGTACTTGACTTACCTTCTTTAAACCTTCTGCTATTTTTTATATCTCTATCATCACTTAGGTATTTTTTTATTTCTCTCTGTCACCTCCCCTTATTCCTCTAATGTCTAAGATATATAGTTCTCATATTTTAATCTTTCCACACACTTCAGCTTTCTGTTCACTTAATCATTTTCATTGCCTTCCCCAGACTTGTTTTATTTCTGCTCTCTCCTCCTGTAAGACTGGAGAGTGAGGCTGAGCAGAGGATCCATAGTGTGGTGTCACTTCACATTACAGATAAGGAATAATTCTGTGCTTTCCTCGAGCTTTTTCTTAATGCAAACGAACATTTTGTTAGCTTTTGCAGCCACCACTGTTCACTGAAGGGATGTCTTGTTGGCAGTGACACCTTGTTGCTCTCCTGACTCCCCACAGTTAATTTACTGCAGGTGAGCAGTTTAAATTGTTTCCTTTTTCCTTTCACTACACTTCACCTTCTGCTTAGGAGCTGAGCTGATCACTGGAATGCACTCCACCCAGCTCTTTTAGAGACTCCGGAATGATTTATCATTTCACTGATGCCTTTGGCTATCAAAATCCTTATTTTGGCTCACTGGTCCTGGAGCATCCCACCACCAGCCCTGCCCTGTCTCTGTTACTCCCCTGCCCCTCACAAGGGAACTGCTGCCCTTGCAGCTGCCTGCTCTGCCAGGAAATGTTTGTATGAGGCTATTCAAAACCTCCTTGCAGATGGAAATTTTTGAAAGCTCCTGCTCTTCCCGCTCTGCTGCAGGAACACAAAGAAGTGTAATAGGCTGGAGAGAAATTATTATTATTTTTTACAGCACGGAGCAGTTTTGTCCATGAAATCAGATTAAGCAGCATTTTATCACCACCATAATTTTAGCTCATTAATTTGATTAAAGTGAGTACCATTTCTCTTTGTTTTCCAGGTATTTCCTAACGAGAAATTCACACCTGTGATGTACCTGCCACTGCATCAGCACCCTGTGACACCGCATTGTGCATAACCCCAGAGAAGCAGCACACTTTGGCTCTGTTTTCATATTTGAACAATGCAGATCATGATATCAACCTTGTTTTGTTAAGGATGTTGAACCCATCCACAGCAAAAACAAGTAAAGATCTTTTTCTCTAACCACGTGATGAAAGAGCCACCAGATCTTTCTGTTTTTCTGTAAAATCCATTCTTAAATAATCATGATAACAATTTTCCATTAACCCTGCTGACTGTAAATAAGCATCAGTGCAAGAAAGAGAGATATTTTTATTTTCCATTAGGAAACCTTCATAAACACAGCCTTAGGAGCATGCAGGGGTGTACAGACACAATGGCCTGCCTGTAGACTTCCAAGGAAGTGTTCAAAGGATGTGTGGATGTGGCACATGGGGACATGGCAGTGCTGGGTTAATGGATGGAGCTGATGATCTCAGAGGGCTTTTTCCAGCAAGATATTCCATGATTCCAAGGAGCCCAGAACTCATCACCTGCATAATCCTATATATTCTAAAAGTTCTATGTCCCTGGTGCCTGAGGTTGCTCACTGTAAGAGGTTTATCCCATTTCTGGAGTGTTACCAAATATATTAATATTCAAATACAACCAATTATATAAATAAGTGAAATGCATTACTCCTTTAATTACCTCACTTTATGGTAATAAAAATGCCTGCCTTCCTCTCCCTTCAGCCACATTCTTCCTCAGCCTCAGAACCCTTTGTTGTTCCAGGAAAGAGCCAGAGGAATGTTATTGCCTGTGCTGTTTCCTTACTGTATTTGTGAGTATGCACATAAAAACCCTTTTTCCTCATCTCTGCTCTCTCTTGGGTCCTATTAAACACAAAGTGACTTGTGGGCAAGGCTGGGGAGGATGGAGGAGTGCTGCACCTGTGGCTTACAGAGAGCTTTGTGGCACAGCTGATGGCTGCAAAGAGGCAATAGTTATTCCAGGATTGTGGTATTTACCTCTGTGAAGGTAATTCTGGAATTTGTTATGTGAGAATGAGGCAAGAATTCTTTAATAATGCACAAATTAAAGGAACTCAAAGCGTTAGCATCATTGCCTGCTAATAACATTACAACACACCTGTTATGAAGTGTGTGCATATATCACATTTCCAGCTTCAAAACAGAAGCATAAACACCATTAAATAGAAATTTAATTATATAATACTGTTTAGTGGTTGGGTTTATGTTTTGGCTGTGTATTAAGCAATGTTCCTGAAGTACCAATCTTCACAAGCACTGGAAAAATGAAACCATTAAATCGATTTCACAAATGTTTACTGTGCAAACATGACAAAAACTCTGCAAATGCAGGGAATTTATGATGGGGGCCAAGTGCTTTGCTCATGTGGTGGGCACACTAAATATCCTCTTTTAAGTCTCAAATCTGCATTTTAGGAGATACCTTTCCAAACAGTGGAGTTTGCTGAGCTGGACATCGAAGATTAGGCAAACAGGCAACCCAATATAAATGCAAAGGCTTGTTGAAAGACATTTCCAACTATAGAGCTGGGAGTAAAAAAAATTTAAAGGCATTTACTGGAAACAGGCTTCAAAATTCAGCATGTCTTTGTTGTTGAGAATACTGAGACTTTCCAAAAGTGTTCCTCTTTTCTTGCACAGAGAGACAGAGTGGGTCACCCTGTGGTCCTGGCATTTAGGAAATTCCACGTGGTACTTTTGGTTTCTGGGAAACGGTGACCTCTTCAGAACAAATGGGGTTTTTGAAAAGGCAGGTTTTCCACTGAAATGGTCATTTCAGGTGCACGAGCTGGGTGTATGGAGTACTCCAGATGTCACAGTCTAAGTGCTCCCCCGTGTGTTTGCTCTCATCCTTCTACTAGAGTTTTGGCTAGAAATTCACTACAAGCTTAATAAAATTAGGTAAAGCTGTAAGGGGGAAATCAGCAGGTTTCAGCAACATTTGTAACTCATGTCTTTAAAACATCACAAAAAAAAATAAAACAACTTAGATATTTAGGGTTCTTAGTCATTGTCACACTTCTGTCACTCTGGTCTCTCAGGAATCAGTTTGAAGTGCTCCACAGGATGATTAAAGTGGTTTAATTACAATATCAGGTGTGTATGGGATGGGAAGGTGCTAAAGGGAATTCATCTCCAGCTGGAAGCCCCCAGTACTCCCTGGTGACTGGAAAGAGCTCAGAGGAGTGAGGAGGAAAAGGGGCATTTCCCCTTGCCTTGGGCACAGTGGGGCTCTCCAGGAAGATCCTGTCAAGAACGATCCTGCCAAGGGCCTGGTCCAACCTCCTCAGCAGCAAAGGAAGGACCAGTGGAAGGACCAAGTGCGAGGACCAATTGCAAAGCCAACTTCACAGGCTGGTCATTTGTGCCACAAGCAGACATCTCACTGATCCATCAAAATTAGGCTGTATCTGATAAATCTGTACTTTTGTTGGTTTGGGGGGGGGTTATGCTTTCTTTTTGTTTTTAGTTGGCTGCTCACAATTAATTACAGAGGAACCCAGGTGCGTTGGGCTAAGGGGAATGGGAAGTTTCCAGGCTGAGCTGCAGGAGCAGGGGCACTCTGCACACCCAGGCTGAAGCCCTGGCTGGGAGTCACCTGGAGCAGCCCTAGGTGAGAGGTAGATGTGTCTGAATTTTCTGGCTGATGTTCCCCATCGATTTTCCTGAGACAGCCTAGGCAAATAATTTAAACTCAGTGCCTGAGTTTGCTTATGCCTTCGATGAGCAATGGATGATATAAAGTGGCTGCCTCCCACAGACCCCATGAGTCTTTAATTTATGTTTGTGAGGTGACTGGAGCTGTTTTGCTCCAGAGCCTGTAACTGCAAGACGTTGCTAATAATTCACCAGCAACAAGTGAGCCCTGTACCTGGGGATAAACATTTAGATTTGTAGCAAACATTTTTCACCTATGAAAATAAAAGTAAAATTTGCAGCTCCAAGTCTGTATACCTTGGAAAACTCTTCCAAGATCTCTAGTTCTCCTGTTCTGCCTCTGTCCTACACTTTCCAGCTCTCCATCCCTGAGCTCAGCTTTGTAGTGACTAATCCTTCCCTCTGCATGGAATTACATGGATAATTGTGCAGATACCATGTGTCTTCTAGCAGATTTACTGGGATATCTCACACCACCACACAGCAGATCCCTTTTAGTCAAATGTTCAATCAATTCACTCGGGCGAGTTCCTAAGCAAATGCAGGAATACATTTTAGCTGAATTTCAGGGGATACTTATTGCATGTTAAATACCACTAGGCAATTATTTAATGAGGTTTAACAAGTATGTAATAGATACATTACTTATGACCTAGATGTGAAACCTCAATGAATATGTTTAATCAATTGGCATTCAATTTACATACATTAGGTTTTTCCTGCAGTACAGTGCTTTATTGTAGCTCTCTGTCCAACAGACCAGCCTTGCAGACTTGTTAACCACTTGTTGTCCATAATTTAGGTCCAACATGGTACCTAGAATATACCAAAACCAAAAGAATTAACATTCATCTTGCTCTTGGTGAATTTATTGACCATAATTTCTCATTTAGAAATGTAAATCCCATTTGGTGCACCAGTAAACTCAATTATCTTCTCTGCATTCCCAGCTCTAGGGACTTTTCTGTGCCTCAGGCTGTTGGGGCCATCCCTGTTTTCTGATTCAACAAAAGAAACTGGCTTGTCCCTTCTTTGGGATGTCAAGATTTTCCCTGGCTCTGAGAAGGTGATGTGGGATTAAAGTGGAATTTAAATGAGCATTGCTGATGGATGTCCTAGGGTGGAATTACCCACTTGAAACATCACAAACAACCCAGAAACTCCTCTGCCTCTCTGTAGTGTTACAGCTTAATTAAAGCTTAATAAGGAGCAACTGGGTCTTTGTCCAGCTGTATTCATTAATTTCAGTGTAACTTGTGTTTTTGTTCTCATCAGCAGTAGAAAAAATATCTCTCTCTAAAAGTTGTAAGCAATGCAGAAAGCACTATTAAATAATATTGAAAGCAAGCATAGCCAGAAGACTGATGAGAAAGGAATGACTTTTCCCCACTCTAAAGGTGCCTCAGAGCTGTGCCCTGTGGAAATTTAGGAAGCCCCTCATCCCTCCCCCGTGAGCACAGGCAGCCAAACCTTGTCCTTCACAGGGAAAAGAGCAAGGGAAGGTGAAAACCATGGGGAATGTGAATAACATTTCTGTAAGCTGCTTCTTTTTGTTCTAGGCCTGTCCCTACAGCTCCCTCAGCCAGGTGACACACAGAGCTCTGCAATATTGTTCCTAAACTGTGTCCTTCGACCCATCTGATTGTGCAGCACCACGTGCTGCACGAGGAATCAGGCAGGATTTTTTAAAAAAGGGAAAATGGCTCCATAAAAAGTGAGAAAACAACCCAAATCTTGGTGTACTGGCTTCAGAATACTGAAATGCTTGGGTTAAGAGTACATAAAATACCACTTTGGGTGCAATTCCTCATCTTTCAGACAGACAAAGCCTCGGTGCATTCTCAGGGAAGAGGAGCAGAGGTAAAAGCACTGCAGATCCTCACACATCCTCTCAGAACACCAATGAACACAGCCCATGTGCAGCAGAATAGCTGTGTGCCTTTGTCCAATTTTAATGAATATCTTTATCTTGCAGTTGGTTTCTTTGTGGAAATTCTGTGTCTTTGCCTGATTTGCCATGTTCTGTGCTTTCAAGCTCTATTTCCAACACCAAATCTCAGAGTTGCAAGCAAAGTTTGGTGTCAAGATCTGAAGGGCTACAAAGCAAGAAGATACATTTTGTTCTTTTCTTCTGCAGAAAGGACACCCCAGAAGATTAAAGTAACTGGATTTTGATCAGCATTTCCCATTTGCACTGGGCTCTTTACGAATTGAAATGTAAAAGGTCAAAGCTCCAAAAGCATTTTTCATTTCTAAAGAGGTTTGTTCACCACTGTAATTTAATAGCCATGCCAAAGCTGATAAGATTTTGGAATCTGTCCATGGCGTGTATTGATGTCACAGGTCAAAAATAAAGGCTTCAATGTAATTTATTTCTCCAAGCACAGTGAAGATAATAACTCAAGCACAGAGCAATATGTTAAAACTAAATTATATTCAATAAAGATGACTTATGCCAGTCTTCTTAAAACTAAATACACTTGGCTCAATTTGAATGTGCTCATTACTGTGGTGTGGTGGCCTCCTGGAGAAACTTGGGCATGGCACAGTGGCCAGTGGAGGGTTCTGGACGGACACTGTGGGGTGTGAGGGCACTGCAAAGGGCAGGAGGTTGTTCCTTTCTCTGTTGAAAATCTGACTTGAGGGAACATTTTCCTGCATCAGCTTCTCCTTCTGTTTTGCTTTCTGCTGGCTGGAATGATGCATTAGAACAAAAATTCGCTCCTGCTATAAATAGAGGCCGTGCATGTGATCCAAGGAGGAGGAGAGCAGATGCTGCACACACAGCTTCAACTGGAATGTCAGGATTTAGCACTCAGTGAGGGCTGGGGGAAGGGGGCACTCCCAAAGCATTGGGAAAGAAAATTACCAGCAGAAAAGGTACAGCAGAGGCAGCCAGGTAAAGCCTTTCTGCTGCTCTTAAAGCATCTGACACTGAGGTTCAGCTGCTGGTCCACTCTTACCTTGGTCCACTCTTAGCCTTTCAATCTGTGCTCTGAAGGAGGAGGCTGACCAAGATGCTGTTCTGCCCTGTGGATGTTTACTGGATGCAGCAAATCCCACATTGTCATCAGTCCACTGTGGAACTTTGGTCCTAGAGCAGAACAGAAGTTTGCAAGTTTCAGTACCAATCCCAACACAACTTTCAGCTTTCCCTCTTTTTTTTTTATAACTTCTTTAGAACATTGCCTCTGCTTTACAGTTTATTTAGATGGCTGAGAATTTCCCTGAAGGTCATCAAGAGGGAGAGTGAGTTTTTCTATAGTCAGATAGTGAAAGGACAAGGGGAATGACTTCATGCTGAAAACAGTAGTTTCAGATTAGATATTAGAAGAAAATTATTCCCTGTGAGGGTGGAGACCCTGGCACAGGGTGCCCAGAGAAGCTGGGCTGCTCCTGGATCCCTGGAAGTGTCCCAGGCCAGGCTGGACAGGGCTTGGAAGAACCTGGAAGGTGTCCCTGCCATGTCAGGAGTGGAATAAGATAGGCTTTAAGGTCCCTTCCATCCCAAACCATTCTGGAATTCATTCTGTGCCTCTATCTTGAGGTAATGAGACTTGATTTGTACTATGTTCTCCTGGCTGGGTGCCACTGGATTATTTTAGGCAGCAATTCCTCCTGAGAATTTGTCAAGTCACAGAACGAATGGCTTTGATTTTGGAGAATTTTAAAGGTTTATGTCACGGGTTCAGTTCTTGAGACTCTTGCAAGAGCTGAAGAGACAAACTAGACCTCCCAGCTGGGGGTGTGGAGCTGCCTGAGACTGGAGACACCACCAAGGAGAACATAAAATGCAGTGAAAGGCAGAATTCCTGTGATCCCAGCAGGCAGGCAAATACCAAGGAAGTCGCACTGGATCAACCTATAGAACCTATGATGAGCCCTAAGATCTGTAAAACAATAAATATAATATAATCTGTTGCTGCACCCCTTCCAGCAGCAAAGTCCTGCTGGGAACAGCAGTGTCCCTGCACCTGCTTGCACTGAGTTTGAAATGTTTAGGTTATGTGGATGCTTTGCTGTTAGTAGAGTACAACCAATGATTTTCAGCAATTTGCATGTCAGAAGAATTGCTTATAGCCAGCTTTCCAGCAAGCTGATTTTAATTTATCTGCCACCACACAACTACAAAGAGCCATGGGGAGGGGAGGCAGGGCCAGGTCTGTAGCTGTCTCCAGACTCTGATGAAAACCCAGGCATGACTTCTTCTAAACATGGGAGATTTCTGCTGAGAAAAATCAACCACTGTGAGGAAAAGCAATCAAATAGCTGAGCTGATTATGAAAAGAGATTGGTGACATTTACCCTACTATCAGCTGCAGCTGCACAACCACCACCGGTATGGACTGAGGGGAGAGGGAATCATAATTTGCATGGAAAGGTATGGGACTAAACTACAGACCCAAATAAAATCCTAATTCATTAACCAAACTGACAGTGAAAGCTGTAAGACAAGCACAGGATCAATTTCAATTTGAACTAAAGAATAAATCAGCTGCTACAAGGCTTTGATTTACAGGTCACACATCTTCCTGCAGGATGTTATCGAGCAGCACCAGCCACTGCCAGTTTACAGGTAAATGAACCTAAAGTCAGGGTTGGTGAGGTCATCTACAGAGTGTGTGAGAGGCTTCAAACAGCACTATCAGCCTCTCCAAAATGTCCTCACAAAAGCAGCAGAAGAAATTGTTCATAAAACAAAGAACAATGCTGGAAAATGCCACACAAATCAAGACAAGGGGAAGGAGATGGATCATGAAGGCAAAGCCTTTTTTCCTCTCAAAGAAATGAGAGGAAAACATTCACTCACCAAGGTTTATATGGTCAGGTTACAGCAGCTGAAGCCCCTCTCAGGGATCAACAAAGGAAGATTTTTGACAGTAAAAAGCAAAAGTTAACTGGATAAACCACTTCTAGAAAGCAGCAAACAGAAACTACAAGAAACTGTTAGTTTTGGCAAATAAACTTCCAGTGTTTAGAAAAACAAGAGTTAAACACTACACAGAAAACTCAACAGCAGTTTTCCCAAAGTTGAAGTCCATCAGTGTGACTGAAATGAGGATATGTGCTGGAATGGAAGAACAGAGGAAATCTTACAACTGCTCTGCAAAACCTGGAGCCAGCAAAGTCCTGCAAGGAACAACCAGAATCTCTCAGTGGGAAAGAGAAATCTTCTGGTAAACTGGGAAGGTCTGCAGTGTCTTTCTCAGCAAACTAAGCAACTTGGCTGTGGGACAAATGGGGAGAGTAGTGTGGTTTGACCCGTAAGAACACAAATTTCTGTGATTTTGTGATGGGTAACAGATGTGTAGATGTGGCACTAGGCTTGGCAGTGCTGAGTTTGTTGGACTCTGGTCTTACAGGGCTTTCCCAATTTAAATGATTCTATGATTCTATAATCCATGAGAACAAATCAAATTAGCATAAATTATAATTTTAAAAAATCCCCAGTAAGCAAGAGCCCAGTCTCTAGGCTCAGGGAATTACCATCAAATAGTGTCTAGATTGTAAAAACCACCTGACAGTGCCCATTGGAGAACATCTGGGACGTCTGGAGGTGCAATACAACACAAACAAAGATGTGTCTCTGTCAGGTGCTGTCCCAGGCCAGGCTGAACCAGTGGCAGCTTGTCTGCCTGATGCTCCAGCCATGCTGAACTCACAGGTGACTTTATCCACACCTGCTACTTGGCACTGCCACCAACTTCGTGGCAAGAAATAAATTGCAAGTTTCCTTAGGAAGTACATAATGTGCTTTCAATGACAGCTACACTCAGAAAAATATCAAATATTGTAATGACAACATCACTCCTGGAAGTGACAGCTTAGCCAACACTGAAGTGAGGACCAGAAGGCAATGCAGAACTGTGGGGGAAATACTTGTAATATTCATGCTGCAAACAAGCTCAGCTATCACTGCAGTGGTTTCAGACTCAATAACAGCTTTGGAAGGTAGGGATGACAATTAACAAACTTCTTGGCATGTGTTGGCAGCAACAATCTCCTGTGCTGTGAAAATTTCAGAGACGAAATAATGCTGTGAATTAGAAGTTGGTCATTGCTCTACCATCTTAAAAAGAAATATTTGGTTATTGAAACTCTGTAGATTAGCAACAAAAAGGGCATTTTTGCTTTTTTCTTTTCTTTCTTAACATATGAATGTGGAAACTGAAAATCCGTAGTGGATACAGGCAGGTATGAAATAGCTTTACGAGCAAATGCCATAGAAACTCTTGACAGCAAATATAATTTATTTCTAAAAAAATTCAGGGTATTACCAGATCGCTGAAGTTATCCATAGCAAACAGCCTGATGTGCTCGATAAGAAGAAAGTCAACACATCTGCCTACATCTGGACAGCCAAAAGAAGATGTGAGGGATGTGTCTAAAAGGTCCCTTTCTAACTCTATTTAGCCTCTATTCAGAGGAGAAAACGTACTGTGTTTAACTGTATAAGCTACATAGGTACAAAGGTAGGCTGGAGACAGAATGTCTTTTTAACACTGCTGGGGAGGGCTGAAATCAGTGCAGTGGTGTGAGAAAATAGCTAAAAATAAATGGGTGGGCAGGAGGGATAGATAGAGCAGGGAGCTGCAAGTACCAGAGGAGGAAGGAACCAGTCCATGAAGGGAGCCCTGATGTTAATAAGAGGCCTGAGGAAGGGCAGATGCAGAGGGAATCAATTTAGAAAGCAAGAGCAGGAACACCAGGTAAGCAGGAAACCAGTGAGGTGAGACATTCCGAAGGTGTCCATATTCACAGGCAAGAATCCAGGACAAAGGGAAGGGAAAAGTAACAATGTTCTGCAGAAATTGAGGAGGCTGTGGCAAAAGAGCAGCCCCAGGGTGGGGCAGGGCACAAAGCAGAAGCTGAACTGACTATGGCCTGGATATGGAGGGGCAAACACTCAAAGGAGAAAATTGCTGCTGAAAAGAAACAATAGTGATGGGCACGAGAACAAATGACTTAAATAAGCCAGGAGTTAATTTAGGCTTGAAATTAGAGGAAAATCGATGTAGTAACAAGTGGGGGCAAGCCCCTTTAGCAGTAATGCTAAAGACTTGTGGTCTGGATTTTGCTAATTCCAGCAGGACAGCCTGGGCATGGCACTGAGGACAGGAGTTCTGCCTTCCCAGTAGGGTTCAGCTGCACAGCGGGGTCACCTCACGTGCTTTTCTCCAAGGCCAGGAGGAAGCAGAGCATTAGATCACATTCCCATTATTAATGCCCAGAAAGCCTCTTGGCTCATTTCCTAGATCCAGCACAGATAATCTACAGGTAGATATGGGTAACCAATTAGTCTGGCTTACCCAGTGACATTACAAGACTTTTTGCCTCTTCTGCAAAATCCTCCTGGGGGTCCAGCAATGCAGAAGGGAAGTCAGACTCTCGACAGGAATGTGTGTTCCCCCCTGATATTATCACTCTGCAGCTGCACAGCCTTGGAACAGCTCCAGCTGGAAGCTGGTATAAATTTGCTATTAACTCAGCCTATTTCTAATAAAAAAATAACAGCAGCACTACTGGGTCAGACCAGCTGCCCATCTCATCTAATTCCCTATAAAGAAAGAGGTTTTAAAAAGCTAATTTGTAGAGTTGCTTGGTACAAAGTGAGTGGGGTGGGTGAACACGTGCAGTTAAATTTCATGGGTTCCAAGCCCTTTACTTGCAGGTGAAATGTATTTCTGCTGTGCATTATGTCCTGCAGCAGGTTCAGGATTCTTCTGCAACTAAACTGGTAAATCAATACTAGTGAAGGTTACTTTTTTCACTAGTGAAGCTTATTTTTTGTTTGCTAGTTGACTGGGCCCTGGGCAAATCTTTACATTACATGGAAAGTGAATAGAAAGGGCCAGGGCTTAACAAACAGAACTCAGGAAGGATGAGGGGGAACTAATTTTTTTGAGGATTTCTATAGCTCCATAAGGCTGGGGCTGCCTCAGGCAGGGCCATGGCAAATACCAAGAGGCAGGTGAGGTCTCTCATCCCCTCTTTCTCCAGGTGCAGTTCATTACTCATTGCAGCAGTGGGGGAATTTCTGGTGACCCTGGACTGCATTTTAGCAATGAATGGACATCAGTGAGCACAGCAGTTAGTGTAGGCTGTGGTTTAACTTCCCAGCCTCAAAGCTCTGTGAAAACACTCTGCTTTTACACAGTCAGTGTGCTTGGGTGCCACTGCCCTTGGCCTCTGCCATGAGCAGGTCTGCAGGCACACCTCCTTCTGCCCCAGAAGACTGCAGAAGATATGAGCTCAGCCAGCAGTCCCTTGCTCCTCTCCCACCCAGCACAGCCAACAAGGATTTTGGCGTTTGGATGCCAGTGAGCTCTGCCATGAGCGCTCAATCAAAGCTGCTGCAGTGAGCTCAGCACCCACAGAGGCTGCCCTGGGGGAGCAGACCCCAGCCAAGGCTGTGCAGCAGCTGCTGGCAGCCAGGAAGGCTCACAGTGCTCAGCAGCACAACCACCTCCTGCCCTGCCACCGAGGGCTGTGCCAGGCTAATGGGGACACAGCCCTGGCAGTGCCAGCACAGCATCCTTCCCTCTGCCACAGGCTCATTACAGCGCTGACCTAGGAGCATCTGGGCTCATTCCTGTGCCTGCTGCAACTAGTGGTTTACATATAAATTATCTTATGAATGTAGCCTTGTTGTCCAGTCATGAATCATTCATGACCAGAGTCAAGTTTTGGCAAATATGTGTATTTTCTGTAAGTAAGCTCTCCTCTGACGCTGAGCACAGGCTGCCCATCAGGGCTGTTGGCTACACAGAGCCTTTACCAGGGCAGGTAACTCTCACAATCCAATCTCTGCCTCTTTCAGTGGATGGCTTAGAGGCTCAAAATCAAGTGTACAATGGTAATCCCAAACAGTTTTCCTCAGGCTTACCTTCAAAGGTGTCTGTTTATTGAGCTGTAATTCCTCAAACTTCCCTATAGACAGAATTCTTTACATGCCCCTGGGCTGCCATACACAACACATTGCAGCCACAATGCTCAGTCCTTCCCAAAAAAACACCACACAGAGACATGTCCTGACAGCCAGATCCCCCTCCAGCTCCATTAAAAACTTTGTAAGACACCATTGATGCTTTATTTCACATTACTGTTAAAGGGGTTTGCCCCCACTTGTTACTACATTGATCTTCCTCTAATTTCAAGCCTAAATTAACTCCTGGCTTATTTAAGTCATTTGTCCTTGTGCCCATCACTGTTACTTCTTTTCAGCAGCAATTTTCTCCTTTGAGTATTTGCCCCTCCATATGTTCCACTCCCAGTCTTTACCTAACTAAACTAAGTGCTTTTTTCCTCTCTCAGCTGGACAGTCCCTGCATTCCTCTGATTGTCCTAAATCCCCTTATGGCACCATTTACTGTTTGAATTCTTCCCTCTCACTCTTGGGGGAAGAGAACTGTACACACTATTCTGATGAGGTCAGGCCTACCTTTGTGAAATTGAATTAGTGCTTCTCCAGACCTTATAGCCTTAACTGAAAAAGTGAATTGGATATATCTGATCAGTTTTTTTTCCTTGAAACCACATAATTGCCACTTAATGGTTAACCTGTGAGTCCCAAGTACATTCAGGTCTTTCTCTTCCTCAGTCATTTCTAACAAATGGCTGGAATTCTCACTTCTGCGCCATTAGTAATCGAATATACATTATATATTATTGTATTTTATGCCTTTTCTATTGCTTCAGTTTTCAAGGTCAGTCCTCAGTTAGCAACCCCATCCTGGTTTGCATTGAGGATGCACCTTCCATCACATGAGCTCCAAATGTCATTGTCACTCTCATCTTTCCCTTCCGAGATCAATGAACAAATGAAATATGCTCAAATCCAGTCCTGATCCTCGGGGATGTTTGCTGGTAACCTCACTTCAGAGTGATACCCCCCCTTTTGCTGCTCCTTGTCACGGGCTCCCCTTTAGCCAGTGCTGTTCCCACTTTACAGCTCCTGTATAAATTCTCGGCGCTTTCAGCTGAGCTGATAATTTCCCATGTGGCACTATATCAAATGGCATCTTTGGTCCAGATAGATGAGATATCTTGCATTTCCTTTGTCTAGAAAAATCATTTATCTTATCAAATTTATCACAAACAGACAGGGTTTGCCCAGATGAATTTAATCACCAACCAGGACGATCGTGACTGCAACAGAAAATGGGAGGGCAGGCTGTGCTCCCTCTGCAGCTCTGCTGGACACACACCCTTGTCGAGGGGACCCTCATTCCAGGGACAGTATTTCCTCACTGCTAACCCTTGAAATGACCCACTCTGTCACTGGAGGCTGTGAACAGACAGCGACCCCCATTCCCAGTATGGAGGCTAAAGTCACACAGTGATGGATTTTTGTCCAGCAGTTACAGCCCAGCACTCCAAGAAGAGCAGCCGAAGCTTTTACCTGGTTTATTTTGGCTGCTGTTATATATCTATTTGTTTATTACAAGGGAAAAAGTGCAGGGTTTTTTACACAAAACTGATATGTTTAGTGCTTTCATTTTATGTTTTGAGCAGTTAAGCTATTCAGTGTTTAAAGGTAGTATTGGTTCTTTATAACTCCATGCCGACAACAGGAGTCTAAGATAATGGAGCCTAAAGAGAGAGATTTTTCCATTCCCACATTGTTTCTGAAATATGGAGCAATCAAATGCACTCAGTAGAAGGTTTCTATCAGTAAATCTTCAGTAAAAGTGTCTTTAAAACTTAGGTAGAAAGACTGCGGAAGGGAAAATGGCTCACAAAAATTCTGTAGCTATTCCTTGAAGACCCTGGAACGGGTTTTCTCTAATCAGGATATCAAAATGGCTCTCACATTCAGGCCATTCTGGTGCTTTGGACCCATTTCAGCAAAGCTCTTAAGTAATCAGCATTTGTATTAATTGGAACAGAAAACAAACATGCTCAAACTTAAGCACAGGCTTAACTCTCAGTAGGCTCTGTGCTCTGCTGTGCATGGAGAATCAGGTTTCCACAGGGGATGAGGGATGGGATGCTTGTCCAAATGTCATCCTCCCTGCAAAGTGATTAAGGGGTGCTAATTAATAAAGGAGTGTTTGCCTTCCCCTTGTCACCTGCACAGAAGAAGGAAGGGTTAAGGTGAGCCAGGCCTTCCCAGCACAGCCATCCCCGTGCTGTCCCCTCTATGCCACGGGATGTTCTCAACATCCATCACAAATATTTATTCTGTTTCTCAGGTTCATAATCTTCACCAAATCCTGCCTGCTGATTACAGCCTGAGCATTCATTGTTTCCAGACCACTAAGAAGTCCCCAGCTCTCTTGGGTGTCTGGTTTTAAATTCCTGCTTGTGCACATTTCCTGAAGTGAATAAAAATGTGCGACTTATCTGCACATGCAGTTGATATGATCTTCTGCAAAACCTGCCCACGGGCAATTATGCATTGAAAGGGCAATTACACACACAGAATGACCCAATTTGCATACAAAATCTCAATTATTGCCAAGAATTGTATGTATATTTTTGTGCAGTATTCAGAAAATTGGGCCCCAAAGACATAAACCCTTTCTTCTGCCATCAAATCACTTTTTACTTGAAACAAGAAATGGAATATATGTAAGTCATATTAGAAAAAATATTCTTTTCAGAGAACTAGGATGGTCACATTGGGTCAGAGTGCAGGTCTATCCACAGTCTTACTACGTCTGTACCAGCTGAAGGATGAAGAAGATGAGCAGCATGTCCCAGGCCTGGCTCAGCACACTCCCTCAGCCTCCAGCACTCCAGGGCTCAGTGACTTTCAGCATCAAAGATGTGGTTTTAGTATTTAATACCCTGAATTATTCACTAATAAACGGATTATTGTTGCAGATAAAAATTCAAATCTGGCATAAACCAATTTGGTTTGTTCACATTTGTCCATATCAATCTAGCATCTGATGAGTACATGTGCTGCAGTGAGCAGATTCCCTGCTCTGCCTCAGCACCTCGGCGGTGAGGGAGAAAGAGAGGTGCCAACACAGGTGTCACTGCTTTGTCCTGTAGGGTGTGTCCATCAAAACCTCTGCCACACAGGCTGTGGGAGCCAGGTAAGAGCCAGCCCTTCTGCAAACCTCATGGGACACCTTTGGCCTTGGCTGCAGTAAGGACCAGGGGCAGAAATATCTGGTTTCAAGGTATTTATGTGCAGGACTGATGGGAGATGGTGATCACTGCTGGAGTAGTCACAGGACGAGGGGGAATGGCTTCAAACTGGCAGAGAGAAGGTTTAGATCAGACATTAGGAAGAATTCCTCCTGTGAGGGTGGGCAGGCCTGGCACAGGGTGCCCAAAGAAGCTGTGGCTGCCCCTGGATCCCTGGAAGAGTCCAAGACCACGTTCAACAGGGCTTGGAGCAACCTGGGACAGTAGAAAATATCCCTGGGGATAGAATGAGTTGATCCTTAAGGACCCTTCCAACTCAATCTGTTCTGTTCTCCTGTGAAATCCCCATCTCGCCTACCTCAGAGTTCAAAATGTGGGATTTGAGACAAGGTTACTTCTGGACGTACGAAGACATCCTCTGGATAAAACAGTGAAACTTTTAGTGCCCTGAAACATTTAGCATAACTTCCTAGGAGAAAAAGAGACTGTGTGTTGTGGGGGGGAAGCAAGGAAGCGAGACAGCAAGAAAATGTTTATTTGCTTCATAAACTCCCTGTTAGCGAGGCCGGCAGCGCCTTCCTGCGTGACAGCCCACAAAACACCTGGCATGCTCTGCACTGTCACCGCGACGTGCCCAATAAACCTCACGCCGATAAATGTTCTCATTTAGCCAGTATATCTCGATAACCCCCACTTCCCACTGTCACAGGTATTCAGAGTCAAAAAATAAAGCCACCCCTTATAAAAGTTCATTTAATGAGAGTTTAATGTTGGCGCAGTAAATCTGCGAGCAGCTGGATGTGTTTTTAAGTTTCCTTGACGTCTTTTATTTGTTTAATACATGGGTCTATAAAAGCCGTTTCTCTGAGCCTGCTAATGAGCAATGGGGGATTCACAGCTATTTAAAACCTGGAACAAGGCATCAAAATGAAGGATGCAGTAAAGGCTGCTGGAGCAGGGAGCTCCAGATGTGACAAGCGGTGCTTTATGGGGCAGGAAGATGGAGCACCAGGCTGAGGTGTCACAGCAGGGGCAGGCTTGCTCCAGGAGCCCACAGACTTTCTTTTCATCCAGGTGAACAGAGCTAATGCAATGTGGAAACATGGGATCCCAGAATGATTTGGGTGTTGGAAGGAACATCACACTCCTCCTCCCCACCATGGGCAGGGACAACATTCCACTAGAAGAGGTTGTTCCAAACCCCATCCAACCTGGCCTTGGACACTTCCAGGGATGTGGAATCAATAACAATGAGCCCAGCTCTAGTCCAAGGCTCCGTGGGATCCTCAGCATGGAAGGCTGGGACAGAGGAAGACTGGAATACCAAGAGTTATAAGACCTCTGTGGAAATCTCCACGAGTTTGAAGTAGACTTCCAGTGAGGTTCTGAAACACCTCCACTGCAGAGATCTTCTCTGTGATTGAATTTCCAAACTCTGCAACCTGTAGTTCATTCAAAGCAAGGAATGATCCCCAAACCCCACAGTGACAGTTCCAGCCAGCACAGTGCAGGGTTAGCCCTCATCACGCAGTGGGAACTTGTTCCTGGAGAAGATGCTGCTGTGGAGAGCACTGAGGGGGTCACCACCACCTGCCTCTGCCCTCCTGGGTGCTGAGGGTGATGATGCTGTCCCTCAGAAAGAGCCGTGAGGAGGCAGTGCCCATCCATGCACAGCATCACTGGAAAAGGGAAAGCAAGCACCCAGCAGCATCCAGAATCAGCCAGACTTGGGGAAGGCTTTCCTTGGAACATTTCCCATCAGAAAAATGACACTATTAATTGAAGTAAAGTTTTGAATAAATTTTGGGTTGAGAAATTATTTTGGAAAAAGAAATCCTTTGGAGAAAAATCTAAACTAGGGTATTTTTTCTCAATGCCTTTGAATGAAATATTTCTACATTATATAACAGCAAGACATCTATTTTATTTTAAATTAATTAAAAATGGATAATGAAAATCTTTGGTTTCATGAGAAAGAGTTTTTTTTACTTTAATTTCCCTGAAAGAATTTCATAAATTGCTTCAGCTTGATGTGAAATGATTTCTTTTTACATTTCCTCATTTGGGTTGTGCAAATGACAGAAAAATCAGTTCTTTGTACATCTTTACTCTTGAATATATTGAATTCCTCTGTGAAGATGGAATGGATGGGAACCCTTGCAAACTGAGTAATTCAGATGAATAGTGTCTTCAAAGTCAATTACCACTGTGCAGAGATGATATCTACTTCTGCCTCGTCTGGACTTTCTAGCTCAATTTTTGCTCTCCCAGAACTTTCAAAGATTTTTAATTTTTTCTTTCCCAGGAAAACTGGCTCAGTTATGCATAAGGATTAATTAGAGTAAGGAGGTCTAAACCAGCCCCCAAATTGCAAGTGTTGCAGTGCAGGATAAGTCACCAATGGCTTTTTTCTCCCACCTTCTGTATGGACAAATTACTGACAGCTCCACTCCATCCAGTTTGGACCCATCAAACAGGAGAAAAGCTCCATTTCCCCCAGACACAGGTGACTGAGGGACAGGCCAGCCCCAAGCCCCAGCAGGGCACCAGTGCCCCAGAGCCTCCTAATGAGACACAGCAGGCTCCTTCTGGCAGGCTGCATCCAATTAAGGGAAAACACTGATAACTCTGTTAATATCATGAATATCGTGCACATTAAGGCTTGTGAAAGACAAGCATTTCAATTTGCTGCCTGTGGGCTCAGAGCAGAAAAGCTGCCTCCCTGCTGGTCCTTAGCTGCCCAAGGTACCTCTGAGCAAGCCAAGCCATGAATTTAAAGCACCTTTCCTGCTCTAACTGCCCACCACGGACAGAAAACCACTATATTTCTTCTTTCCCAAAGTTCATGTGCATTATATGCCTTCCTGTTTAGTCTGGCAATGTGCTGTTAATGCTTCCCCTTCTCTATTGCTGGGCAGATAATAAATAAGGGCAATTATTCTTATCGGAGTTGCAGTAAGAAAGATGACTTCCTCCATGTGATGTAAATGCCACTTTTCATTCTTACTTTTATGATTCTTTAGCCAGTTATGGATCCATGTCGCTGTGCTTATATCAAAGCTAGTTTTAATTTATTTTGAGATTAAAATTTTATGAGAGATTGCATCAGATGCTTTTCTAAATTTCAAATAGACTACACCCACCACATCCCCTTCAGCTAGTAACTGTAATTCTATTTTAATATAATATTGAATTTGTCTGCAAGTTTATTATTTTTTTTCTATATAAACCCACCCTCAAAGAAATATTTATCTCCTAATATTTGCTTCAAAGTAAGAAATTCAATGTATGGTAACTGTGTCATTCTCTCTCTGATCTGCTGATGTGTAGTACAATATTTGCATTTCTCCCTTCTTCTTATGCACCTCAGATATCAACCTGCCCAAGGGGAACCTACAGGGAAGATGGAGAGGGATTCTTCATTGGAGCTGTAGGCACAGGACAAAGGGAAATGGCTTCAAACCGAAAGAGAGTGGGTTTAGATTTGATGTTAGGAATAAATTCTTTACTGAGGAGGGGTAGAGGCCCTGGCAGAGGGTGCCCAGAGCAGTTGTGGCTCTCCTGGATCCCTGAAGTGTCCAAGGCCAGGTTGGACAGGGCTTGGAGCAGCCTGGGACAGTGGAAGCTGTCCCTGCCCATGTCCCTGCCCCTGGCACTGGATAATCTCTAAAGTTCCTTCCAACTCAGACTCTTCTAGGATTCATTGATTCTACCTGTAGTTTCTCAGAAATAAATTAAAACAGGTCAGTGACACTCCCAGTTTTAGGAGGCAGAATCCCACCTTGGGTCATGGCTGATAAAGATGGCTCCTCCACAGGAGGAGGCCCCTCAGTGTCCCAGAACTGATGACTTGGGGTGGCCCCTGGGAGGCCAAGGCCAGCCAGACCCATCTGGCAGCATTTGTCTGGGAGCAATCCTTGGACATTGGCAGTTTTAGTGAAATCTCACTTCTGGCACAGGCGCCCTGCCTTGGAGGACAGCTCTTCTCCATAGGAAGGAAAGCCTGGTGCTCAAGTGTTTTGGCAGCAGCTGAGAGGCACCCCCAGAGAAACCAGGGCCAGAGAGACCCTTTGTCCCTGGCAGCTTTTGTCTGGGAGAAATCCTCCAACATTCACACTTTTAGAAGGCAGAATCCCCCGATCCCAATTTCAGCACCTGCCCCCTGCAGTGGAGGACAGCTCTTTTCCACATGACAGGATTCAGCACTGACTTCATTTAAATGACCTCTGCACTAGGGCAGGAATTTGTTTACTCCCTGAATTTCCACCAACAGTTGTGAAATGATGAAAATATTCCTTTTCCCCTTATTTTCCTGCAAGAATTTTTTGCCTCACCATTATACACTCTGCAATGAAGTAATAGAAAGAGGCAGATCAAGATATTTGGCCAGAGGTTTCTTTCCCAATGTTCTTTCTCTGCTTTTCCCCGCTGTTCACACTGCAATAAATCTTGCTGTCGTGGACCCAATCTGTGCCCATTTCCAGGGGGAGTGGAGCTGCACGTGTGGATTTAGAGCCTGTCACAGTCCGTGTTGGATGAACTCTCCAGCTGTGCTGCGGGAGCAGGTCCAGGCTCTGCAGCACCCTTGGGAAGGCTGAAAGCACCATCAGGGGATAGGGCTGGAGCTGCTGAGCTCCACCTGAGCCTCAATTGCCTAAAAATATCTTGGTCCTGGGCCAGCAGGGTACTTCTGCCTGTGGGTGATAATTTTCTGTGCAGAGAGGATGAAGTGCTAACCTCTCCTGAACATGAGAGGCTCCATCAGGGGATGATGAATTCAGATCGCTGTAAGAAGAAAAAGGGAGACTTCCAAGGATCATTCCCTGTCCTCTTCTAGTTCCTCACCCATTATGTCTCCTTCCATGTTCATGGTAAACATTGTGCAACTCCCAGAAGATACATTGACCCTGGGGGAGGCTACAGAACAGGGATCCAGCCCTGTCCAACCCAGCTCAGCTCCAACAAGGATGCAAGTGGAGAACCTGTGACACTGCTGCCACCTCCTGTGTCCCTGGCACCTCCTACTCTGCTGGTGTGAGCCATCATTAAATGTTCACTCTGCTGGGGCTTGGCTCTCTGCCACCCTTCAGCTAGAACAAAGCCAGCTCTGCTCTTCTCAGTCATTCTTACAAAAGAAGATGTGATTTGATCTTGTTTTAGATGCAGACATTCAGTTTATTAATAATTATGTGAGCTGCAGCAGCAAGGACTAGACCTAATTCCCATGAATGGCAAGCTTATTGAAAAAAATGGCCCAGTTTGGGGATGAATCACCTTTTTTGTGTCAGTGGGGAGCCTCAGATAAAACGTGTTAATGGTGCTGATTCTGTTCTCGCTGAGCTCCAGCTCCTAATGGAGATCAAAGATCCCATTAGACAGATTTGATGAAGAGACAGTCCCTCATTACAGAGTTTGAAGAAGCTGAACAAAACCCATAAACAAAACCCAGGACCTGCTCTTCCTCCTGGCACAGAACCTGGCTCTCTGAGACAGCCTGTGCTCCTCTGAAACATCCCAAGTGAAGATTTTACAAACTCAGTTCCAGAATTCACTGTTCTAACAAATCTGTCCTGCTCTCTGACATAAGGAAAGGATGAGAATAAATGCTCTGAGAAGGAGTCATCAAGGCACTGAGGCTGTGAATGTAATTTAAATAATGAACTCCTATGGGACACAAGTGAGAATTCAAGTATTGGAATAACTTGGCCTTTGGGGGTTTGGGGTTGGTTTTTTTTGGCTTGCCCAGGGACATCAGCTGTGATGTGACAGGAGAAAGGTGCTCAAAAGGAGCAGGAGCAAAGCACTGGATAGGAGTAGGTGTTCATCAGAGTCTCCAGTTCAAGGCAGCTCTGTTGTTGCTGATTTCCAGAAGAGATTTACACCATGTGCCATCCAAGCAGCCAAGTCATCTTCCCATCAGCATTAGTGCAGCCCATGACAGCTGGGGAGGCTTTCTGCCAGTCCAAGACATCATCTCCAGTAATTTTCCTGTCCTTTCTTGGCCTCTGTGTAATTATATTAATCTTCTGCCATGCCTTGAGGTCCCATACTACAAGGATCTCCTCAGTCTAGAGTAACAGACCCCATACACCAGACCAGGTAAAAATCAAAGTTGGAATTTCCATGGCAAACATATTTCAAAGCTTGGTGTCATTCTGTTCTGCAGTTCCACATTTAATCAACATTCATGAAAAAAAAATTAAAAGTCAACTGCAGCTTATTGGCTGAAATGTCATGAACAGGAGTTTAGCCTGATGCACTTCAGAGTTTTAATCTGTGGGGTGTTTCAGCTGTCTGCTGGATTTGTCTCCTCTTCGTGACTGGAGATGTCTTTTTCTGGAGAGGAAAGTCCTCACCATTTCCCGGCTCCTGCTGTTCTGTTCCTACCTGGAGAGAAGGAAACAGAGAGAAATTCAGGGCAAGATGCCTCCAATTTGTTCCCCAAGTGCAGCCCTGTGGCTGCAGCCTCAATCAGCTTCACACTAAACACTTTAGTTAATTGGCAACAAATTGTGAGGTATGAGCTGATTGCAATAAATATTTTATTAATTTTAAAAAACAAAAGGTTGCATCCCTTCTCACCCAGTTTGATTGTGCACAGTCACACGTATTAATGTGTAATTGCCACATCAATTGGCACTCGTGGGCTCAGAAGGAGCTCGTTATGAGAAATAGTTATGCATGTATCCTCAGCAGGTGTCAATCAGCATCGTGCCACTGAGATCAATGGAGCCAAATAAATCTTATTTATAGAGTTAAAGCTCCAGCAGCTCATCTGCAAAATAAACCCTGGAGTGTATCCTCAAATTTAAACCGGGCAGAGGAAGAATAGATTTTTGTCTGCTATTTTTATTTACATAAAAATGCCATTTTCTCTAGACCTGTGTCTTGCCTATGTGCAGAAACAAGTTGATTTGGTTTGTTTTGTTTTTTTTTTCTTTTTTTATTTTTTTCTTCAGTAAACTTGGCTGAAATACAAATATTCAAACCCAGTCATGCTGTAGTTATCCACAGCCCGTGTTTGGCTGGGTTTGGGGGATGTACTGCAGGTGTAAGGCTGCTGAAGTTCTGCAGTTCTGCAGTTCTCATCTCCACCCCACCAGCACACAGGGGATGTTCCACACCAGGCCTGGGGAACCCTTGTTCTGCCCTTCCCATCTCCACTTGGAGGTGTCAGTGGTAAAATCCAGTGTGGTGTGTGGCACAGCAATGACAAGAAGTGGTTGAATTATTCATGGGGAATAAATTAGCAATGAGCAGAGCCCCTTCCTGGCTCAGGAGGACTTTGTGAGGTACCTCTGAGCTGCTGGAGCCAAGGGCAGCCCCAGTGAACTCCACAGGCCTGTGCTGAGGGAAAGCAGGTACCAGAAACAGCCCCATGACTGGAAGGCACCCACTGCAGGCTGGTATTTCATTAGCAAACGGGATTTTCATTTTCATCAAAATCTTGCAAAGGAAATAGCTGATTTCCATAACATTTTTGATGGGAAAAAGTCAAAATAAAGTGCTTCTGACTCATTTTGATAAGGAAAAAAACATCATCTCTTTACCTGATTCAATTCTTTACTTTTCTGCAGGATTCAGATGTTCTCACAATTTAGAGACAAAGAACCACAATAATATTGAATATTTATTCTACTTTTTTTGGAACATGCCCATTCTATGGTGGAAAAGGTAAACCATTTTTCTTCTCTTTGCTTTTTATTTTGAGGGTTTTCTGTAGAATACAAATTTCTCTTCAGTGGCCGATTTGTTGTGTGGATGGGATGAATAATTTTTCAGGCTCTATTTTCCTCACAAGTTGTTTACTTTGATTACTTACTAGTCATTCTGTGGGATATTTGAGCTGTCACTGAAGTCATTTTGGCTTTCTTTTTGCTCCTAGAACAGAGGACAAACTGTTTAAACAGCAAAATGATGAACAGCAACTAAAGAAATGTAAATAATTCATAAATACTTGTTTCTGCTCATCCTGGGGGCCATGCACAGCACAGCTCCACAAACAGAAACCTGTTGGTGCAATGGTGCTCCCAACCCCTTCTCCATCTCTAATTGCAAACAGCAGCATAAAAGCAGAGCAAACAGTTGCAACCAGCTGTACTGAAAGGGGCAAGATAAGGCACAGCAATAAATGTCTTTCCATCCCAAAGAAATGGGATTAGCCTGCTCTCATTAGTGTTTGATTTGATAAAGAGTTCAGTGGCAGGGCTCAGGACTCACAGTGGGGTGATCTGCCAAGTCACATAAGGTAGTGTCATGAGGCTTGATGTATTTAGATTCATCATCCTGCCTTAAAATGTGGTAGTTTCCTCCTCATTTTCTCAGGTCTGCAGGTGGGATGCTTTATCAGTATAGTCTGGGGTGCCAGGATACCTGAGGCAAGGTGCAGAGAGGTGACTTTATATATAAAGGGGCTCGACTGAAGGTGAAATATAGTTGGAGATTATGAAAGAATGTAATGAAAAATCTTCAGCTAAAATATCCATTCTGGTATTTAAGGAATAAAGTGAATAAATATGGAAGGAATTTAAATGACTAAAACAACTCCTCAGGGCAGGAGGAGGGGAACCAGCTGGGGCCATGGGTATGTGGGGCAGGGGAGGAGCAAGCTGGGCTCATGGCAAGGATCCCTGTGGGACTGGAAGTGGTCAGCTCATCCCAAGGAAAGGTGAAGCAATCCAACCACCACTGTCCAACACACCCCTGGGAGATTAATGCCTGCAATGGTGGTAAACACTGCCCAGGGAAGCTCGTCTCCATCTGAACTTCCAGAAGCATTGCATTTGTCCCAGAAATAGAGCGAATCCTTTCCCTTGGCAGCTCCTCCACCTTTCCCACGGTGCTCTGGCACCTCTGAAGCAGAGACAAGGCATTGCACAGCAAGAGCCAGCAGCTGCTCCAGGCTCCCAGACCTCATCCCACCCTGCACAGATCCAACCCCAGGCCCTAAGCAGGGTCTTCTAGAGCTCCTGTGCTCCACCAGAAAAGTGCTCCAAGGATGGCTCCAGGAGGTGTGTGTGGAGTCCTCGGCCTTTCATTTAAACATGTACTTGAGTAAATAAATAACAAAGTGTAAAGTATTTCACACTTTTCCATTTGTCGGGGTGCTGGTTCTGCCATCATTGCAAGCTCCATGTTGTCAACTGAAAAAATGGGCAATTATAGGTGGATGAGAGTGGATAAGTTTGAGTAACCCCCAGTACAGAGCTCCCCAAGTGACCATAGATTTATTATTTACCTCCCAGAAGGTACAAGTTTACTCTTGGCTCCCTCCTGACTCTTTTCTCCCCCCATTTTTCTTTTTTCCACCAGCACAGACAGTTGCTGTACTTGTCTTCTCCTAAGCAAAGGGCCTTTATTTATATAAACAAGGAGGGGAAGAGAAATGGATGGCAGGAGTGCCAGGATTTTCTCATACCATCAGTCCAGCTCTCTGCAATGTTTTATGGTAGGACAGAAAAAAAAAAAAAAAAACAACAGAAACTAAACCAAACAAATCACGGGCAAACATCCTTCTCCACCACTTTTCCAGCAGAGGAAGTTTCCAGGGTCAAAGCTGTGTGGATGAGCTTTTCCAGCGGCCCCTGACGTCACCTTGCAGAGAGCCGCCAAGTCCCCTCACTCCTCAATCCCCTTTTGTGCTTTGCCCAGCCTAATTAAGTGACTTAATTCCATTTGGTGGCTATGCTGTGGGAGCAAAGCTCTGTTCCAGCAATGTTGACGAGCCTGGGTGAGGAGTTGAAGCCCCAGCAATGTGGGGTTTGCTGGCAGGGTCAGCCCCAGGTTCAGGTCCCTCTTCTCACAGCTCAGCTCTGCCTCTGAGCCCCTCTCACAAACCACAGCCTGACCACAGCCCCTGTAGGAGCTGAAATGTGCCTCGAGCTTTGCCCTCTGAAATATTTTTAACAGCAGTGATTTTGGTTTTCCCTAAATTGACTCTTCTTGGGACGCATCTCCAGCACTGGGGAAGAAGGGAGTTTATTGCAGCTAACCTCTCTCCTGCTGCCAAGCAATCCTCCCGGTGCCCAGCAGCTCCTTCATCCCGCAGGATCAATTCTGCAGATTTAATGGATGGCTCCTTCATCAAGTCTTTCTTCCCTCAGTAAATTCACTTCCCTGCATCCGGCATTTGCATGGTCAAGTGAACTCTTTTGCAATCAATGACCAAGGGTGAGGAAGTTTTCCTGAGAAAATGATTGTGTTAGCAAACTTGGAGAGTTTGCTGCTGGGGCAAACTGGGAGGGCTGAAAGGAACAGCACTCGGCTTCTCTCAGGCTGTTTTATTCCTATACTTTTGGTGTACTTTGCATAATAATGCAATAGAGTTGACAAAAGATTTATTCCTGGCGCCTATAAAATGACACAACACAATGAGTTTTAAATGGAGAGGGAAAAAAATCCAAGAGAAAAGGTAAATAAGTGGGCTCTTCTTAAATTCTGTAAATGTTATGGACAGAAATTCAATTAGTGCCAGGGAAGTTGCAGAAGCATTCATTTTTCCTTACTTTTCTTCCAAGCCTTTTAATGTCTAGGCAACAGGGCTTATTTAAAAGATAAGTTTGTGCCTGTGCACAGGCATGAAGGCACATCCAGGCAATATACATCTGTATGTGTAAAATCATCTCTGTTCCACCCAGGCACAGCTGTTCTGTTTGATGATGGAGCACCACTTGTTGAAGTAGAAATATTTTTATAGATTATGTGTAATCTTAAACTGGTGGTGCTCAGCCATGGCCTATAGTGGGTGAATAGAGTTTATATAAATCAATAAGTCTCAGAGAGCACATTCGGCTCTGCAGCACATGTTTGGACGGAGAAGGAGCTGTTTATACCAGCGCTGGGCAGCCAACCCTTTTACAGCTCACCTTGCATTTTAAGGCCTTATCATATTCTCACCCTGAGCTGTAAGTCCCCAGAGAAGACTTCACACTTGTGTTTATCCTTTTGGAAAGTATTTTTAAGGCTTTCCCTTGCCTGCCTGACGATTGATCCTCTCAGTACAGAGCACCACCAGCCCCCAAGCAGCCTCTCTGTGCCAGGGACCGGCTGCTGGGGATGTGTTCACCACACCAAGCTGTGCCCACACCCATCTTTCCTGGTTTTCCACTTCCTACAGAGACTAAAAACTATAAACCAGCAGTCTTGCCTTATTCTTGCTTATAGCAAAAAAATGTGGCGATCCCGGGATCTGGGAAGAAATGACGATGTCTGCTCCAGATCAGAAGGCTGAAGAATGGCTTTATTAAAACTGTACTGTATTACATTAATATACTACTTAAAGAGAGACTAAGCTATTCTACATACTCACTTCTTACTTACCTAACTAACTCAAACTGTGACTCTGTGCTGAGAGCCCGAGCCACAGCTGGACCCATTGGTCACTGACCCCAACCAACCTTCACCAGAATCCAACCCAGCATCACTGCAGGTAAACAATCCCCATGAGGAAAACACAGGAGCAGAGATAAAGATTGTTTTCTTCTCTCTGTGCTTCTCCTGAGAGATAGAATTACGTCCCTCTGTCCAGAGAATGGGAATGTCACACCTGCTGTCAGTAGGAGCTGGCTGGAGCTGAGGAGGGTTTTGCAGAGTTGTAACCACTTGTCAGCTGAGCAGGGAGAGCTCCTTCACCCATGGGAGCAGCCACACCACCCCCCGACATGGCCAAGCACTGATGTGCCTTCTTAGGGCATTTCCTTCTGCACAGGGGCCTCTCCAGGACGTGGTGCTTGGAAGAGAAGCCATGGAAAAGCTGTCTTGTTACCTGTATCATGGAGACACAGAGTGGTTTGGGTTGGAAGAGACCTAAAGCCCATCTCATTCCCTGCCATGGGCAGGGACACCTGCCGCTAGCCCAGGTTGTAGAAGATGACCCTGCCTGGCCAGCCTGACCTTGGACACTTCCAGGGATCCTGGGGCAGCCACAGCTTCTCTTGGAAATGCACTCCCTTAGCCTCAGCACTTCTTGAAACACATGCTGGACTGCACACAGGGCTCACACAGCGGGCTGTGGCCACGGGGACACTCACTAAGGCTAATAAGATGCTCGGGCATCCCAAGTGCTGCTTCCTGCAGGACATTTCTGTGGGAATAGGCCTAAGAGCAGAGAATCTCCTGGTGCTGTGTCTGCAGGCAGCTAAAGCAAACCAGGAGCACCATCTACTGTCGTGCCTGGCAGGATTTCCTGCTCCCAGCAGGGCTGGGGCTCACAGAGGCTCTCGTTGCAGGCAGGTTTCCCACTGCTGCACTGAATGCTGTTCAGCAGCTTTTTAGAGTTTACTAACAAGGAAGGCTCACAGAGGAACGGATTTTTCTATTCAGCACCAACATCACGAGCAAAACTCAGCATTTACAGAGGCACAGCGAGCCCCTTGGAATGGCACCTGGTGCAATAAACAATAACTCTAATTTCCAGGGTGACATAATGCACAGTATGGATCATGCAGCCAATTAAAGGGGTGATAAAACACTGGCTTGCACTTTTTGGTAGACATAACCTTATTGAACACCAGCAGAAGGAGCAGGTAACTGTATTCTGTCAGCTCCAGACAGAAGAGTTTTTATAAAAATGGAGCTGGAATGGCACATCTGGAGGGATGGATCCATCATTTGCAGGCTGTGCTGAGTGACCTGTCCTCAGCCTGCCAGGAGAAGCACTTGCAAGAATGGTGATTTTTTTTTAATTATTATGTTATTTGATGTTCTGTTATTAGTTTGATGTTTTGCTCTGATTTGCTTGAGGGGGCAGCATGCTATTTATTTATTTATAGGGTGGGTGTTTGTGTATTTGTTTACAGTCTGGGGGCTTTTGTTGTTAAACCCACAGTGATACTTTTAATTATTCCTTGTGGCTCCCAGGGTTTTTGTAGCCAGTGGGCAGGGGAGTGTCAGGGCAGCCCCATCACATAGGGGAGATGGACAGGGGGACAAAATCCTTCACTATTTAATGTATTTATTATTGACCTGAGAAAACCTGTAACAGCCCTGGCTGGCTGTCCCTGCTGTGGCCACAGAACCAACTCAAAGGAAGAACTTTTCCCTATCTTGATCATCATTAGACCACATCTGCAACCCATTTTAGGTCACTCAGCAGAAGACAAACTTCAGGGCAGATGTGAGCACTGGGGCACTGATCAGAGGTTCTCTCCAGCTGGTAGCAAGTGTTGCTGTTTTGATCCAGGAGCATTTTATACACACTTTGATTTTGTGGAATAAACAGCCAAGGCACAGATCAACTGGCCTCGTTTTTACAGGGAGACATTTAAACCCTTCCCTGCCAGATCACAAAATGCATCATTTGCAGTCAGAGTTCTCTAAAATAAGTTTGGGTTGATGCATGCTCTCACAATGAAGGCAGAGGCTGAATCACAAATCTGAAGAAAGTAACTTGGTTTATTTTCTGTTCCTTTCCTTTCCCACTCTGTCCCACATTTCAGCAGTTGGGTGAGTTCTGGGGCCAGGTGTGATCCAGGTGTTTTCCTTCCAGCCTCAAAGAATCACAGAGTGCTTGGAATTACAGATAGGCTTGAGTTGGAAATTTCCTTATGGATAATCTACCCCCCTATCCTATTTTCCACTATCCCAGGGTGCTCCAAGCCCTGTCCAGCCTGGCCTTGGACACTGCCAGGGATCCAAGGGCAGCCACAGCTGCTCTGGGCACCTGTGCCAGGCCCTGCCCACCCTCACCCTCACAAGGAAGAATTTTTTCCCAATATCCATGGTGAATCTACCTGTTGGGACCCTGGACCCTGAGAATTTTAGCCTTTCTGAGTTTTTAGGCACAGACTCTCAAGAGAACACTGCATTTGACCTGAGGCCATAGAGAAGGCTTCCAAAATGGAATGACAGCACTGGGATTATGGGTATAGAGTTTGAATAGAAGTGTGTAATATCACAGGGTGGAAAATTAGAGTTCAAGGGTTTAGAATATTGTAGTATATATAAGGCAAGATGGAGGTCTTAGGGTGGAGGCTGGTCCTTCTTCTTCACCTTGTTCACCTTCTTCTTCATGGGTTTGGATGGTTTTGTGTACTTGGACAGAAAAGTCTGCACTGTGGGACAAGGGTAATTAGTTTTTGGGTTAAAAGTAAAAATAATTTAGATGTAATTTCTTAACTGGACAGTTTTTCCCTAAAAGAACTGGACAGTTTTTCCTTAAAAGACCTTGCAGAGATAGATACAGGGCCATTTTGTTGCTTGTTAGTGAAATGCTGTAGAACTCACTACTTGTAAGGCTGTGATATAGATAAGAATTAATAAACACCTGAGTTCAAACACAAAATACCATCTCGAGCACTTTCAATCCTGACACTGACCCAGGCAGAAAAGAAGATAAAGAATCAATATCTACCCTCTTTCACCTTAAACCATTCCCCCTTGTCCTGCTAGTGCTTACCCTGGCAAAAAGCCCCTGTCTATCCTTCCTGTGGGTCCTCTGTAGGCACTGGAAGGCTGCCATCAAAGCCTCCCTGTGGTGTTCCATTGTTCCTGCTGTTATAAATGAAAATTTGTCCAGCCAAATTAAAATGAAAAAACATAAAATATTTATTTTGCGATCAAATTCTATCTAGCCAGCCACAAGGAAAGAAGAGAGCTGAGCCCGGGGTCGGCCCTGGGTGTGCAACAACGAGGTCAGCCTCAGCAGAGGTTTTCCTCTATGCCCACACACCTCCATCCTGACACAAGCGGGTTTTATAGGGAAAATTCCACCTGAGGCCAAGATTTCGGCAGTCTTTTCTTCCATTCAGAGTCCATAGGTTAATAAGATTTTCTTTTTTGGTGAGGAGGAAGAACAATTCAGTGTCCAGAGTTGTTGAATCCCTTGATGAAATTTACGGGACCGCTGCATTCACATGTATCTGTCCGAGGATTTCCAGTATATCCATCTTGGGTCCTTCACGCAGTGATCAGCGCCTGGGGTCCCCGTATCTCTCCAGACATGGCCCATCTCCTGGCCGAGCCACATCCTTTTACTTGTAAATCGGGTTTCAACACACACCAGGTTTCTCCTGCGAGGGTGGGGGGACTCCTAATACAAACATGTATACCCCAACAGATATTCAATATCACATATATCATACTAGAGATGGTGTGAGTTCTACTACACATAACAGTGCCATCGCTCCCAGGTTTCCTATGCACACAGAGCAGAGGGGTCCGTGGTGGGGACGACCCGCAGGAGGGGCTGGGCTGGGCTCACCGGCTCCATGAGCTTGTTGAGTGGTACCTGCAGCGGGATGAGGCACTTCAGAAAGCAATCCGTGCTCTTCTCATGCATTTGTAGAAAACAATTAGCAGCAGGAGTGATGAATGCGCATCTAATTACATCCTCGATGTCTCACCCCCTCCGAGCCATGAGCTACTTCAATAAGTAAAGGGCATTCAGGACAAAAAAAAAAGGGGTTTATTCAGTGACAATTGGCTCAAGGGAGGGTTCCACATGTCGTTTATCCTGAGCCCCCAAAACACCTCCCTGGAATTTGCACGTTGGGGTATCACCTCTCTGCCTAGTGCTGCCATTTCCCTGTGGCATTTAGGGTAGTGCAACATTTGGATGCACTTTTTGCTGCTTCCATTATAGTTCAAAGTTATACTTTTTATAAGGGCATTGGGTGATAGGGCAAAGGATGATGGCTTTAAATTGACAGAGATCAGGGTTAGAATTGATGTTAGAAAGAAATCCTTCCCTGTGAGGGTGCCCAGAGCAGCTGTGGCTGTCCCTGGATCCCTGGAAGTGTCCAAGGTCAGGTTGGATGGGCCTTGGAGCAGCCTGGAACAGTGGAAGCTGTCCCTGCCATGGCAGGGGGTGGCACAGGATGATATTTAAGGTCCTTCCCATTCTGTGATCCTGTGGAAAAGCAGCTCCCAGCTCAGGGAGAGGCTCAGGTACTGTGGTATAGACAAGACAAACTAGTGTGACCTTTAAAATAAAAATTTTTGGCTGTTATTTCCTTGGATAAAAACAGTTAACTGCGGCTCAGTGGTGTTTGTTCAGAAAGCCTGACCCAGTATCTGATTTGGAGAACAAGTCTCGGCTTCATCCAGCCTTGTAAGTGCGTTAAGACATCCCAGAAACACACAAAACCATGCATTTTTTAAGAGAACAACTCTCCAGCTAAGTGTCCCAGCTGCCAATCTGACAGCAAACAACTCCGCCCCAAAACGAAATGCATCCATCTCGTTTTAATTGGCCTTTGCCGCTGTCTCCTTTGTTTCTGCGTTGTTCTCCTTTCATCCTCATCGTTTGCATTTCCTGCAGGCTGTGGATGCTCGGCTGGCCTCGGCAATCCTGCACCTCCAGCCTGCCTCAGTGCAGCTCCTAAATCAGCTCGCTGTTGTCCCAGAGCGCTCCTTCCCTCCTCCCTGTGAGCCTTTGAGAGGCACACGATAACAATTCCTGCTTTAAAGGGGCTCATCGTGCCTGGATCACCGGAGCATCTGTTCCTGCCCATGGAACTGCGGTGAATGAGCATTCACAGAATTCACAGAATCACTGGGTTGGGAGAGACCTTCAAGATCATTGAGTCCAATCCAGCCCCAACACCTCAACTGCACCCTGGCAGTGATCCAGGCTTTGTTAAACACACCCAGGGATGGGGACTCCACCACCTCCCCAGCAGCCATTCCAGAACTTTATCACTCTTCCTAATATCCAACCTGAATTTCCCTTGGTCAGCTCGAGGCTGTGTGCTCTGGTTCTGTCAGTGCTGCCTGGAGAAAGAGCCCAGCCCCAGCTGAGCACAGCCACCTTTCAGGATTATCCTCCACAGAATTTTCCAGGCAAAGGGTTGGAGCAAGCACAAGCGATCAATGCAACATTAAAATAACACTACAGAGCTCTGTTTTGTAATTATTTGCAGTACTTGACTATAAGCTTGAAAATACCATTTCTCTCATGGAGAGTGACCTTCTCCATGTGCTTTTCTATGGAGTTTTTACACTTCCCTGCAAACAGGTGGCCCAGGCAGTCTGGGAGAGGGACAAAGTCACAGATCCTAACGTGGGAGGGCAGAGGAAATGGCAGCTGCAGCAATTTGGTATGATACCCCAGCCTTTAAGGAATGTGGGTGCACAAAATAAATTTGAACTGGTTTAGTATCTACATTTCCAAACACTAACAAATAAATTTGGCTTATCTCAGCTTTGGAAAAGGGCACAGTGCAAGGCAAGGTGGGATGTGATCAGAGACTACTGTAAAACAGTACCATTTTAAATCTATTATCTAAAATACATAGCTCACTGTCTTTGAGACTGCAATTGAGACTTCTCTTTTCCCCTGTGGATTTATCTTGTTCTTTACTTGACTCATGGCAGTCAGATAGATGTCTTCATCTTCCCAAGAAAATTTCTAGTTCTTTAGAACCCTCCTTTCATTTTTTTTCCTCTCGTTTTTTCAACCCCCCTTTTGTTCTTTTTCTGTTTGTAATTAATGCGAGTCACAGAATATTTTATATTTGGAATCCTGTTATTTGCAGACAGTAGTCAAACGTGTTTGGGTAGCAGCCAGATGCTCAGCATATGCAGCAGAGGAGTGAGATGAAAGGCTGGAGGTAAACAGGGAAGACACACAAACCGATGGAGAGACTGACCCCCACCCCTCTCTGTGCTGCTGCACCTGCCAAAATAGGAGCCAGTCAAAAAAGGTAAATAAAAACCAAAATCAGATGGAAACCAGAAGTAATTTGGAGGATAAATTTTTAATTTAAAAGCTAGTATGGGATAGCAAGTTTAGAAAGATTACTTCTGAAAGCTTAAGGCTCTGTTTCTCTTCTCTCTATCTTTAGCTTCTTTTATTGACATGAAATGAAGAGAGAGCTTTTCCTAGGTGCTTGATAGGAAAGCAGAATCCATGCTATAAGCATCTTTCTCATTTCCATCCAATATTATTGTTATGCTCATTGAAACTTTGCAAAAAAATACAAATACAGAAGCAAGGGGCTGTCTGCTTCCAAATTATCTATCTCAAGCATGGGGCACACAGATCCAGAGTTGGAACAGCTTCTAATTGTCTTGCAAGGATAATTCAAATTAGTTCAACTCTTTATTTATGAGTGTGACATTTGTTCCATTGTATTACAGCCTTAATGTGGGATCAATAGCACTTTGCTCCAGCCAGACCTGAACAACGTGCTGCTCCTCAGGAGGATTTGTTCTGCTGGCCAGGACTGTTTGCCTGACCCACCTTCAGCCAAGACCTGGAGGACAGGGCACTGCAAGATGGATTTTGTTTCCCTGGGTGTAGCTCCTGATGCCCAGCCAGGCTTTTGTGCAGTGATGCCACCAACTCACCGAGCATGTGTGGCCTTTGCCTGGATGGAGATAAATAGGAGAGGGAGAGAGGATGAGTGTGGTCACAAATATCAGCACGGAAAATGTGCAGCTGGGAATCTTACTGCATATTAGCTCAAATAACCCCACTCCACACACTCATTGCAAATTCACAATGTATATGACAGGAAATATGTTCTGAGCCCTTCCTCTCCCTTTATCTTGCTGTTCCAATAATCCATCCCAGTAGATAAAATCAGCCAAGAAATGTCTGCGTGGTGCTCCCCAGGTTTTATCCCTGGAGAGCTGATGGCAGGTGAATGTGCTGCTCCCCAAATCACTGCTGCCTGTGGTATGAGAAGTGTAAGCTTTTGATTTGCTTTCTGTAGCCACAAATGGATGAGTTTAATAAAGTAAATTATTTCTAAGCAGTATCTGTATCATGTGATGGAATCTCAGCAGAGGGCAAAGGAAAGTGTAAGGAATGGTCATGGTAGGAAAATAATCTGCAATTCAGTCTGCCCTAAGGTATGTGGTGTTGGAGGCTGGGAACTGCTGTGTCTGAGAGAGATCAATGCCAAAAAAACTTTTTAGAGGAATTTCTGAGATGACAGATCCTTCTGCAAGATGTCACATTCTCTGCAATTACTCACCCTTGCCTGTCTGCAAGAACGGAGCTGGTTCTTCTGAAACTTTGGGGTAGATCAATCAAATTAAGGAGGCAAAAGCAGTGCTGGAGTTTGATCTGGCTTTAACAGATACAGATCAGAGCAGCTCCAGCCAAGTGAGGAGCAATTCACTGAAATCAGAGAAGCAAGAGAGGCTGCAAGGCCACAAAGGGACATTCCACAAGGCCACTGCTGCTGGCACAGGCAGAAATATTTGAGATCTAAGTAGATGTGGCTGGCCACCACCAACTGTCTGGTCTCAATATTCCCCCTCCCCAGAGGACAGCTGATACAACACACGATTAGACATGGCAAGCTGAGCTGCAGAGATGAACAAGCCTGTTGATAAGGGATGAGCCAGCATTTTATTTTAATGATAAGAGAGATTTGCATATCAGAATCTCGTTCTTTGTTTCCGCAGAGCGCGTTTGTGGAGGGGGATGAAGCGGATGTGAGGCAGAGGGCCCCTTTGCATTGCAGCATTTGTTTCTGTCTGTGTTTGGGGGGTTTCTAGTGGCATTCAAACCAAAATGCAGCAGAAGAATGGTTAACAGGGGTGTGTTTTAAGTCTGAGGATGCCAGCTTCATATAAGGTGCCTCTTTCCCTATTAATTGCAGGGCACGCCACGGAAGCCACTCGCTCTGGAGATGAGAAAACGCATTATGAATTCCTCCTCTGCATTGCTGCTAAAACACCTCAGGCACGTCTGGCTGTGGCTATTTCAGGAGAGGAGCAATCTCTGCTGCTCAGTCCTGGGGCATAAAGCAAAGGCTGCTGGAAATGAACCACGGCCTGCAAATATTTTTGCAACTATCACCTTTGTTTTCAAATCCCAAGTGACATTAATTATTTGCCCATAAAAGTGACATGTACAGAAGCAAAGGAGCTCCGGTGAGGATTTGTTCTTTGTTTTATTGCTCCAGATGGTTCCTCAGCTCAAGTTGTAAAGGACAGGCAGGAAGAGAAAAAAATCTTGCTTTGTGACATCTACCTATGAGACCCTGTAGGAAGGGAATGAATGCATGGGAGAAAGTTACCAGTCCCATTAACAAATTTGCCCAAACTACCTCTATTTATGCTGGTTTACCCTCTCACCTACTCAACACACAAAACTACAAACATGGCTGATACAAGCTTATGTCTCACCAGCCTGTTTCATAATAAACAACCCTGGTATTCCACAAGTAAATTTCAAAATTGTTGAGAGCTAATATCAGGGTTTTTTTTTTTACATGTATTTTTATGCTATCCATTTAAAAGAAGCAATTGTGAGTTCATTGTGTTGTCCAGCAAAGAAAGCAATCCTTTTCCAAGGTTAGGTTTCTGAGAGCATCACTCTAGCTGAGTCCTAATGCTATTTTTTACTAAGAAATGGAAACTTCAAACTTGAAACAGTCATTGATTAAGTTAGAGCCCAGCAGCTATTGCTACCCAAAAGTAATTAATCCCATGCACTTTCAGAGGGAATAGGGGTGCTCATCTCAGTAGTATTTTAAAAAAATTGCATTATATGCCCTGTTGCTCCCTACATAAAGGCAGCTTGAGATAATTTCAGCCTGTTTATTTAGAGGAATGTCTAAAGACACTGAAAAAGAGAAACCACACACAAAGCCTGGAATGCCTATTTGGGCTGCAGTGATACCATGGCACTGCCCTAAAGAGTGAGGCAATTTTTGGCAAGGTATAGTACAACTTCTGTTGGACAAAGCAACATTGATATGAGCAAATCAGAAAGCTGGAGACACACAAATTACAAACCAAAAGTGCTATGTGAAATTTGTGTCCTTTTCTAGCAAATTTACAAAGTCAAATGGATTCACAAACATTTTGTTGGTTTTTTTTTCCCAACGTGACCCTTCTCTTACTTTCCATCAGGAATCTGCTGAGCTTATTTACCACTGGATCCTTTAGCCTGCTGCTTGCTCCAGGCAGGGCTGGCCTGTCAGGGACTTGCACTTTAAAGCATTAATATTGTTCTCTGATATGCTGATGGAGTTGCAAAAAAGACTGTTCTGGTGAAGACTAAGTGCTCTCTGCTCAGAATTTAAACGTGGGAATCAAATGCCCAGTGGGATGCACAAGCAATAAGAACTATAGACAATTCTTCCAGGTCTTCCCTGAGATATGCTGGGAACATTTTTCCAGTCAGCCTTGAAAGAGCCAGGATTGTTCCAAGTCACCCAAGTAAAGCTAAATTGTTCATCAGCATCCAGAGCAGGCCTGCCTGGTGGAGGCTGGGGAAGAAAAATGGCTTTATTAGGGGCTGTCAAGGCACAAACCTGGTGCCATGCTGAAGATACAGTGTCTGTGACAGAGTCTGTGCAGGGACAGGCTCAGCCCCAGCAGAAATGGCCAGCACAGCCTGTCTGCTTCCCTCTGTCTTCTGGGCTGCTTGGCTGGTGTCAAGCCAGGGGACATCAGAGCTGTGGTCCTCTTCTCAGAGCAGAGATAGAGCTCAGCCCAGCCCCAGTCCCATTGTGCAGGACTGAGAGGCAGCAATGCCCTGCTCAGTGGCAGGTGTGTCCAACAGACACTGCAGGATGTGTGTCCATCCAACCAGCCCAGAGTCACAATCTGGTCACTGGAAAGCAGCCTGTGTCACACTACGACATGAAATAATCCACACAGGCACACTAAGATCAAAAGGAGGCAAAAGGAGGGAAATTTATTTCTGACCTCGCAATATATAGAATTCCAAAAATGACAGTGGATCAGAGGATGAAATTGCTACTTCTCCAATCACACTGGTCAAACCAGCAGTCCTCAATTCCTTTTTTTTTTTTGTTTTTTTGCAAAGAAGAATGCAAAACTATTGTAAATGTAGGTGAACCCAGTGGGAAGAAATGATGATGTCTGACTCCAGAAGGCTAAATGATTTCTTTATTATAACTATAATATAATACATAATTATACTATTTAAATGGGATACTAAAACTACAAACCTACTTGTTATAACTACCATATCTCACTCACAACTCGTGACCCTGTCTCCAGAGTCCAGCCACAGGTGGGTTGGATTGGCCATCAGGCTCAAACAATCCTCACCAGAATCCAATCAAGCAATCACCCCAGGTAAACAATTCTCCAAACACATTCCACATGGGAAAACAAGGAACAGAAATAAAATTGTTTTCTCTTCCTTTCCTCTGCTCCTTATGAAAAATCCTGAAAGAAAGAAGAATGCCCCTGCGACACAAAACAACCATTTTTTACATGACAGTGCATGAGAAACTCCAGTAGAAATATGTAAACATCAGAAGGCATAGAAAACTTCTTTTAAAAGAACTTTAAAACTTTTAAAAGAACAGGGCAACAAGCCTGGGCTATTTTCTGTGCCCCTGGTGCTTCAGCAGGGAGTTCTGCTTAATTTTGGCAGGGAGGAATGATTGAGCATGGGCAGAGACAGCTGCCTGTTCTCACCATGCCCAAAGCAGAGAGATATGAGACAGCTCGAGACCAGATAAACCCAATAGTTACGTCAGCAGGGCACAGAGCCCACAGCAACATGCCAAGCTTCTCTGTTTATTCCTACACTGTTTATACATGTTTATAATCTTTAAATCATAGCTCTCTCCCATATTGAAAGATCCCAAACAGATGCAACAATAAACTGAAATTCAAGACAAACAGATTGTGAGGCAGAGAGACAAGAGCACATTCATTTGCGGTGAATCACAAATGCTGAAACAAAATAAATGAATCAGTCCTAAAGAGCCTAATTAACAAAGGTTAATTTATTTATCATCCTGGCTAACCTGATATCTCTGAACTCATCTAAATTAATGCAAAATGAACAAAGCACAAAAAGGGCAGCAGTAATTGGAAAGCCACAGTAGATGCACTTTCCAGAAGCTTCTTTTTCTGCTGCATAAAAAGCATCCCAGGTTCACCTGGTCAGGTGCACAACTGGTTGGCAGCAGCATAATTAAAGGATGCTAATGGATTAACTATTTCTGCCTTAGAGATCTGTCTTCCCTTTATCATAAAAAACATCAAGCCTCAGCCTGTGCCACACATAAAATGATGTCTCCATCTTGACCAATGCACACAAGGAAATGGAAATGGAGAAAGGCTCCCAGCAAATCCAGCCTGGGACACTGACTGGCTGAGAAATAGTTCTTTAATAAGCTTAACCACAAAATCATTCCACTGTAACATGTTACTCCTTTTATATATCTGTATTATCCCCTAAATTACTGATAAAATTCAGCCTCCGGATTAGCAGAAACCTCCTTGCACTTGCTGGTTCATGGTAATTGCAAATGCAGTGCCATACACACTCCCCCAACCCTGATGTCCTCTGAAACAGAGTTTTGTGGCTTCTCTAAAAGGCAAAACTTAAAGAAAAAGGATTTTCATGGTTCACAGGGATGAAATGATGGATACTCCAGGCCCAAGATGCCCTGTTCCTCCCACCCCCTCCTGAGCCTTCCTACATGCTGTTCATACAACAGAACTGCCTAAGAGTTCAACAGCACAAAGAAAATCTAAGTTTTGTGCTTTCTGTTGCATCATTACAGCACTTCATCTTGTGCTGGGTAAATCCAAGGCTCTCACAAGGCGAGATTTTCATTTGGGGGCTTCACAAGGTTCTTCCCTTCCAGCTTGGCTCCTCAGTGTGTATAAGACTGATTTTTAATATAATTAAACATGGGAAAAAAGTGCCTGATGTCTACAAAGACTGTTTCATGTTGCTGATAAATAGGTTTTTTGGAGATACCCTGATATCAACCTTCTAAATCCAGATACTCACTTGCATCCCCAGGAGGCATTTCTGTCTTCCATCATGAAGAAAAGATGTGGCCACGACTGAAAAGCTTCCATAACAACCTACAAAACATGGTTTGAAACATGGAGCAAATAAATATAACAGGGACAAAAAGTAGAATCTGGGACTATACAGCAGGGCTGTGGTCAAAAGGTCACCTTTTTTTATTTCCTTTTCTTTTTTAGAGCCCTTCTGTGCTGCTGTGCCCTGTGCCCTGTCAGTGACTGAATTTCATTTCTAAAGGCATAAGTGACTGTCACTTATAGAAATACCCATGGGAAATGGCAGGGGAGCATGTCAAAGTATTCCATTTCAGATGGGCACCTGTTTTTTTCATCACTTCTTTCCTTGACAATTCTTCAGCTGTTCAGGAACTCTTTCCTCTTTCAGAAGATAGAAGAAAAAGATGCTCAGGACTGTCTTTTTCTGGTTTTTGGAAATAAAGATGGGTTCCTGCTGCCTGAGCAGCCCTGGGAGTTGTGATACATCACTGGAGGAAACAGCAGAGCAGTTCTGGGATGTTTTAAAGGGCACAGCTTAACTGAAATGTAATTGACTTTCACTCATTGATCCAGTATTATTAGTGTTTGTTTAAAAATCAAAGGTTATTCAATTTGAAGTTATTTTCCTGTTTCGGGGCTATAAATGCCATTTAACTGCACTAAATTTGATCAATCCACCAACACAAAAAATCTTTTGAGTTTTTTTCTTGTAGTAATCCTCTCTTCTTCCCCTCACTCCAGACAACTTCTCCATTCCAAAACTCTTGTGGAGGTTTCACTTAAGCTCCAGAGCAGCATCTGGGTTTTGGCTTCTCCATTGTGATGAGATCTATCCATTACCACCCTCCAGCTTCCAAATGGGGAAGACCACCCTGGCTACAAGTTCTAGATACGGTCAGCAAGATCCTTCAGAAGGCTCTGGATGTGAAAACATCCATCTTTTTCACATGGTTCCTTGAGGGAAAGCAGTTCCAGTGGTGCTTTCTGTGCTCACGGGCTGGGGCTGCTGCCACCAGGAGGATCCAGGCTTCCATAAATGGGTAGGACTCTTTGCCATTTAATTTCCACTGGTCCAGATCTCTTTGTTACTGACATCTTTAAAGACCAGATATATCACAGCCTGAACACCCAAGTGGCTTAGTGAGAATTCATTTCCAATTGCTTATTCATTCACTATTGCAGGGGAAGGAGTTCCAGATATTTCATTTGTTGAACATCATTTAATATTTTTTTATTAGGTTACACCAATTATTAAGTAAATAAGAGAACACACAGTTTAAATACTGTGCACAATTCCATGATAAACAGGCCTTCTTGGGACAGAATTGTCATTTTAATCTCAATTCTCACCTCAGGCTGAGACTGATGAAATCAATGTCTTCTTAAACTTAATCTTATAAGAAATTCATTCAGTTTGCTGGAACCCCTGAGGTCTGAGTCTTTAGGATATGAAGTTTTCATAACAAAAATTATAGTGATATAAACTTCAATTTCCTGTTTTAAAAAGAGTGATTTTCATATAAGTGCATGACTCCGCCTGGGACTTGAAGAAAATGGTCGAATGCTGCAGAAGAAAATCTATGAGCCACAGGCATTTGTGGCAGCAGCTCTGTCCACAGAGAGCAGGCACAGACTCCCAGGCATTGTCCTGGGGAAGCTGTGAGAAGATCAGAGAAAAGAATGAGAAACAATTCTTATCTCCACTTGCTGCACCTGCTGTTGTGCACATGTGGAATGTGTCATGGAGATTTGTGTACCAAAGGGTGATTTCTCAATTGGACACTGGTGATGGTGTTTGGATGGATTGACCAGTCAGGTCAAAGCTGTGTCAGACTGGCTGTGAGGGTTATTGAGTTCCTTAAAAAGTACAGTATAATATAGTATAGGAGGATATAATGAAGCAATTGATCATCCTTCTGCAATCATGGAGTCAATGCTAATTATTACAGCTGGGGGCCTGTGGTGACAGGCATTATCTAGAGGAAGAGTATGAAGCTCCTGGAATGTTATTTTGTAAAAATAGAGCCAGGTATTGAGCATAATTGGTACTAACAGGTATTAGATCCCTGGGCAGAGACTGGTTTTGTTTGATTCTTCACAGTAGCCAGCACAAAAATGCCCTGGACCTGAGGCACAACAGCAGTATAAATAATATCAATAATTTAGGCACTGACCATATGGGAGCAGACCCAAAGCTCGAGCAAGATGAGTCGATCTGCTGCAGAGGAGGGAAATGTGCCAGCTTGTGCTGAGGAAATGGCCTGAGAGCTGATCCTGTTCGTAGGGACCAGATGGTGGTTCATGATTTTTCTTTTTTTTTTCCTTTTTTTTTTTTTGCCTCCATTTAAGGTTTCTCAGACTGGCAAGGGGAAAGGGGGAGAGGAGTGGTGTGGTGCAGCAGGTTGGTGGGTGGTGGTGTGGCAGGAGGAGGAACCAGGAGCATTCTCCTCCATTTGTGGAGTATGACATGGAATGAAACAGCACTGCAGGCTAACCAAAGTTAGTCCTGGATGTGAATATACTCCTGCTATTGGGTGGAAGCTTTTTCATGTTCTGTTCCACTGAATCCAACAAAAGATCTGGCTGATTTACTCCAGATATGGGTCAAGTCCAAGTCTCCTACACATCCCTGCTGTGCCCCTCCTCACTGGAGCTCCGAGGGGAGTGCTAACGAGCATGTGAGCCCATCAGCTCTCCTGCACGTTGCTCCACTCTACCCACACTTCCCACATGGAAGCAGTGAGTAAACTACCACACTACATTACTCCTTTCCTTGTCTTTAAAAGGAGTTTCACTCAAGTTGAAATATTGAAGAGCAGCAACTCCACAAAATGCAATGGGTAGATCGAGCAGATATTGCAGATCTCCCCCACATCTTCAATATTTGGAGAAAATTAATAAGCTCCTGAGCAGGCAGTAGCACAGAGGAGGGAGTTTCAGAAAGGAAAGCTCAGTGGCAGCTCTGCCAGGCAGCAGCTCTCCTGGAGAGCTCTCCCAGGTATGGCTGGCAGGTCACCGACAGTCACAGCGTGGGGTTTGTGATCATGGGTGTGCTGCTGTGTGTGTGTGCTTAAACAGGCCCACACTTCCAAAATCTCAGTCAATGTCATGGATTGTGGGTCTTCAAACACTGTATTCTACCATTTATTTTTGCAATGAAATGAAGATGTCAATCCAGCCAAGGTTTGTCAAGTGATTGTCACCTGAGTGGGTTCTGTGAAGGCACAGATGTGAGAAGAGAAGGCACTGGGGAGACCTGAGAGCATCTTCCAGTGCCTAAAGGGTTCTGAGGGAGCTGGGGAGGGACTTTGGATAAGGGCATGGAGTGACAGGACAAAGGGGAATTTCTTTAAACTGATGAGGAGAAGGTTTAGATCAGAGAGTGGGAAAAAAATCCCCGTGCATGAAGGATTGCCCAGAGCAGCTGTGGCTGCCCCTGGATCCCTGGAAGTGCCCAAGGCCAGGTTGGATGGGGCTTGGAGCACCCTGGGACAGTGGAATGTGTCCCTGTCCTTGGCAGGGGGTTGGAATGAGATGATTTTTCAGGTCCCTTACAACCCAAGCCATTCTGGGATTCTGTGTTTCTTGCAGAAGGCTCTGGGCACAAATTGTCATTCCTGACAACTCTAAGCTTGGAAGAGCATCCAAGGCAGGCAGAGCAGGCAGAAGTTACACCAAGACACCCCACACAGTCAGACAATCACAACAAGCTGCTCATGATCATCTCCTTCCCCGCAAGAACCAGATGATTCCCCAAATCATTTGATTTTCAGTGCTGGACTGGGGGGAGCTCCCACCACCTCCCCCAGCTGAGGGCTGCAGGGAGCAGACCTGATTTCCATCTTAGCACCCCCAGAGCCCATTTCCAGCTGTGGAGAGATTTGCTGGGTGGTGAAAGCACGGCAGGAGCTGTTCATTCAAAGGCAGGGAATGCTTCAATAAATTCCAGCAGAACCTCTGTGCTTGCAGGGGAGCACTGCAGAGGCAGGGATGAAGCCTCTGATGCTGCTGCTAATTGCAGCCTTTGCCCCATGGGAGCTGCTGTCTTTATTAATGCAATTATGATGTAGCCAAAGGCAGCAAATGCTTCTGCTGACCTTGCTGGGGGAACAGAGGCCTTCAGTCTCCACGGGAAATTGCTTCTTCCCCTGGCAAATGGCACATAACCCAGTGTGTTCCCATTCCTGCAGATTCACCATCTTGTCATTGGACCAGACAGGATGGAAATTGCTGTTTGATGCCACCTCCCTCGCTCCTGCAAATCAGAGATAAAATCCAACAGTGCTTCCTGTCTTTTAGTATAGGAAACTCAGCAGTAAAACTTAACATTATACTAGAAGTCACTCTTGTATTGTGAATTACAAAATTAGGAATAATAACCCTTAAAGAGTCCTAATTACAGGCATTTCCGAGCTGTGATTTAATTGTAATTTGATGACTGAATTCAGATAACCTAAAGGCATTCAACGTGGAAACCTGCTCTCTAAAAATATATATACATAAATTGAAATTCTATATTGTGGTAAGAAGCTGCCACTAACAATAACAGGACTGGGGCAGGGAATGTCTTAATCATTAAAGACTGAGATTTCTGATCACACACTGCAGACTTATAATCAAAGCGGGTTCCAATCTCAGAGCAATTTCTACTCCTAGTCAAAAGAGCATTTCCTAAGGTTATGCTGTATCCTTTGTAAATACAAGTTTGAAAGAGGATGAACAGCTGTGCTTGGATTTTAGAGGACCAAAAAATTGGTCTCCAGACATTAGTCCCAACACTTTAACCCCAGGAGCTCTAAAATTGCCCTGACTGCCACCAAGGTTTGAGTTTTCCCATAGATCAGTCACTGAAAGAAGAACATCCCACTATGAGATATCTCAATTTGACAGCTCGAGGCAGACAGAGAGTGGAAAATGACAACTGTTGCTCTCCACAAAAATCTCCTGAGATCTTGGGGGGGGGCTGGGTGACTTGTTCAGTGTCAGTCAAGAAATTATGAACACAGTTATGGAATCTCTTGTGACTCTGGACCTGCCTCTGCTGGTGGTGGCCCAGGGCAGGCACTGTGACAGCCACAAGGTCTTTGGCTGGGCGTCGCTCTAGGACGAAGCGCAGCCTCCAGCTCCAGCTCCCGTCATCCTTGAAGACTTTGTTGGGTTTTTCAGTCATCTAAGGCAAGGAGACCTGCAAGATCTTTTGTCAAAGGACCTGGGAAAAGGACAAAAACACCTACAAGGTCATTTTGCAAAGCAGAGGGTTGAGAATTAAGACAAATGACTGCATGCAGAGGAGGGAAGGCAGCTTGGGCTGGTTGCTTGTGCCTACCCCGAGGGCTGGCACAGGCTGGGACAAGGCCCTGGGGAGCTCTGTGTCACCAGCTAAGGGCCCAGAGAACTGCAGAGCCTCCCACAAGGCAGGGCCAGGACATGGCCAGATGCTTTTAGTCAGATCATTCATCCTCAAGAAGCCTGGGGGCCAGAGTTTTTAAAGACATCATAATGCATTAGTCAACCTTAAAGTAAAGGCTTCTGTGGATCTCCATATCTCAAAATGATTATGCCTGGGGACATGCCTGGGGTGGCACAGCCACTGTGACAGCCCAGGGGAACAGCTCTGCCCCTCACAGCCCCCCAGCACCCTCCTCCAGCCCCATCACAGCCACCATTAACAGGCACAGGGGGATTTGCATGAATTTCCCTGTGCTGCTCCCAGCTCGTGATAGCTCTCCCTTCTGCATGATGCTAGAGTTTAGTCTCCTACTGCTCAGCATGACAAACTGGCATAAAAGCAGCAGCTGGTGCTCGCAATATCTGCTCAGTCCCTAACACCACCCAGCATGTGCTAGTGCTGAATATTGATGAAACTCAGATCTTATTACAACAGAGCACAATATGTTCCTTGCCTATACATTGCTTTTAAGCACAAAAAAATAGTGCTAAATTAGGATCCAGGTCAGGTCCAGTTTCAAAAAACCCACTTAAGCCAAGGTTTGGGGGAAGGCTCGTGGGTTTTGCCTGGCTCGAGGGAGGATTGCTTTCTACTGCAGGAGTATAACCCAACTGTAAATGAACCCAGAGTTAGGGGGGTCAGGGCTGCATCTATGTCTGCTTAAGAACACACTTGGATCCAATCTGATGTCATGTGTCTGGAAGGTAAAGGTAAATTAACCACTTCAAAGCAGCAAGTGCTTCCACGCACAGTTGGTTTTGTTCTCCCTGTAGAATCCAAAATAAAAATCCCTGTTTACCAAAAATTGGTTTTTCATCTTGCTGCATTTCAGGTTCAAAACAAGAAATGAAATGTTATATGAGCTGTATCAGTACAGAAATAGAAACACAAGTGTAAAGGAAAAGACAACACTATTCCAGATACAGATATATTTTGAAGAAGTTTTACTTCTGGGAATTTAGTGAACTTAGAACTGTGCATCATTGATTCATCCTTTGGTAGTGTTCCAAATTACACAAGATCCACATTATTAACTTGTGTAGTTGATAAAACACATTATGAATTCCCACGTTCACCCCCACAACCAAAGAAATTTGGAGGAACAGCAAAAGCAGTTTTAAATACCCTGGTGGACCTCAAGGCAGCAGAAGATTGTAAAGAAAAGAAAAGATCTGGAAGTCATGGCAGGGGAACCTGCAGGTTCTTGCCTTCCAGCACCCACACACAGGGCTGGTTCCTGATGGTGGGGGTGATCCCAGGCAGCATCCCAGCAACCTCTCCCACCTTACAGGCCAGGAAGGAGGTGGGAAGGACCTCAAAGGGCAGCCCTCTGCACTGGGGGAGGATCATCTTTACACAAGCCTTAGCTTAATTCCCTTTTCTGACACCAAGCTTGTGCTGAAGTGCCCTGAGACCACTGGTGCAGGTCCTGGATTATCTTTCCTGTTGGGAAGTCTCACCCAAAGCTCTAAATAGCTAAACCTACACCCATGACTTGTCCTCCCATGAAGAGAGGGCAAAGAGAGTATTTTAGTTTTATAACATAATCCTTCTCTGACATATTTGAAGTTTAGACTTTCTGCTTGACATCATTTGCAAATTTAATAACAATCTCTATCTCATCCTTGAGATCATTAATGAAGACACTGATTGACAGCAAACCCTTTGCAGAACCCCACTTTGTGAAGTTTTCTCTTTTGATAAGAAACAACTTTCCAGTATGGCTTTCCAACCAGTTTTGCAACCACCAAATGAAAATTTTCTTCTAATGAGGTTTCTCTATCTTGATTATAAAAAACATAACTGGAGAAAATCAAAAGCTTTATTAATGTCAATTTATTAAAAAAAAATACTGCTTTTCTTTTGCTCTTAAAACCGAATTATACTGTCACAGGAGAAAAATCAAAATGTTTTGAAAGTTACTTGTTCTAGACAAAGCCCACAGGATGCTGCTGACCTCCTCACTATGTGCTAACATAGTTTCATTGTTTGCTCCAGTATTTTCCTGGCAGAGAAAGTTAAACTGCTGGTCTGTACATGGAACTTCCTTACCCCCATTTGAATGGGAATTTTTTTTTTTATCTTTGCCAGGACACATTACCCACACTTTGCAAAAATGGGGGAATTTTTTTTTTTATCTTTGTCAGGACACATTACCCACACTTTGCAATGTCTCAAAACCAGTGATGAGCAGCTCCATGGTGGAGCAAATCACCCAGGGGTGATTTCCCCCAGCACCTATGTGATTCGAGAACAACAATCCACACTTTTTCATTTCTTTTTCCTTGTGTTGGCTGCCTGCTGGAAGCTGCACATTTGACTTGAATCTGAAGCAATTCAACATCAACACGGTTGAGCTGGGCTTTGCTCCTCCACAGCCTTCCCTCTGCTCCAAGGACCAGCCCAACACTTCACCAACTATTGCCATTGAGGCAGGACAGGAATGAAATTATTCCAGAAGGCTTGAGAGTAAAACTCTGATTTATTTTAAATACATCTCTCTTTTATAGAGAGTATCATCTAGACCAATTCCATTGGTCCCAGAATAAAAACATCTCACACCACTGGTGTGCAGTGAATGACACTCAGTGGCAGAACTTATCTACAAACAATGTGAACAACAAGAGGGATAAAGAATTATTTACATTGTTTCCCAACTGTTTCACAGGCTCCTGCCTGGTTAGAAACCCTCTGTTTTCTCTCTGACTGAACTGAGAATATTCTATACCCAACTGCCTCTTGTGTCTAGCACGCTGCTGCAGAGCATCCTCCTCTCTGTCCTTCCCGCTTCCCTCTGCATTTTGTGCCCTGGCCTGTTAGTTCTGCCCTCCCAGGCTCACACACTAGGCTTTTGTGCTCCTCCTCAGGAGCTTGACCCAGTTTCCCTAAGTCTGGACTGTTCCGCTTCGCATGGTGACTTCACCCCACCCACCAAAGCCCGGGAGCTGCAGAGACAAAGCACAGCAGGGAGATGTGGGCCAGCAGCAGCCCTGTGCAGCACAGCCATTTCCCTCAGCGTGCTGCCCCCAGGGACGCGTGCCTGCAGGAGAGCAGGACAGCCTCGGGATGCAATCGGGAACGGGGCCGGGAAGGACGGGCCGGCCGAGCCTCGCCGCTCCAGCACAAAGGAGGCTCTGAAGGTGTCACAGGCCAAGCTGCTGGCCTTGGCACAGGCAGCTGGGAGCAGGTCTCCAGGCCGTGGTCTGGAGCTGCAAGAAGCACGGGGCAGGGCGCTGGTGCGACCTCCTTCCATCACAGGGCACCTCCTTCCATCACTCTGCCACGTGGAGCTGCTGGAGAGAGCCCGGAGCAGGCACCAGGGTGATCAGAGGGATGGAGCAGCTCTGCTGGGAGGAAAGGCTGGCAGAGCTGGGGTTCTTCAGCCTCTGGAGTGATCTAATTCCAGCCTTCCAGTGACAGAAGGGAGCCTACAAAACAATGGAGAGGGAGTTTTTAAAGGGCCTGGAGTGACAGGACAAGGGGGAATGGGTTGAATCCCACAGAGAGGAGATTTAGAAATCCCAGTGCTAACTGGGATGCACTGGCACAGGTTTCCAGAGAAGCTGTAGCTGCCCCATCCCTAGAAGAGTTCAAGGCTAGGCTGGACAGGACTTGATCTAGTGGAAAGTGTCCCTGCCCATGGTAGGGGGATTGGAACAAGACAATCTTAAAGGCCCCTTCCAACCCAAACCATTCCATGATTCTGTGATGAATCATTCCCCCAGGACCTCCTGCTGCTCTCAATGAAAAGAAAGAAGCAATAAGGAGCCAGGGAGACTACACTGAGCAGCCCCACAGACAAAAAATCCCATTTGGGTGCTCTTCTTGGTGTCAAGATTTGAAAAGGCCTGTGGTGAGGAATCTAGGAATTCTTTACAGGCAGAGTTTGTCCAGCTGTGGGGGACTGCTGAGGAGGGGCTGCAGACGCTTGTCCAGAGGGCAGATCAGCATCGGGGAAGGAATGCACTTGGAGACACTTGGAGAGTGAAGACAACAGCTTTGGTGCTGAAGACAACAGCTTTTGCTGTGACAAGGAAAGGGAGCTGCAGGAGTGCAGGCAGAGGGGAGGTGGTCCTAGAAAATTCGCTAAAACAAGATTCCCCTGGAAGTTTTAACCAAGCAGAGTGGGGCAAGACTTCATTTGCTGAGGGAAGAACAGGGCAGCAGCAGAGGTGAAGTCACATTCCCAATTTTCTGACATGTCTAGGTTTACCTGGACACCTAATCGTGGTGTTCTTTTCCACCTCAATGAAAAAAGTCTTGGTGAGTATAAGAAAACAGGACTCATGCCATTGTCCAGGTTTGCATTTCTCTGGAAGTCCTTTAAGAGAAATAATTAGAGTTAGCTTGATGTAGCTCCAAACCCGCAGGAAGTTGGGGAAGTCCCAGACCCACTGTGGCTGTGGAAGTTTTTAATTCTTCCCCCTGCACTGGGCATCCCTGGCAGCCCCAGAAGAAACGCTGGATTCCTAGATAAGCTGACAGGCACACAGCACCCTGCACAGCTGGACCAGAAGGGTTGGATTACAGAAATGTTAGGCAGAAATTTCCAAAATTCAGAAGTAGCTTCAGGACCCAGAGGGAAATCTGAGTCTAAGGAAGCAACAGGGAGCTGACCTGAATGATAATCAAGATACTGGCAGCAGATCAAGGAGGGAAGGGCACAGGGAAGAGGCTGAGGACTCTGCCACGTGGAGATTGGGCTGATGGCTGTAACTCCAGAGGACACTGAAGAGACAGCCTGAGATTTTTGTATGGGCAGAGGAAACACGAGTGGAGTGACCAGATATAGAATTCATCTGCACAAAACCAGGAGCTGAGTGTTTCTTAGAGCCACAGAAGGGTTTGGGTTGGAAGGGATGAAAAGTTCACCTCATTCCCCCCTGCCATGGACAGGGACACCCTCACTACCCCAGGCTGCTCCAGGTCCCACCCACCGTGACCCCCTTTGCAGCAGGTAACAATTCCCTGCAGCCTGGAGCAGAGGTGCATTATATCACAAAACAGTTCATTAGGGAAAGACTGGTCACCCCTGAGTGACTGGGTGAGATAAATTAATCACATTTGTTGGTGAAAATACAACTGATCATCATTTTTACTGCTGTAGAAGCAGAGCTTAAAATAACTGTGTGAACAGTAATGAAGGGCCCTGCCAATCAACATGAGCAAGAGAAAAACCCCAAACTAAGATTATTTTGCTTTTGGCACATTACAGGAGTAGGTTGCAACTTGTGTTTTACTTGTTAGCTGGCCAGCCTATGCCTCAGAATAAAAACAAACAGAAAAAGGCAAATTCAGCTAACTGAATTAATTGCAAAGTGCAACCCCATTGCCTCTGGCAGTCACCCACAGCTCCCCTGGGGTATGGAGACACAAACATCACTTGGTGAGAGCACAGAGCTCTGCCCATCATCAATCTACACCCAGGAGGGACAAATCCCACCCCATCCCCACGGTGGGAACATGGGCAAAACCCAGGAGCTGCCACAATGGGAGGGTTTAAGGAGCCAGGCAGGCTGGCAGGGGCTCAGCTGCTGCTGGAAGCAGCCAGGGCACTGCAAGTGGAGGGGATCTCTGTATTCATGGACATCTCAGGGCACCTTTGGCTCTCAGTGTGTTTGGACAGCAAACACACAGCACTGGGAATTGCTGCCTAAATTATTCAGCCTCTCTCAATCCAGCATTTACTGTTACTGAAGCACTCGGAGGGGAAATCTTCCTTTGACTTCAGAGGACTCCAGATCAAACCCCAGTAATACTTTTATTTCTAGATGTAGAGGCTCTGAAATTAAAAAATAAAAACACAGGTTGACATGAAATTCCTGGGTCTTTTCATATTTGCCACAGTACCTTTTTTTTTTTTCAATTGGAATAACCCAGATATTTCTTGAAAAGAAAGCAGTATCCCTGTGGCAAATATTTATCCATTCATTCACTTTCTTGCAGTTTCTCTGTAAAATACCAAATCTTCTAGGCACTGTCCACATTTTCCATGGCACTGATCAAAGGTATCATTATTAACAAGGAGCATCACTGGACAGAGCATGGTCAAAAATAATCTCTTTCTCCTAACAAGACTCTCAGATCAGCAGCTCAGGGCTTTGAAAAAGCCCCAAAAATCTGCTGGATGCACAAAGTGAGTGGAGTAAAAAGGGCTGTGGGACAGAAATCCCACAGGGTAAGCACTCCAACAGGGTAAGAACCCAGCAGTGCCATCACCAACAGCAGGGCAAAAGCTTTGTACCAAGTTAAGAAAAGCCCAGGAGTGCAACAGAGCCACGGGCTGCAGCACAGGGGGGTGCCAGGAGCAGGGGCACAGGCTGGCACTGGGGACTGCAAACACCTCAGTAATGGTCAGAAAAGGAAATGCAGCCCCAGAGCTGGGCAGGGTTGGGTTTAGGAGCAGCAGAGAAGGCAGAATCAGCAACTAAAATGTGACAAGTGCATGGGATAAATTTAGATATAAGTCAGCTGCAGACTGTGAAGGAAGCAGCAGTGCTCTAAAGGTTTCTTTGGTCAACAAAGAGAGAGAAAGTGTGCAAAGGTGTGTCAGCAAACAAAGAACTGACCCAGGGCAAGGAACCAAAATCACCAAAATATCCTTAGCAAAGGATTCAGGTACTGACAAATTGCTGTAACCCTCCTCACTTCTCCCAGCATGAAACCACCAAGGGTTCATTCCCCAGCCACGGAAACAAGGCAGGGATGAGCATAAACCCCTCCCCACAAAAGAGGGGTAAAAGTCAAGTGCATGTGTAAATACTTCAATTGGTTTTCTGTAATCTAATCTAATGTTTTTTCTTTATCTAATTAAACTTCTAAGATATTGGATATACCTGTAATATGTGAGGCTTTCCTCACATGTTGAATGTGCTTCCTTTTCACCTGCAGCAACAGGAGGAATGGCTTTAAACTGACAGAGGCATTGGGAAGGGATTGTTCCCTGTGAGGGTGGGCAGGCCCTGGCACAGATGCCCAGAGCAGCTGTGGCTGCCCCTGGATCCCTGGAAGTGCCCAAGGCCAGGCTGGACAGGGCTGGGAGCACCCTGGGACAGTGGAAGGTGTCCCTGCCATGGCAGGGGGTGGAACTGGGTGATCTGAAAGGTCCCTTCCCGACACAAAACCCTCTGGGATGCTGTGAAAAGCAGAACATTAGCAGCACTCATTTCTGAGTGAAAAGTGGCCCAGTATAAGGTGCCATTTGTGAGTTTTCAGTGGGATTTGGTGACTCCTTCCCCTCTGATTAGGTTTTCCTAAAGAAAGGACTCTCCCCAGCTGCAGCTGATGTTACTCACTCCCCACTTTTCTCCCTGAAGAGGCTTTGCAAAGAAAACCCTCGGTTTCTGACAAACCACAAATGCTTTTGCTGTTACAGCCTGAAGCTGAAGCGAAGGCCCCGCAGTCGTGTCTCGGTGACAGTGTCCCTATCCCACAGCACCATCTCGTGGGAGACTGCAGCTTGGAAAAACCCACCAGCAAAACCACCAGCCGGGAATAAATCCACTTCCAAGAACACCACTGCTCTTCCCTGAGCTCCAAATCTCTGCACAGCAGCATAAACGCTGCATCTTTGCAGGGCTTGCAGTGTTTCCTTTGAAACATCAAGAAGTGACAGGGAAGCACCTCCATGGCACAGCCTCACCTTGAGTTTATCTTTCCAGGAGCAGAGGTGCAGAAATGCACCTGGGTCTTTCCAAAGAAATCCAGGTCTTTTTTTTCCCAGGTAACAAATGTCAGGACAAGAGGGAACGACCTCAAGTGCAACCAGTGGGGTTTAGATTGGATATTACAAAAAAAATTCTTCACTGAAAGGGTTGCCAGGTTTTTATGGGAGGGTTGCCAAGTTTTTGGAGGAGCTGCCCAGGGCAGTGATGGAATCATCAGCCCTGGAAATGGTTTTTGGAAAAGGTGTAGATGTGATGCTTGGGGACGTGCTTTAGTGGTGGCTTTGGCAGTGCTGGGTTAATGGTTGGAACTTAACCTTTAAAGGCTATTCCAAACTGAATTATTGAACTATTGAATTACATGAATTATTATTGAGTTATTGGATTATTTGAACTATTTAGCCCATCTGTGAAGTGCCCTATTGCAATGCCATCCTTCACAGAAGACCCTGCAGTGCTGCCTGCTCAGCTCTCACAGCAGGATCAGTGAGAGGAGAATCCAGCCAAGCCCCTGACCTGCACTCAAGTCCAAGAGCTGGCAAAGTCTCCTCATCTGAAACCTCAAATATCCCTAAAAAGAATCCCCAAAGCCAAAAAATATTCATAAAATCTCTCATTGGCTGGTCTGGGAGATCTTTCAGTGGGCCCAAAACCATGTGCCTGAAGGATATGTAAGAGAAGTTTAGAACAGAGAATGCTTTCATCATGTCAAGAACATGTTTGTATTTATGGTTCCATATTTGAGAGGCCATGACTGAAGTGGACCAGCTATTGCTGGGATGCTTTTCCCAATATTTACGAGATTTGCCACGGCAGCCCTGCTGGGTATCAGAGCAGAGGGTCCAGACCCTGGATGTGGGTGAGGTTCCTGCCCAGATAATGTGCCAGGCTTAGACTCAGACCTGTTCTTTTCCTGAGGTTTCCTGGAAAGCATGTTGGAAGATGGAATTACCATGTCAAAAAACATTGTTTGATGAAATTTTTCTTATTTTCTACATGGAAAAAGCATTATTTCTATCTCAGCAGCCTGCCTGCAGCTGTGGATTTGCAGGATACTGGGGAAAAATAGAGGAGAAAGAGTGCTCCCAACCCTGGGTGCTGCAGGACATCAGCTGAGTCCCACCATGGGCCATGGAGACACCCAAAACCTTCCACCTGCTAGAAAAGCAGCATCCCACCCTGTTTCAACAGCACTGCTTTCCCTGATGGGCCTCCACACAGATATCCCATAAAAACATCTTCTGCTGCATCTTTAATAAAATTATCACCCTTTCCAGAAACTCGCACCCCTCTCAGCCAATGCTGCAGCGAGAGAACAGTGGGAGTAGCAAACAGCTGTTTTCTGCTGCAAACATTTGATATAAAGCACATCAAATTAGCAGAGAATGCCTCTCTCCCCACATCCCACAGCTCTGGGAATCCCCTTTGGGAGCAGCAGCCTGCACTCACAGGCAGGACCCCCAGAGGTTTGACAGCACTTCCCACCTCCATACCCAAAAGTAGAGTTCAGCCTCCAGCTTGGAGCTGTGGGAGCTTCCAGTCCCTCCAGAGCCCATCCCTGGAGGGTTCTTGCTGTTCTCCATTTATGCCAGCACGTGGAAATGTGCTGTGTCAGGCAGCCAGGAAGCTTCCAGCTGTGCTGCCGACCCAGCCTCCAGGATGGTTTGTTTTGGAAAGAGAGGGAAGCTGCTGGTGGGGAAAGCACAGGGCACCCTGAGCCCAGGGAGCAGAGCTCTGTCTGCCCCTTCAGCCCTGGCTGAGGAGGGGGCAGCAGACAGAGGATTCTGCCGTGGTTTCTCCATCCTCCCCTTCTGCACCAGATGCTCTTGGCTCTGCAATGCTCAGGATTTGAGATGTTTGAGCACATCCAGAGGAGGAAACGAGGCTGGAGAGGGGCTGGGAACACAAACCCTGTGAGGAACCCCTGAGGGAGCTGGGGGTGCTCAGCCTGGAGAAAAGGAGACTCAGGGGTGACCCCATCACTCCCCACAGCTCCTGAAAGGTGGCTGTGCTCAGCTGGGGCTGGGCTCTTTCTCCAGGCAGCACTGACAGAACCAGAGCTCACAGCCTCGAGCTGCACCAAGGGAAATTCAGGTTGGATATCAGGGAAAAGTTTTTCATGGAAGGAGTGATAAAGTTCTGGAATGGCTGCCCAGGGAGGTGGTGCAGTCCCCATCCCTGGGTGTGTTTAACAAAGCCTGGATGTGGCTCTGGGTGCCAGGGTTCAGTTGAGGTGTTGGGGCTGGGTTGGACTCGATGATCTTGAAGGTCTCTCCCAACCCAGTGATTCTGTGACTTCTGTGAATTCTGTGAGTCCACTCAGCAGGGCAGAGCCCAGGGTTCACCCCACAGCTTCTTCCATCCACTGAAGGAGCCAGTCCATGCAGGGAAGTTTGTTTTGTTCATGTCCTGCAGCCTGTTTTGCACAGATTTTTGTCTCAGCCATGAGCATTTTGCACTGTCTCCACCCAGGAAAGGCTGACCTGCCTGCACAGGGAGTCAGCTGCAAGCTGAAACTCCCAAAACATTCCAAGGGTCCACTCCCATGGGCTTTCTCCAACACTTATTAAACCATTTATTTATCACACCACCAGCCCATCAGCTCCCCAGTGCTTCCACCCCTCACACTCACTGAAATCAAGCCTGGCTGATGCTTTGTTTTTCAAAGAAGTGGCTAAGAGGCAAAGATGGAAAGGATTTCTTTTGGCATCCGGATCTTTGGGAGTTAAAGCCCAACACAGAAAAGCTTCAGTCACATTTCAAAGTCTGCTGTGACCAGATGGAGACTGAAGTCCCTCCCTAGACTGCAGGACCTGCTTGGAGCAGGGGATCAGAGACCAGACCCTCCATATCAGAGCAGAAACTCACAGCAATTAAACTGAAATGGGTTTTCCATTAGTGAGCAGTAATTTGGGCTGCTGCTCAAAGCCAAGCAATTCCAAGCCCATCCAGGGGTAGTGGCTGTGCCCTTGTGCCCCAGGCAGCTCATGACAGGGGCTTCATTTGCCACCTTCAGGGCAGACAGCACTGCAGGCACCTTACCTGGGACTGTCCCTCGTCACCAGCACCAGCCTGGCCTTCCCCACACGGCACAGAACAGGTGCCAGGGGACAGCGTGGAGTGACAGAGCTGACACAGGGGTTAAGCTGTGAAAACCTGAGAATCTACCTTATATCAGCTACCTGTTTCTTATTCAACATGGATCTGTTCCACTGCTTACAAGTTGCCTTGGCTTTACTGGTATTACATGGCCTGAAGGGCCTACAGTGAATAAAACTTGTAAAAAAATCCCATTTTGCTCAAGCTCTCAAGAAAAAGCAAAGCCTGTGTAAGTTTTATTTCTGAAGAGGCACTTGTGCCAAGAAATCCCAGCTCTCCTAGTAACCAGTGACCTGACAGAAAGCTGCTGAGCTTGGCTGAGAGGAGCTGAGAGCACAGACCCAAGTGGTGCAGCCACATTTCCAGTACAGCTCCACAGGGATGCAGGACCCAGCTGCTACAGAGGTGAAATTGCCAGACACAGAGCCTTCCTCATACTGCAAATGCAAGCACCTGGGGCCAGACTGATCAAAACTTGAGTTCAGGAGAATTTTCTAAGTGTGCCATTCATTTTTGGCTGGACTCTGAGGGTTTGGTCTCTGCACTGGCTCTCCTCTGGATTTTGCTCTCTGAGCTCTTCTAATTAGAAACAATCTTCAAGCAACACATGAAACAGATTTGAAAGATGATGAGGACATGGTACATCCAGGGCACAGGGAATGGAGCAGTACAAGGCCCCCTCACTTAATCGAAGAGACCTCCTTGCCACATTTAAATTTACAACACATTTAAACTTTCCTGGCTTGCTTTTCACATCCAGCCAGCTCTTTCCTCGCTCCTCTTCTTCCTTGCAGGAGGTTGCTGGCCCAGCCTTCAGTCCCAGCCCTTTTCCCTTCCCACAGGTGACAGAAAGTTTATTTTCTGAGCCTGGTCAGCACAAAGAGCTTCACCCACAGCAGTGTGAGAACCATTCACTGCTTCTTCTGAGCCCTCCCAATTTGTACCCAGATTTTCCCTAGAGCAAGGCCAGGCTGAGCAAGATCTCTGCTCATCCAAATGAACTCCAAGATGAGCTGCCCAAGGATGTGCATCCCTGCACTCACCAAACAGGGGACAAGCAGCACAGCAAGCACCGGAATTTCCCCCTCGAGGGCTGTATCTTCTAGTAGGGGAAATGCTCCTTGCAACACAGCTCTTCCCTAGGGCTTCCCACTGGAATAGCACTGGCCCACAGCTGTGTTAGGGCTGGAAACTGCCCTCGGCAGCTGCAAACGATTCCTTTGTATGTAAACGTGGCTGTTAGCGAACCAGTTAGCAGATAGCAAAGCCATCGTGACACTCCCAGTCTGCTCGGAAAACAGCCCAGGTAGATAAGGACTGCAGGAGAATTCCCTCACAGCATCACCCTTGAACAGTCACAAGAGAGAAACCGGCCCAGAAAGTGCCACGGGCAAGAACTGAGAGGAGGAGCGAGGGTCTGCACTCAAAGAGAACTGCAGCACTGCGAGTGCAGGCTGGGTCCCAGGTGGGGCTGTTGGGCAGCTCTCATCAGGGGGAGCTGGTTAGGCAGAGACCCCGCTTGGATGAGTTCAGCCCCCATAATGGTCAGTGCAGCTGACAGAGAAAGCCAAATTACCTCGGGAATCACAACGAAGATTAGATTTGAGCGGGTTATTTCCTTCTCCTCTGTGATCACTTGCTATCTCTGTGTAATTAGTAAATGTTGACAGTTTGTTTTTAAAGCTACAAAGTG